>SKCR01029728.1:0-378484 GCA_019454045.1 Zanthoxylum bungeanum
AAGAGGATAAGAGAACTTTGATCCAAATTTGAAATTGTGAAATCTTGATGATATGCAGATATATTGGTGTTAGTGGGATGTTAGGGATTTCATATTGGTGATTGATGAGTAAAGAAATTGGCTGTAGAGTTAAGTATTCAAAATTTGACAATTTTAAAGGTTTAGTGAAAAATAAGGATAATGAACTTAAAAGAGTATTTGAGGATGATAAGATGGTAGTTTAGAATATGTGAAGTTGATATGATGAGATGGATTGTGTGTTGGATTTAGTAGGAAAGCATTGGTGATGCATTTCGGTAAGATAGATTTGAGGAAGCAAGTTAGAAACCTGGAAAACAGGTGCGCGTTGCGACGCCCAAGGGATCTGCGTCGCGACGCATACTGGAAAAGCTTGACATATTTTTTTTAGATTGTAAGCATTGCAACGTGCAAGGACTTATGTTGCGATGCGCACTGGAAAGTTTCATGCAATCGTTTATGGATTTGAGTGCGTCGCGATGCGTAAAGTCTGGCATCGCGACGGGAAGACCAAAATTTCCCCATATTGGTTTTAATTCATTCCAGTTCCACCCTAGCGTGTTAGAGGCCACCCTAAGGGTATCATATCATTTCGTGTATACGTACTATATCATGATATAAGTACGATATGCCTTGAACTAATAAAAGTGTTTGAATGGATAACTTAGTTTAATTTTCAATATTTTCCCCAGCCCACTTTCTAATCAATGTTATCAATTATAGATCATCGCAGGAACGAGAGTTTTCTTCAGTAAGTGAGTAATGCCAGCCAGATTCCAAATCTATGAGTGGACACCTTCCTTTTAAGTTGATTTTCATTATGTATTTTCATATCAGATTTATTTTTACGCACTTAGGGCGTTGGTCAATTTTTATTACAGTTATTTTATGAAAGATCATATTTTAAGAGATGTTTTATAAATAGATTTTTTCAAAACATGGTTTATGTTTTCGAGGCATGGAGGAATAACCCACCTCAGTATGTAACTTGGTACAGACATGGAATTGATGGATGACATGTGCCCATGTAGAGTTTTGAAGGGACATCGATACGTAACCCCCTCAGATCCTAGTTCAGGACTATGGATGACAGATGCCCATAGATCCTAGATTCAGAGCTTTGAGGGTAGCATAGATCCGCACCCCCAGTTCTGGTTCAGTAGCTTGGGGGACGGCGATACGTAACGCCCCTAGACCATTAGTTTCAGGGATATGAGTGGCATACTTTGGGGGACGGCGACACGTAACGCCCCAATGTCATGGATTTGCACTTTTGGCTCTAGTTAGGCGTATGGGGGGATGACGATACGTAACGCCCCCATGTATCAGGTTTTCAGAGATAAATATCAGTTTTCAAAGACAGTTTTAAGAAACAGATATTTAAGAACAGATATTTCAGATACATGTTTTCAGAACCAGATTTTCAAAAGCAGATTTCAGAAAAGTTTTATAGGAAGAAAGTGTTTTCAAGTAATATAAGAGATTTCAAGAAAGATTATTTGGGATTAAATTGGTTTTAGAACCCTGGATTTTCGAAAGCACTTTTAGTACTACTTTTAAACTGTCCACTCACTTAGATCGTTCAAACGATATAACCTCCACTCCCAGTGTTTTGTTTTGCAGGTTCTTGGAGGGCGAGCTCGATAGGACGGTTACTGATGGCAGTCACTAGGGTTTTCGGTCCACCGTGTCAAGTCAGAAGTAGAGTTTAGTCGAGTCAAGTAAAGTCCAATCTCAGATATTTATATAACAGAGTTGTGTATGAGCATTCATGTATAGATTTGTAATATTTATGATATTGTTTGTTTAGTCGTATGTATATTATATAACGAGATATGTTGTGGATTTGGGCATTGGTCTCATATATGAAATTATGTTGAGGAAAGTCTCATTACTGTTTGTAATTTAAAAGTCAGTGGCTTATAGGGATAATACGGCCTATTCCCGACCAGTAGAATCTCCGAATTGGGGATGTTACAAGTATCATGCTAGAAACAACATTATAGACACTATATTTTTTACGCATAGCCCATTGATGAGTCTATTACGGGGACACCCTCTGAAAATTGAGAGATTGTGAACTCCAAGATCATTGATGGGAAAATTCTTACTTACCGAAGGCACGAGATCTGATTATAGTCGGTCGGATATGTAATTCAAATTACAGATCCGGCTGGACATGCGTTAGTTGGTCAGCACAATAATTCCCGGTATCTTATACTAGGTGGTGACCCTATTATTCTATGGTTAGTCCCCATGTGGGACTATCCATATTTTCTACAGGTTGTGAACCCAACAGTGTAGTAGTAGTCGACGTCATAGGCATAATGGTAAACCATACTCCGCTCCTACATATGGCAACTCCACTGGGGGATAGAAAATTGGCCCAGAAAAAATGCCTTGTAGTATTTATGGCGAGATTGAGGAGAACCATCTCTTTATCTTTTGCATGCCCTTTTTGGCCCGATGGCATTATATATTGAGAAATCGCTTTCACTCAAGGTAGTGGATTGCTATGTGATGACAACAATCACTTATTGGAACATACCCTTGGGTATTAAGGTATGTTCACTTGGACGATTGAACCCTTGGGTGGGGAGAACTAGTTATGGACAATCTTTTATATCCTTAGGTTTAAAAAAGGTTTGTTCACTTGATTGATTGAACCCTTTAGTGGGGAGACCTTGTTGTAGGCAACCCTTCATCGATAAGAGCCTAAGCCTTACCCTCTTAAGCCCACATGAAAGTCCATAGGTGTTATCCTATAAAAGCCTCCCTTATGCTTTTATTTGGACCCTCAACCATTTGAAGTTTTTTAGACCTTTTGTCGTGAGATGTAAAACTTGTTGGACCTTTTCAACTAGGACAAGTTTACATTTCATGATCATTATGCCAAATACTTTGAAATGATAACGGGACACCTTGTATGCAAACCTCGTTAGGCCTAAGAATGTTTAGTTAAGATCCAAAAGTGCTGAAACATGAGTCTGTTACCCATACTGGCTTTCATCCAAAAAATGTACTCCTTGTTTTTACTCGTTTGGATATCTCTAAACATTTCTAAACCCGTCCCCAAAATAATCGTGATTATTAAAGGTCCAATTTTTCATTTTTATACAAAGGCATGATCCTCATGTTAGGCTTAGTCATTTTTATAAATGGGCGGCCTTTGTCTTTTAAAGATGGAGCGGAAGCGAAGTAGCCAAGGTTTACCTTTTGTAGAATAAGAGAGAACTGATTTATGTACCCCTCATTGGTGAATAAAATCAGCCAAACCTAAGGCAGATATGGACTTACCACATGTGTGGGAGGAATAAAGTTGGAAGGTATATGTTTATGTTTGAGGACACCAAGCATTTCATGCATCTCATCCAAACATGCATCATGCTAACACTTTATGATGCAGCCATCTTAGTGGCACAGTGGGTTAGGGAACAAGGTAGAAAAGTTAAGAAGTAAGTAACATACTTTGAAATAGCAAGCAGTGATAATACCCGTATGGATCAGTTAGAGATGACATTGAACAACTTGGCTGAAGTACCTCAAAACTTGGCCAAAATAATTTCTAACTTGGCAGCAATCCATAGGACACCTTAAATGGTGGGGGCGGGACTAGTGCGAGGAGGCAGAATGGGCCTGAAAATAGAACAGTTGAAGAGACTCTCGTGTTAGACGAGGATGATATGGCTAACTATGCCGCTAGAAGAGCATCCAAATAACAAACTAAAGTTGAGCTCCAAAGGTTAAAGGTGCAAGTGGAGTCAGTCACCTAGAAAATGAAGGGTAAACATGAAGACCTCATAGACTAGAATGCCAAGGCATTTGAAGAAAAACTCCCCGATGAATTCAAAATGCCCGATATGATAAAGTTTGATGGGAATAGACGACCTAAAACATAAATTCATCATTACGTGTCTGTAATGAGTGCCACTGGCCTATCCAAGTGCCAAGTTCTGAAATTGTTTGGGATTTCTCTCAAAAGAGCACCGGTTGTATGATACCACATCTTAGGGAAAATATAAAGGATGATTGGAGAGCATTTGCAAATGCATTCTTGAACCAATATGTCACAGATATGGAGATTGATTTGACACTTCATGACTTATACAACAAAAAATAGAAGCTAGAGAGAACTTGAAAAAGTATGTTGACTGTTGGAGAAGCCAGCTTTTGAAAATGCAAACATGACCATTGGAGAAGGACCAAATCAAGATGATCATCAAGGGAACCAACCCCTCCATCTACAATAAGCTGGGGGCAATGACCTCCATGATCTCCGACTTTCGACAGCTGAAGGAAACAGTCATGAATATAGAGGAGGAAGAGGCAAAAAATCAAAGGTTCTATGGTAAGAAGACTGTTGAAGGGCCATCTGGAATGAAGGCTAGCACCACAAAGATAGCCGCTATTAAATATAATAGGTTTTCAAACCTTAACAAACCCATGTCTAATTTGTTTGAAAAGTTACAGAGGTTGGACAATTATGACCCATAGCGTCACTATTTGTACAGATCATGATGTTGTTGTACAAATTAACTATGTGACAAATGAGATTGCTCTCTTATCATTTGTGATTAGATCACCTAGATATACAAATGATTGGAGGTCCTTATGATTTGTTCCTGGATTGAGAATGATATGAGACAGTATCAGTCCACGAAAGATAAATCATTAAATATCCCTAGTCAGAGCATTGTCGAGATTGGACATCGATAAATGCGTAAGAGACTAGTATTACCCTTTTGCGCGTTGTGAGGGCACAACGACATAGTTCTCATATATTTGGGTATAGGATACTCATGCAAGTGTAATAGGAGGTTGTGTTTTACCGATGGTACGGGAAACAGCTTCGCTCTGGATAGACCCCCTCGGAATTCCATTGGTAGTATGACTATGTGTCTATGGAAGTCCGAAATCAGGGTAGGTGTATTTGGTCTTAACCTGAGACTTGCAACGCTAATACTTGCGACAATGAATATACTTTGGTTGCGGTCGTCCAGGGCTTTAACAGGTTCTGTGTACGCCTATACTGGGTATATTGAGAATCGTAGTGTGTTGGGTGTGATGTCAAGATGGAAGCATCACTCCAGTCATAGTGGAGATGATGGTCACGTAGGATACGGTACTAGTACTCTTAAGTACTGTAGTCATCGGGATAAAATGACAAGGTCATGTTTATCCAATTATAGAGACTAGTTACCAGACATCCGACATGAGCTTCGTACGGGGCAGACACAATACTATGTATAATATGCCTGATATAGATCTTTTATTCCTGTAAGGATATTTCTGGAGAATTAGGTAGGCATGGCGCTTTGCTAGATGCCAACCTTGCCTTGTAAATCGGTACAAACGTAGTACGAGGTACTTGCGTGTTCGGATAGTCCGACGACCGAATTTACTACCAACATATCCGGGGATCTCATGGGTCGCTTCTTGAAGATTCACCAATGACGTATGACTCGCACTTTTATTAATCTGGGATTAATTAGATGAGAGAGAAAATTAATCTGTGATAAAATATAATTTAAAGAGAGATAACGATTAATTGGAATTATTCGATTAATTAATATATTCGATATATTAAACGAGATTGGATTTCGACGCAGAAGCAAAATTAGATTTTAATTCGGGTGAACGGGTTAATTGAGAATTAAATCGTTAGCGACGTGAATAGTGATTTCACTAGGCATAATCATTTAATTGCGTCACAATGGAAAATTCGTTAATTTGGAATTAGCGAACCCGAGCCCGGGATTGTTTGCGAGTGCATTCGTATTTTGAATTCGAGTGCGGCATGCAAGTCAAATCAAGCGTCAAATCGCTAGTCGCATCAAGCGTCAAATCATTTGTCGCTTTGAGTGATGTGACAACTTGTCACTTGATTTGATTGATTGATGGATTGATTGATTGATATTGGTGGTTGGCTTTAATGGCTTGACTTTTGGAAAGAGAAAATCAAATAATTAATTTTGGAAATTGATTTGTGTATTTGATACACAAAATAGCCAACAACCACACACTCTCCTCTCTTCCTCACTTCTCTCTCTCACGCCCATGGAGGGCATTTTTTCTTCTTGTTTTGGCAGTGAACTGCCGTGAGTCAAGAAGAAAATGGGAAGCAAATGCTTTGTTTTTCTGGCAAAAATCAAGAGAGCTAGCACTCCGAGAGACATGCGAAGGTGATAGGGAAGTCTACCCATGAGCCGGGAATCATTTGACAAAGCTTGGAGCTTGGAACATGATCCAAAAACCGAAAATGGTGGAGATAAAAAACAGTCACTGCCGTGACCAACCAGTGAGCATAATTCGTTTTTGTTCATCTCTGTATCACTCAACCGATCGATGTGAGTATTCCGTAACTCCCTCGTTGTATTCGCACTTATTTCATGCTTGTTTAATGATCTTGGGACCTTAGCAAACACCAACAATGGTATCTTGAGCAAGGTTGAGCATGAAATTGATTTAGGGTTAAAATTTGGGCAAAATTGATTTTGAGCATGTTTTAATGAAATTGGATGAATTAGTATGCTTAAATATTTTTTAATTGAAGATTGATTGGATAAATTTGTTGAAAAATTGTTTGGAACATTTTTCCCCAAATTTCTTGTGTTGGCTGAATACATGAGTGCCCTAATTCTTTGTAATTTTTGATTTTTTGATTCATTGGATGAGTTGGAATCAATTGGGATGTTGATTTAATGTCGATTGTGGAATTAATTAGATTGAAACCGAATCGGACATAAAATTACCCTCCATTGCCGAGAGTGGAGAAGCATGTTTGGGTTTGATTTTGATCAAAATGTGTAAATGAGCATGATTAATTGTACAAATTTGGTGTTTTGGAAATATTGATTTGGGTAATTAATAATTCTATACACTTTAGTTTAATTAAATGTGAAATTGGATTTTGTAATTTAATTATATTGGGCCTTAAAATTGGATTTGGGCTTGTAATGTTGTAATTGGGCTTATTGGGCTTGGTTGTACCAAGATGGGTTTAGGAAAAATTGGTTGGATCCAATTGGGCCCAAAACTGCATCCATAAAGCCCAAATGCGACTAATGGACCTTTAAAGTTTAATTGGGCCTAATGGGCCAAAATTGATTTCTAGGCTTATGGGGTAATTCCCGGATTGGATTTTGGTTATCGGTTTGACCCGAGTTGACCAAAAGTCCATGCCTTAAGAAATTAATTAAAAGCCCATTGGACTTTAATTAAATTAACGTTGGACGTTACTCGGGCTTTGAGACCTGTAACGATTAAATTTGGAATTAATTCGTAAAAGTTCATTAATAAAGTGTAGTATTTAATTTGGAATTAAATAGCGAATTAGTATTAAATACAAATTGAATTGGATTTAATTTTGTAGTTTAATTTAATTCGAGAATTCGTACTTTGAGTACTTATTCGCAAAAACGAGTTTGACTCGCGCAAAATCAAATCGTTGTTTGAACATTGGATGGTCACTAATTATAAGATTAATTAATTTGATTAGATTGATTGATAACATGCTTGTGTGATACATGGTTACGATACATGAATAATGTATATCTGATGGATATTAGAAGGGTGGGAAAATTTTAGAAATTTTTGTAATAAATTTGATTTATTAAATTGGACCTGCGTGTCCAGCCTTATCACCTCATTATTCTTTGTATTCTCTTCTCACTTATTCCTCTCAATGTAAATGAGGTTTCTTTAGAAGTGTAGTGTAACGGGAAGAAGTAAATACTTGTGCTAGCGGGAGAGAGAAAGGGAGAGATTTGATCTAGGATCTATGTGTAAAGTATCCATCCGCATATCATTATTATTTTATCATATATGCGCTTTATTATGTGTTTAGAATGCATGTTTAAGGGTGTATGATGATGAGACCTTAACAAAGATAATAAATTGGTTGCCAATTTGCACTCGAAAAACCCTGCAAAATATTGCGTCTTTCCTTCCATTGAGTGATTCTCACTCAAGATCCGAGACTGGCATTGGCTTGTTGGCCAAAGTCAAGGCCTTTGTCCGTCGAAGATGTGTTTGAATCACGAGAGCTTTGTTCCATATTGGTGTCTTGTCCAAGTTGTGGTTTGTTGGCCAAAGTCAAGACCACTTCTTGTCCATCGACATTGATTACAAAGCTTTCCATGGTCAATGGGTCGTGCTTAACTGGGATCACTAAGTTTTTTGTGCCAAGCCAAGGCTTAGTTGATTCAGAGGAAAACGGTTAGGCAATATCTTGGATATATTGACATATATATGATATATGTTTCGGACTTGGAGTCCCCCTACTGGATCTAGGAATTGGATTGGATCCAATCGATCTTAGAGATCTACCTAGTTAATTATCATACAATTTGTTGGCCAAAGTCAAGATTGTGTGATATTTAACAGGATCCTAGCCCGCTAGGAAACACGGTTTCCCGAGTACTCGACAGAGGGTTAGAGACTATAATTGAATTTGCAATATTCGTTTAATTACTTGCCATACGCGCTCAAACAAATATCATTCGTCAAATAAAT
Source organism: Zanthoxylum bungeanum (assembly GCA_019454045.1). NCBI lineage: Eukaryota > Viridiplantae > Streptophyta > Magnoliopsida > Sapindales > Rutaceae > Zanthoxylum > Zanthoxylum bungeanum. Next base: position 8,533 of record SKCR01029728.1, read on the forward strand.
TAAATGTTAGTTGGACTAATATTTAAATCGTTGTTTTAATTAACAGTTGGACTGTATTCCAATATTCATTTATAGTTGGTTATATAATTGGATTATAGTAATCAATATATTTGATTTAATTAATTATAGTTGATTAAATAGTTGGACTACTGTAATCATTATAATAAAAAGTACCTAAATCGTTGATTAAATAATTGGACTATTAGAATCAAGATATAATTGAAAGATTGACATTTAAAACATAATCCTAGGGAAAATGTATTTAAATGGTTTAATTTTCAAATTGGGAATAAGTTTCAGGATGGTCCTGGAAAATAATAAGTTACTTTATTTGATAAAATAACATATTATGCCTAAGCCCGGAGTTAAGCAAATAGTAGAGCATAATCTTTGGAAGATTTATGTAATGATAACTTTAGTGCTTAATCCATTAAGCTTGTCGCAGTAGACTCCTTAATTTCTGAATCAGAACTAAGGATTAGATCCTTAAAGTATGATAATGAAATTTAAAGATCTTCATAAATCTATCTTTAGATTTTAGAAGTACTAAATTGCAATAAATAACTCTTGGAGAGTTAATGACTATTCTCAAGGAGATAAAGTCAAACTTTTCCATTAGGCAAGTAGCGCAAGGCGCACCTTACTTCGATATTCTAGAAACTCGAGGCTTGGCTAAAGGCTTCTGGAGTATTGAAAAGGGCAAAGGCAAAATCATTATATTCTTGTAGGAAGATAAATGATAAATCCCAAAATGTCTGCTTTAATTGTGGCAAACAGGATCGCGGAAGCGTGACTGCCGTTTGGACAAAACAAACATGAAGTAATTGAAGACGAGCAAGGCTCCGACTTCAAATATATTTGTCAAGATTATGTTCACTACTAGTATTGAAATTGGATTTTAAATACTTAGTGTGATACATAAATACATACTGATGTTCAGAATCTGCTATGAGCAGGATACTGACTTCAGTTGAGATTAATCTGTGAATTGGAAACAGGATGAAAATCGCTATTTTAACCGTAGATACCTAAATTTAGGAACTACCTTCGGGTGTGTATCTAAATTTGGAAACTGTTATAATGTAACTAGTTTGACTAGAAACATTATCTTTATATCAGTGTTTAATCCGTTGCGGATTGACCTTTATATTCTAGAACACTAAAGTGTTTTATTATATAAAGATGATATTGAGATAAACACATTAGATGTGAATAACAGCATTTATATTTTGAATATAAATAATATCTCAAACATATAAAATGACAAACAACTAGCTCAAACTGATTTGATCAGAAGAAACATATTGTGGCATTGTTGTCTGGGACACAATAAAACAGGAATCGTATGTCCACACTTTTGAAGAGTTGATACTAGGACTGATTTGATCATATTCAAATAAAGTCTACGAATCTAGTTTATTGGGCAATGTGCCTATAACACATTTACTCGGTAAAAGTGTAATTGCCATCGACCTGTTAGCCCTAGTTCATAGTGAAGCAAGTGGGCCCATGTCTAGCTAGGCTATAGGTGGATATGAATATTTTGTGACATTTACGGATGTTGCATCGCGTTTTGGTTATGTGTCTCTTTTGAAGAACACAAATCGGAAACTTTTATAGTTTCGACACGAAATAGACAAACAGATCGGCTAAAGTATTATATCGTCATGGTAAGACCGTAATGGAAAATACTTAAGCAATAAGTTTCTTATATACTTGAAAGAGTATAGTATTCTTTCAATGAGGACTCCTCCCGGAACACGTCAATTTGACGGTGTGTCCGAACCGAGTAACCGAATTTTGTTGGATATGATAATGTTAATCATGAGTCGCTCTGAGCTACCATTTCCTTCAACGGATAAGCATTAACAGTGCATAACTTATTTAGAATAAGGTTCCATAAAAGCTGTTTGACAGATTTCATATTAGATATAAACGGGAAAGAAACCGGGTTTCTCATTCCTGATCATTTGGGTATGCTGGGCATATGTTTGGATGATACCAAACTAGAACCCAAATTGGATAAGTGCCAATTGTAGGTCATCCTAGGGATACCAAAGTATAGTACTTATACATCTCACCAGAGAACAATTAGATTGTTGCTCACCATGCGGTTTTCCTAAGAGGAATACCGATATGCAGTGGTAAGTGGGAGGATAGTTAAACTCGATGAAAATCGGAGTAATACTATTCCAGGCACCGAATCTTAATGGAACACAAATAGTTCATCAAGGATGAAACTATACCATAATCTTCGAATACACAAGAACCGCGTAAGTCGGAGAGAGTCAGAAAACAACATGGGGTATGAGTTTCTGATCTCACCTCATAAAGATGTCTATCTTATTGAGGTATACCAACTGACTACGTATGAGGAAGTGATACAAGGTATCGACTCCCTATTATGGCAAAGTGCCATGAATCCGAAATGGATTCCATGTAAATCAACTATGTTTAGATACTAGTTGATATACCGCAAAGGCATTGTGCCTATTGGTACTTTATAAGTCTTTAAGGAAGACGTACATGGATGGCAACAAACCAACGAATAAAGCTAGGCTTTTAGCGGAAAGGTATCGTTATCAACATTGTGTTGATTACGATTCAACCTTTTAACTGTTGCCACGGTAAATCCATTTGGATAATGCTTGCTAATGCTGCATGTTTCATTTATGAAATATGTTAGCTTAACGGGAAAATAACTTTCCTTAAAGGAAACATTTTGGAGGATGTTTACAACATTCTGTCGGTTTTATCGTACCTAAACTAGCAAACAAGGTTTGCAGGTTATTTGATCCATGATTGGATTGTAGCAAGCATAGGTTCTTAGAATTATCGTTTTGATGTAATCATAAGTGTTTATGATTTAATTCAAAACGAAAATGATTCTTGTGTATATAAGAGGGTTAGTGGGAGCGCACTGACAGTGGCTGTCCTATAACTAATGATAATATATCATTTCTTGGAAATGATATTCCATAAAAATAATCGGTGAAAGCTTGGCTTTCATAAAAACTCTCCGAGAAATCGTACATTGAAAAATGTACGCGACTTGGTGTCTCATACGCTTTGAGCGTATGGATTCACAAACAGGCCAATCCAAGTGATAGTCACTGGATTGATATTAAGAACATCCGTTAGTATCTTAGAGAACTAAGGATACTGTCTTAAACTATGGAGAATGAGAACTTGAAGTAACTGGGATCACTACTGCAAGTTTCCTAAACCGATAAAACGACTACAAGTCGCAAACGGTACTATAAACTTTGAATAACGGAACAATGAGCTGGAAATCTTTCAAGCAAGATACTGTTACCGAATAAACAACAAATGCGGGTTATTACTGCAGCTGAGGCAGCAATAGAAGCCTTCTGGGTCAATAAGAAAATCTAATTAGATTAGATATAATTTTGTTAGCAGCTGAGCTAGGCTACATCGCAGGCTAAAGAATTAATGGTCTCATCAACGATCCAGATACATACATCGATAATCATCTGATTCGTTCGGATCATACATCGTAGTGATGTGATGATCGAATAAGTCGCATCAGATGATAATCATGCAAATCCGCTGACGAAAGCATTTCCTCAACAGTTTGAGCCAACCGTACATAGTTCGGGTGTAAGACACTCGAGTGACTGGCTATAGGCCAAGTAGGAGATTGTTGGACAATTATGACCCATAGCGTCACTATTTGTACAGATCATGGTGTTGTTGTACAAATTAACTATGTGACAGAGGAGATTGCTCTCTTATCATTTGTGATTAGATCACCTAGATATATAAATGATAGGAGGTCCTTATGATTTGTTCATGGATTGAGAATGATATGAGACAAAATCTATCCACGAAGGATAAATCATTAAATATCCCTAGTCAGAGCATTATCGAGATTGGACATCGATAAATGCGTAAAATACTAGTATTACACTTGTGCGCGTTGTGAGGGCACAATGACATAGTTCTCATATATTTGGGTATTGGATACTCATGCAAGTGTAATAGGAGGTTGTGTTTTACCGATGGTACGGGAAACAGCTTCGCTCTGGATAGACCCCATCGAAATTCCATTGGTAGTATGACTATGTGTCTATGGGAGTCTGAAATCAGGGTAGGTGTATTTGGTCTTAACCTGAGACTTGCACCGCTAATACTTGCGACAATCAATATACTTTGATTGTGGTCATCCAGGGCTTTAACAGGTTCTGTGTACGCCTATGTTGGGTATATTGAGAATCGTAGTGTGTTGGGTGTGATGTCGAGACGGAAGTATCACTCCAGTCATAGTGGAGATGATGGTCACGTAGGATACGGTACTAGTACTCTTAAGTACTGCAGTCATCGGGATAAAATGACAAGGTCATGTTTATTCGATTATAGAGACTAGTTACCAGACATCCGACATGTGCTTCGTAAGGGGCAAACATAATTCCAGCCCCCAGGCCTAGCACGTGATCATCCGATACTGGATCGATATACACAAAACTACGTATACTACGCCTGATATAGATCCTTTATTCCTATAAGGATATTTCTGTAGAATTGGGTAGGCATGGTGCTTTGCTAGAAGCCAACCTTGTCTTGTAAATCGGTACAAACGTAGTACGAGGTACTTGCGTGTTCGGATAGTCCGACGACCGAATTTACTGCCAACATATCCGGGGATCTCATGGGTCGCTTCCCGAAGATTCACCGATGACGTATGACTCGTACTTTTATTAATCTGGGATTAATTAGATGAGAGAGAAAATTAATCTGGGATTAATTGCGGAGATATTTTATCTGGGATAAAATATCATTTAAATAGAGATAACGATTAATTTGGAATTAATCGATTAATTAATATATTCGATATATTAAACAAGATTGGATTTTGACACGGAATTAAAATTAGATTTTAATTCGGGCGAACAAGTTAATTTAGAATTAATTCGTTAGCGACGTGAATATTGATTTCGCTAGGCATAATCGTTTAATTGCGTCGCAACGGAAAATTTGTTAATTTGGAATTAGTGAACCCGAGCCCGGGATTATTTGTGAGCGCATTCGCATTTCGAATTCGAATGCGGCACACAAGTCAAATCAAGCGTCAAATCTCTAGTCGCATCAAGCGTCAAATCATTAGTCGCTTTGAGTGATGTGACAACTTGTCACTTGATTTAATTGATTGATGGATTGATTGATTGATGTTGGTGGTTGGCTTTAATGGCTTGACTTTTGGAAAGAGAAATTCAATTAATTAATTTTGGAAATTGATTTGTGTATTTGATACACAAAATAGCCAACAACCACACACTCTCCTCTCTTCCTCACTTCTCTCTCTCACGCCCATGGAGGGCATTTTTTCTTCTGGTTTTGGCAGTGAACTACCGTGAGTCAAGAAGAAAATAGGAAGCAAGTGTTTGGTGTTTGTGGCAAAAATCAAGAGAGCTAGCACTTCGAGAGACATGCGAAGGTGATAGGGAAGTCTATCAATGAGCCGGGAATCATTTGACGAAGCTTGGAGCTTGGAACATGATCCAAAAATCGAAAATGGTTGAGATAAAAAACAATCACTGCCGTGACCAACCAGTGAGCAGAATTCGTTTTTTTTCATCTTCGCGTCGCTCAACCGATCGATGTGAGTATTCCGCAACTCCCTCATTGTATTCACACTTATTTCATGCTTGTTTAATGATCTTTGGACCTTAGCAAACACCAATAATTGGAACCCCTGTAACCAAAATAGTCGTCAAAGCGTATATCTCACCACATCGACCTAAGCCGCTAATGCCACTTCCACCAGCAACACGACCATGATACTAAGAACTGCACCCAACTCAAATATGAGATTCAAGACTTGATCGATGAAGGCAAGATACATGATCCTGAGAGGCACCACTCCATGTTATATAATGGCTCTTTCCAAAGTTCGATGATGAAATAAAAATCTTCTCAAGAATATTCCGTCTCTTGATAAATAAACATGTCTAAATCCTTAAAGAAATTTTAAAATTTGCAAATACTAGCAGAATGCTATCCAAAAAAAGCGCACTAAAACTCAGCACTTAGAATTACAATGCACTTAGAAAAATATTATGCTGACACAACTTGTGTTGGACAATTATGACCCATAGTATCACTATTTGTAAAAGACATGGTGTTCTTTATGCATATTAACTATGTGACAAAGGAAATTGCTCTTTTATCATTTTGTAATTGGATTACTTGGATATATAAATGATAAAAGTCGATATGATTAGTACCGGATTAATAAGATATGAGACAGTATTAATCCATGAAAGGTTTAATCATTAAATATCCCTAGTCGTAGTATTATCGAGACTTGACATCGATAATACGAAATAGGCTAGTATTACACTTGTGTGCATTATGGAAGCTTAACGACATAATTCTCATATATTTAAGTATTGGATAGTTATACAAGTGTGATATGAGGTTCTGTTAGCCGTTGGACCGGAACAGCTTCGCTCTGGATAGACCCCTCAGAATCCCATTAGTAGTTTGACTATGTGTATTTGGGAATCCGAATCAGGGTAGGTGTATGTGGTCTTAACTTGAGACTTGCATCGCTAGTACTTGCGACAATCAGTATACTTTGGTTTTGGTCATTCGGAGCTTTAACAGGTTATGTGTACGCCTCTTCTAGTTATACTGAGAATCATAGTGTATTGGGTGTGATGTCAAGATGGAAGTATCACTTCAGTCATATGGAGATGATGATCACGCAGGGATACATAACTAGTACTCTTAAATGCTGCAGCTATCGGGATAATATGACTAGGTCATGATTATCCGATTACAGAGACTAGTTGCTAGTGATCCGATATATGATTTGTACGAGGCAAACCCAATTCCAGCCCTAGGCCTAGCATGTGACATCTGATAATGGATCGTAATACGCAATACATTGTATACTACGCCTGATACATATTATATATTCCTCGTTGAATATTTATGGAGAATTGGGTAGGCACGATGCTTTGCTAGAAGCCAACCATGTCTTGTAAATCGGTAAGAACGTGGTACCGGGTATGCACGTGTTCAGATAGTCTGATAACCGTATTTACTGCCAACATATCCAGGGATCTCTTGGGTCGCTTCCCAAAGATTCACCGATGACATTTGACTCGAACGAAATTAATCTGGCATTAATTATGAGAGAAAAAATTAATCTGGGATTAATTACGGTAAGAATTTTATCTTGGATTAAATTCGTCTAGAAGAGAGAACGCGTTTAATTTGGAATTAATCGGCAAAGTAAATTTAATAGTTAAATTGGATTTTACTATTTAATTTATTTAATTGGGCTAAAATAATATATCAGATATATTAATTGAAATTGGATTTCAATATAGAATTAAAATTGGACTTTAATTCAAGCGAACAAATTAATTTGGAATTAATTCATAAGCGACTTTCGTAATAATTTTACTAGACATTATTATTTAATTAAATTGGATTTAATTGCGTCGCGATGGGAAATTCGTTTAATCAGATTAAATGAACCCGGGCCCAAAGTGTGTTGTACAAGCCAACTTAAATTTGGAATTTAAAGTGGTGGGACCCACTCAAACTTACATCAACTTGTCAAAAGATGAATGAAGTTGTTGGAAATATTTATTGCACTTTGGAAGTCAAAACATACACACTTTTTACATGTTTGGTAACAAGTTTAGAACTTGAAAAAGACTATTCATCTTTCTCTCTCCCTTGGTGGTCGATTCTTCCTCTCTTCTCCATGGAATTTTTGTTGCAAAAATTATTCAAAGCTAGCACTTTAGAGAGTCAATTAAGGTGGTAGGGAAACTCACCCTTGAGTTTGGAATTCAAAAGAAAGCTTGGAGCTTCTTCTACAACAACGAAAAGTTTTGAATCTCATCCAATCAATGTAAGTTTTTTCGAAAACTTTATTGAATTATTCACACTAGAATCATGTTTAGGATCCTTGGCAAGTCTTAGATACACTAACAACTTGTAGAAATAGTCCAAAGCACTTGACATACATTTGACTACTTTCCAAAGTTAAGGTTAAGATGATACTAGGTTAAGGAGATAACGCAAAAAGAAAAAAAAATATGAAAGAAAAAGAAAAAGAAAATAAGAAAAAAGAAAAATAGAGAAAAATAAAAAGAAAAAGAAAAAGGTAAATCCCACAAAACTTATTCCGCTATTTGAACTATTTTGTAACCAGGAGTATTGTGAACCCTACGACTACTCGTGCGTTAAACTATAACTTAAATATCGAGAATGTAAAGCAACTTGAGTTGGTGAAATTGTTGAGTAACCAGAAGCTAGAATCAAAAATGTGAAGTCCTTGCATTAAAAGATAATTTGACGACTTAAGGAAGATAAAGATCAAGATCAGCCATACATAAAACAAAATTTTATTGATCCTTAACTAGTTGTTAGATTACCTTGACCAAGGAAAAGAAGAAAAAAATGAACTAAAGTGAATAATATTAATTTATACTTAGCGCCACCATTAATCGATTCGGGTTGCATGTAATTCTTTGTAAAAGATTAACACACACACATAGAGAATTTTGAAAGGTGAAACCTTAGTTGAGATTGAATTATGAAACTTTAAAAGGGATTCAATTTTGAGAAAAGTTTTTGAGAACACACACAGAGTCATTACATGATAAAAATGAAAGTGAAATCGATTGTTCGAGAACCCGATGGATAACATGGGCAAAAAATGAAATGAAGCCTGATGATATCTTCGCAGAAGAACATTGTGACTCTTACACCCTCTCAAATCGAAGAACAGACAAACAGTTAGAGATTATTTTCATAAATACATACATACATACCTGCATACATACAAATATAATTTCTTTTACAGGAAAATTAAAACAAGCAAGCCCCCAAGAGTTAGAGCAAGATACTGACAAATCAGTTGCATTCAAGAGTTGGAATATGTACGGCTCAACCCAAACATAGTTGATGAGCAGAAAATATATCAATATTTACCGCCCCTTTTACTTAATATTTTGTTTAGTTTCTCGGGTTTGATGAACGTTTTGATGTGTTTTAGTTTATTTTGCAGATAAAATAATATTGGGACACAATGAAATCATTTAGGACGAAATGTGTGTTAAATAAGAGCAAAAATTGGACTTGACATATTAATTTTGAAGATTAGAAACTTGAAAGGGTGTTTTAACGGACTGCAGTTTTGGAAATTCCAATTTTGCGCATCTGTCGTATTTTGGGCATAACTTTTTACTCCGATATCGGATTGAGCTGATTCAAGTTCCAGATTAAAGAAGACTCAAAGATCTACAACTTTGAAAGACAAAATAATTTACTTTTTACTTTCCGTCATTTACGTTTTAGCAATTTACTTTTCAGCATTTTACTTTATGTCTTTTATTTTATTTAAGTTTTTACTAGCCATAGTTATGTGTCGTAACTAAGTTAGTTATATAGGTTGTGATTAATTCTAATATCACCGATTTATAAGGGGTTATTTTATAGTTTTGGTAATTTAAAGGTTTACTTATTAAGTCTTAAGCTTAATGCGTCTTGTTAATTGGCCATTAATAGATTGATCTGGTAAATCTAAAATAAATTTGACAAATGAATTTTAGGTTTTAGCCTTAGACTTAATAGCCAACGATCTTCCTTGAGGATAGATAACCCTTTAATAGATTTCCTTACAGGATAAACATATACCTGTCAGGCGGGGGTAGCCATAATTGGAACTTAAACTTAATGAATCCAGTTAATTTGGTTGACAAAGACATATGGTTCAATTGGGTTATACTGGGTATTTGCGTCTGACCATCGACAGAGGCATTCGCATAATTTATTGTTCCAGGTTAGTAAACCGATATATTACACAAAAATGAAATAACCACTTCATCTTTAAAATGATATTGGAAGATTCACAACCCTAAATAGTTTCATAATATTGAATTTTCTTAAACCCACTTTCGTGCAATTTTATTTACTTGTTTTTAAATTTAGAATCATCACCATTTCAAATCAATCAAACAACCTGTTAGATACTAGTAATCATTTGACCCAATAAGATTAATAGATTAGGTATTAAGTCCTCGTGGGATCGATACTTTTTATACTACTTGAACGATACGTGCGCTTGCGTTATAAACGTGTGATTACACACCGGTCAAGTTTTTGGTGCCGTTGCCGGGGACTTATTTATCTTTCACTATTAGTTTTAAGGTTAGATACCTTTACTTGTATCTAATTTTCTTTTTACTTATTGTTTTTGTTTTCTTATGTTTCATTTTAAGTAATGTGTGATGCTAGTAATTTTGCTGTAGGTGCAGTTTTGGGACACCGTAAAGAAAATATTTTCCACACCATTTACTACTCCAGCAGAACTCTGAATGAAGCTCAATTCAACTACACAACCACTGGAAAAGAATTGCTCGCAGTTGTGTACGCTTTTGACAAATTCCGCTCCTATCTGCTGGGTCCCAAAGTGGTGGTCTACATAGATCATTCAGCAATCAAATACTTGATCACGAAGAAAGATGCCAAACCCAGATTGATCTGTTGGATACTTCTTCTACAAGAATTTGACGTGGAGATTGGAGACAGGAAAGGGACAGAAAACCGAGTGGCAGATCATCTATTGAGGCTCGAGAATGGAGAAACAGCTGGCAAAGATCTGTCAATCAAAGAAAATTTTCCAGATGAACAGTTTTTTTCCATGAAACAGCAAGATGCCCCTTGGTATGCTGACTATGTCAACTACATTATGTCAGGAAAATAGCCGTTGGAATGGACAACTCAGCAACGAAATAAATTCTTCAAAGAAGTCAAGCATTATATCTGGGATGAGCCGTACCTGTTTAAATGGTGTGCTGATCAATTATTGAGATGGTGTGTTCCACATGAGGAAGTCAACAGTGTTTTGCAGCACTATCATTCATCACCATATGGCAGACACTTCAGCAGAAACAAAACTACAGCCAAAGTCCTACAATCAGGTTTGTTCTGGCCCACTCTCTTTAAAGATGCTTATCTTCTTTCTCTTCAATGTGACAGGTGCCAGAAAACGGGGAATATTTCAAGGAGAAATGAAGGACCGTTGCAAAACATTCTAGAAGTGGAAATATTCGATGTATGGGGTATTGATTTCATGATACCCTTTGTTCCATCATTCGGAAACTTGTACATCCTGGTTGCTGTAGACTACGTCTCCAAATGGGTCGAAACAATTGCACTGCCATCAAATGATTCAAAAATGGTGATAAAATTCCTGAAAAAGAACATTTTCACTCGATTCGGAACATCTCGTGCAATCATCAGTGATGGTGGCACACATTTCTGCAATAGATACTTCGATGCACTCCTATCCAAATATAGAGTTACTCACAAGATTGCCACTTCTTACCATCCACAGTCAAATGGACAGGTTGAGGTTTCAAATAGAGAGATCAAAAGAATCTTAGAGATAACTGTTGGATCAACAAGGAAAGACTGGTCTACAAAACTAGATGATGCATTATGGGCCTACCGAATAGCTTACAAGACACCCATTGGTATGTCCCCATATCGATTGGTGTTTGGGAAAGCGTGCCATCTGCCAGTTGAGCTTGAACACAAGGCGTACTGGGCACTGAAGAAGTTGAATCTTGATTCACAAGCTGCAGGAGAGAAAAGACTTCACCAACTCAACGAGTTGGAGGAATTTCGCCTACAGGCTTATGAGAATGCCAGATTGTACAAAGAAAAGACCAAGAAATGGCATGGCCGAAAAATAGTACAGAGACAGTTGGAACCAAGGCAGCAGGTGCTGTTGTACAACTCAAGGTTGAAACATTTCCCTGGAAAGTTGAAATCAAGGTGGTCAGGTCAATTTGTGATCACTCAGGTTTTTCCATATTGAGTTGTTGAGTTACTAGATCCCAACACCAACGAAACATTCAAGGTTAACAGTCAGCGTGTCAAGCACTACTGGGGAGAATCATTTGAGCGACAAAAAGAAAGTGTCACACTTTCAGATCCAGCTTTACGTTCGAGAAGTCACGTCTAACTGACGACGTTAAACTTAGCGCTCGCAGGGATGCAACCCATACAATTTGTGTATCTATTGTAATCTGGTGTGTTTTATTTTTGTGTGTTTAATTTTTACATGTAAAGTCATTTCACGATGGAAGCAGTTCTCGCAAATCTTCGCAAGTAATTTCCTTCTCTCCCTCAAAACTCTTTGATGAATGTCTACAAAACTCGCTTGGAACGGATGAGATTACTAACGATCCATGGTGTTCCTAATGATATTCGTTGGGTAATTGAAGCACGGGTCCGATTGGCAGGTGAGTCTTCTGACTCTTTTACTTCACATCTGCCTGGTTTTGGAAGAATCACCTATGCAAATAAACGTAGAGCTAAGAAAATGGGTGTTTGTTACAAATGTGCACGCTGGAATTGCAATACTCGTTGTCGTTCTTTAGGAATGGTGTCTGATAATCGCGAAGACAAAATTAAATTCATTAGGGATGGCTTGAGTAAGGAGTCTTTAGATGATATATCTTCGACTCTTGAGACGCATCCCAGTGGATATGTTCACATAGCCATTCGAAAATTACATAAACAATTATCAAAAGAAAGACAACAGTTAAGTCTTGGGAATCTAACTCAAAAAGACCCTGTTTGCCAATTTATAAGAAAATTGGATGGGAAGCTTGTCCCTAACGCATAGACGTCAATCAAGCCGCTACTTTTCTTGTACATATTATATCTCTTTGTCTTTTCCTGATAATTGTGATTTGTTTTGTTGTTTTCTTTTATTTTCTCTGATAGGATCCAGACCTTTTTTACTATCATGATTTATTTTACTGTTTAACTAATAATTGTCATTTGGCAGGTACTAGTTCTATTATTTTACTTACCCTTTTCAGGTGTTATAAATTCAACTCATCATTGCACTTTTGAAGACATCTAGAGTAAAACATGGAAGCCACTTCAAGAAGACGAGTTGAAAACATCTGTGTGTTTTGCGGTACTAGTGTTGGTATTAAGCCACAATACGTAGAAGCACCACATGAATTGGGTCGAGTCTTAGCTGCAAGGAATATGCACTTAGTATATGGCGGAGGCAATCTTGGACTTATATGGATCGTTTCAAAGGTCGTACAGGAAGGAGGCAGTCACAATTTGGGAATCATCCCAAAACCCTTGGTGGAGGAAAATCTTATTGGACCATCAAACGGAGAGGAACTGACCGTGCCAAGTATGTCTGAATGATTGGTATAAATGATTAACTGTGCTGATGCTTTTATTGCTTTGCCAGGTGGCTTGGGCACATTGGAGGAAATTTTTATAGTGCTATTTTGGGCGAACTTAAACATACACCAGAAACCAATTGGGATGTTTAACGTTGATGGATTTTATGATTTTCTTTGTGTGTTTCTTGATAATGCTCGGAGAAATGGGTTCGTGTTAAAACCGTTAAAAGAACTCATCTTCACTGCCAGAACTGCTCCGGATCTAATTAACCAAATCTTAGCCTATGAACCATAAATTGACCATATCCTTTCAAAGATAAATTGGTCTGAGGACGATCGTGGTAAGAAGCGTCGGATTAATCTGGATCTTAACCTTTAACTTTTCGTGTAGAATTTCAGTTAACCAGGTACTATCTTCTAAACTCTTCTTCTACTGTTTAAGACTTTGGGGACAATGTCTCATTTAGGGTTGGGGGAGGAAATTAGTTGATTAGTATCTTGTTTTTAGTTGTGTATTGTTTTTATTTTTAGTCCAAAATAATTTTTTAAAAATATACAAAAAAAATGAAAATTTTTCAAAAATTACAAAAAAAATTTGCGTTTTTGTTTTTATTTTGACTAAAATGGTGAAATTGGTAAGAGATAGCTGAGTAAGGAGTTTCTACTCCTGAGACGTATCTCAAACCTAATTCGGAACAAGTTAATTTTTGTTTATTTCCTTTTGAATTATTTAATTTGTGAATTCTCCATAATACAGACTAAAATGGATCTTCATATGCTCAGTTAGCAGGTATTATCAACATGCATAGTAACATACGGACATGAGCTATAATTGAAAAGTTTGTAATATTCAGTGCTCCAGTTTAATTGGAGGAAACATCTCAAAAAGTGATGGAGTAAAAAACAACGTCTAAGGTCTGAGTTTTTAAGTCTGTAACGGTGTTTTAACACCTAGTGCCCTAAAGCCAACTGGTTTGGGAGTCACTGGCCCAAAGTTTGCTACATGGATCAAGGATGTTACAAGAATATATATATCTGAAGTCTTAGTAATTAAGTCCGTAGGGGTGTCTTAACACCTGGTGCCCTAAACCCAACTGGTTTGGGAGCCACCGACCCAACACTCACTACATAGATGGAAGATATTGTATATAAATAAAAAATCAAAAATCAAAGAAAAAAATTAGAAAAATCAAAAAAAATTATTCCATTGCTGCAAAAAGGTGTGAATTCTGATAAAACTTTAGGACAAAAATATTACTCTCTTATCAATTGCACTTGTGACTGTTGTGGGCAAAAATGAGTTGATTAATATTTTTTTGGCTGTGCATATGGAGAATGGTAAATATAATTGGAGAATTTACTTATTCAGTAATTTAGAAAGAAAGAAAACAACTAGTAACTTGGAGTAGATGTTTCACTTGATTAGTTACTAACTTCTTTATTCTCTTTTCTCTTGTCTTTTTTGATTTTGTGTGCATTAGTTTTATTATCTTTTTACTTTTGTAAAACGTTTATGGATATCGTTGCTGTAAGCCCTCACGAGACTATAACTCGTCCACTAGGGATACCTAGTGGGTTAAAGGCTTGTTGCATATGCTAAATGCAACCGTGATCCCTACGAAAGTGGCTTAGTTTAATTTTAATTATTTCTTGTATTTTATTTTGTTGTTTTGCTCGAGGACTAGCAAAATTTTAGGTTTGGGGGTGTGATGAGCGGAAAATATATCAATATTTACAGCCCCTTTTACTTAATATTTTGTTTAGTTTCTCGGGTTTGATGAACGTTTTGATGTTTTTTAGTTTATTTTACAGATAAAATAATATTGGGACACAATGAAATCATTTAGGATGAAATGTGGGTCAAATAAGAGCAAAAATTGGACTTGACATATTAATTTTGGAGATTGGAAACTTGGAAGGGCGTTTTAACGAAGTGCAGTTTTGGAAATTCCAATTTTGCGCATTTGCGTATTTTAGGCATAACGTTTTACTCCGATATCGGATTGAGCTGATTCAAGTTATAGATTAAAGAAGACTTAAAGATCTACAACTTTTAAAGACAAAATAATTTCGAATTTTGAATATTTCATGCTCGAAATTGATAAACTATCCAGAAGTATGTTGTGTGTAATTATTAAAGTCATTTTCCATCATTTTCAAAGCAAAAAAATAAATTAATAAATAAATAATAAAAATTATCAAATCACCACCAAACATGATAAGCAATTAGTGGAGCAATTATTAATGGATTTGGTGGAGCAATTAGTGGAGCAATTAATAATGGATTTGGTGGATGATTTGATGGAGGCAAAATTTTACCTATAAATACCAAGCCATTTCATTTGTAAATTCATACTTTCTTCTAAGGAATTCCTTAAGAATACTAAGAAGATTGTATCTTGTTTGTTTATTTACAGCTTTCAGTAATTAATTTCCACTTTCGCACTTTCTTTTCTTTACTTTTCAGTTTTTACTTTCCGCATTTTACTTTTACGCACAGTACTTTTCTTTCTTTAATTTTCAGTTTTTACTTTTCAGTAATGAGAAGGTAACTCCCATTTGCTGGGGTAAAAGGTAAAAGTTTTATTACTGATATTTAGATTAATCTCCCTTAATTATAATATATAAACTAGTTAAAACCTGACTTAACGAGGATACCACCATATTGATCAGTTCGTAATTATTTAAATTGGTTTTAACCTGACTAAACTGGATACCGCCTGATTGGTCGGTTGGTAATTACTTATTAATTTGACTTAATCTGGATACCGCCTATATGGCTGGTTGGTAATTATCATGTAAAGTTAATATATTATATTAAGGGAGATATCTAAAATAGAAGTAATAAAAGTTGATCCTTTTACCTCAGCATTTTGTTTTATTGTACTTTTACTTTATTTACTTTTCAGCAATTTACTTTCAGCATTTACTTTTTAGCAATTACTTTCAGCATTTACTTTTCAGTAAATTACTTTCAGCATTTAATTTTCAGTATTTAATTTCAGCATTTACTTTCCGTCATTTACTTTTCAGCAATTTACTTTTCAGCATTTTACTTTGTCTTTTATTTTATTTAAGTTTTTACTAGCCCTAGCTATGTGTCATAACTAAGTTAGTTATCTGAGGTTGTGATGAATTCTAATATCACCGGTTTATAAGGGGTTATTTTATAGTTTGGGTAATTTAAAGGTTTACTTATTAAGTCTTAAGGTTAATGCGTCATGTTAATGGGCTTTTAATAAGATTGATCTGGTAAATCTAAAATAAACTTGACAAAGGAATTTTAGGTTTCAGCCTTAGACTTAATAGCCAACGATCTTCCTTGAGGATAGATAACCCTTTAATAGATTTCCTTACATGATAGACATATACCTGTCGAGCGGGGGTAGCCCTAATTGGAACTTAAACTTAATGAATCCATGTAATTTGGTTGACATAGACATATGGTTCAATTAGGATATACTGGGTATTTCCGTCTGACCATCGACAGAGGCTTTCGCATAATTTAGTGTTCCAAGTTAGTAAACCGATATATTACACAAAAAATGAAATAACCACTTCATCTTTAAAATGATATTGGAAGATTCACAACCCTAGATAGTTTCCTAATATTGAATTTTCTTAAACCTACTTTCGTGCAATTTTATTTACTTGTTTTTAAATTTAGAATCATCACCATTTTAAATCAATCAAACAACCTGTTAGATACTAGTAATCATTTAACCTCATAAAATTAATAGATTAGGTATTAAGTGTTGGTAAAAATCTAAGGTCCCAAGATCAAATCAAGACATGAAAACATGCGTGAATACACCAATGAAGATAGCGGAATACTTACATTGATCGGTTATGTCGATTTGAAGACGAATCATGCCCAAAAACGCACTGCCTTGGTAAGCTTACTGCATGCAGTCCACTGCCTCCAAAAACAGAATTTTGAGATGAGAAACGCAGCTCCTAGCTTCGTTGGATGGATCCCGGCTCATGGTCGAACCTCCCTACCACCTTCGCAAGACTTGTAAGTGTGCTAGCACTTGATTTTTCACCATGAAAATCACTCTTGCTTCCCTAAAGTCCACGCCATTTCTGGTTCCAAACCAGTCCAAGAAGTTCTTCATTTGGGCGTGAGAGAAGAAGAAATTTTGAGAGAGATGAAAATGTGTTATCTTAAAAATGATTTACCAAAAATCAATTTATATTTATGCCATAATATTTATTAATTAATAATAAAATTATGACACAAAACATGCAATGGCTTAGAGTGTCAAACACTCAATTTCCATGCAATAACATTGAGTGCTTGTACACTATCTACATGCATGCATTAGAATGACATGTGTCATGTGGGCCCCACACGTTTCCAAATGAAAGTGGGCCCACGTGCACTCACTCACGCGTTCGGGTTCGATATTTCCGAAATACCGAGCTTACGTCGCGACGTTAATTAAATCGAATTTAAATAAATAATTGCGCCTAGCGAAATTATTATTTACGTCGCTAACGAATTAATTCTAAATTAACTCGTTTGCCCGAATTAAAATCTAATTTTAATTCCGCGTCGAAATCTAATTTCGTTTAATATATCGAATATATTAATTTACCGATTAATTCCAAATTAATCGTTATCTCTCTCTAGACGATATTTTATCTTAGATAAAATATCTCCGTAATTAATCCTAGATTAATTTTCTCTCTCTTCTGTATAATCCCAGATTATTCAAGAGTGCGAGTTGTGCGTCATCGGTGGATTATCGGGAAGCGACCCATGAGATCTCCGGATATATTGGCAGTAAATACGGTCGTCGGAGTATCCGAATCACGTACGTACCAAGTACTACGTTCTACCGATTTACGAGACAAGGTCGACTCCTAGCAAAGCACCAAGTCTACCTAATTCTCCGGACATATCCATTAAAGAATATTAAGATCTGTATCAAGCGTAGTATACTAATGTATTGTGCGTATCGGCCCAGTATCGGATAGTCACGTGCTAGGGCTGGGGCTGGATAAGTGTCTGCCCCGTCCGAAACACATATCGGATGTCTGGTAACTAGTCTCTATAATCGGATATTCATGACCTGGTCATAATATCACGATTGGATGCGCATCTCTTAAGAGCACTAATACCGTATCCTGCGTGACATCATCTCCACTATGACTGGAGTGATACTTCCGTCTTGACATCACATCCAATACACTACGATTCTCAATATACCCGGCATTGGCGTACACAGAACCGGTTACAGTCCTAGACGACCTCAACTAAAGTATATCGATTGTCGTAAGCATTAGCGATGTAAGTCTCAGGTTAAGACTATACACACCTACCTTGATTTCGGCCTCCCATAGACACATATTCATAATACCAATGGGATTCCGAGGGGTCTATCCAGAGCGAAGCTGTTTCCCGTACCATCGGTGAAACACGACCTCCTATCGCACTTGCATAAGTATCCAACACTTATATATATGAGAACTATGCCGTTGTGCCCTCACAACGCACACAAGTGCAATACTAGCCTATTCCGCATTATCGATGTCCAGTCTCGATAATACTACGGCTAGGGATATTTAATGATTAATCCTTTGTGGACTGATACTGTCTCATATCATCTCAATCCAGGAACTAATCATAGGGACCTCTCTTCATTTATATATCTATGGTGATCTAATCACAAATGATGAGAGTGCAATTTCCTTGTCACATAGTTAATTTGCTACAACAACACAATGATCTGTGCAAATAGTGACGCTATGGGTCATTTTGTCCAACAATCTCCCACTTGGCACATAGCCAGTCACTCGAGTGTCTAACACCCGAACTATGTACAATTCGCTCAAATTGCTGAGGAAAGGTTTTCGTCAGCGGATTTGCTTAATTATCGTCTGACGCGATTTACACGATCATCACATCGCCACGATGTATGATCCGAACGAATCAGATGATATAGAAGTATATATCTGGATCGTTGATGAGACCTTTAATTCTTTAGCCTATGCTGACGCCTAGCTCAGCTGCTAACAAAATATATCTAATCTAATTAGATTTATATCGATCCAAATGGCTTCTATTGCTGCCTCAGCTGCAGCAATAATCCACATTTGTTGTTTATTCGGCACAGTTATCTTGCTCGGAATATTTCCAGCTCACTGTCCCGTTATTCAAACTTTATAGTACCGTAGTATTTAATCGTTTGGAAACTTGCAGTAGTGATCCCAGTCACTTCAAGTTCTCCTTCTCCATAGTTTAAGACAACATCTTTAGTTCTCTAAGATACTAACAGATGTCCTTAAATTCAATCCAGTGACTATCACTTGGATTGACCTGATTGTGACTCCATATGCTCGAAGCGTATGAGACACCAATACAAGTACATTTTAAATGTACAATTTCCCAGAGAGTGTTAACAACTCCAATCTATCCCAGTAGATCTTTATTCCCTGAATAAAGGTTGTTACTCCCCAGAATTCTACGGAGAATTTCTATTGAAAGAATATCTATGAAAGCCAAGCTTTCACCAATTGCTTTATGGGAATTTCACTGTCAGTGCGCTCTCCCACTAACCTCCTTATATACACAAGAATTATTTCGTTTTGAGTTAAATCATAAACCATTATGATTATTTCAAAACGTCAGTTCCAAGAACCTTATGCTTGCTTTGATCCAAACATGGATCGAATAACCCGCAAACCTTGTTTGTCGGTTATACAAAATCGTCAGGATGTTGTAAACATCCTCCAAAAGGTTTCCTTTTCAGGAAAGCGATTTTGATTTGTAATGACATATTTCATAAATGAAATATACAGTTATCAACAAGCATCTTCAAAATGGACTTACCATGGCAACAGGTAAAAGGTTGAACCGTTATTAACACAATGTTGATAACGATACCTTTCCGTCAAAAGCCTAGCTTTGTAAGTTGGTATGTTGTCATCCATGTATGTCTTCCTTGAAGACGTATAATGTACCATAGGCACAACGCCTTGTGGTACAACAACTAGTATCCATAATAGTCGTTATACATGGAATCCATTTCGGACTCATGGCACTTTGCCATAACAGGGAGTCGATACCTCGTATCACTTCCTCATAACGTAGTCGGATGGTACACCTCCATAAGATTGACATCTTAATGAGGTTAGATCAGAAACCCATACCCTAGGTTGTTTTCTGACTCTATCCGATCTACCTATTTCTTGTGTATTTGAAGATTAATGGTACAGATTCATCATAGATGAATTGTTTGTGTTCCATTAAGGACTTCGTGCTATGAATAGTATTACTACTCGATTTTCATTGAGTATCACTATCCTCCCACTGACCACTGCATATCGGTATTCCTCTCAGGAAAACCGCATGGTGAGCAACAATCACATTGTTCTCATGTGGGATTTATAAGTACTATACTTATGGTTTCCCTTAGGATAACCTATATTGGCACTAATCCAATTTGGGTTCTTAGTTTGGTATCATCCAAACTTTATGCCTGGCATACCCAAATTATCAGGAATGAGAAACCTCGTTTCTTTCCTGTTCATATCCTATATGATATCTGTCAAACAGATTTATATGGAACCTTATTCTAAATAAGTTTTGCACTGTTAATACATATCCTGTAGAAGGAAATAGTAGCTCAGAGCGACTCGTGATAAACCTTATCATGTCCAACAAAATTCGGTTTTAGTTCAGACACACCGTCTAACTGACGTGTCTCGGGAGGAGTCCTCACATGAAAGAACACTGTACTCTTTCATTTATATATGAAACTACTACTGCTTAAGTATTTTCCATTTCGGTCTTACCGTGGCGGAATAACACTATAGCCGATCTGTTTGTTTTCTTCGTGTCGAAACTTCAAAAGTTTCCGATCTGTGTTCTTCAAAAGAAACACATAACCACAACGTGATGCTACATCCGTTAAGGTCACGAAATATTCATGTTCACATCTAGCCTAGCTAGATATGGGCCCACTTACTTCACCATGAATAGGGCTAACAGATCGGTGGCCCTTTTACTATTACCAAGTAAATAGTATTTTAGGTTTTTAACCTAATAAACTAGATTCGTAGACCTTATTTGAATAGTCAAATCAGTCCTAGTATCCCTCTTTCAAAAGTGTGTGGATATACGAGTCTTTTTATTTGTGTCCTAGACAACAATGCCACAAATAAGTCTCTATTGATCAAATCAATTTGAGCTATTTATTTGTCATTTATATGTTTGAGATTTTATTTATATTCAAAATATAAATTATGTTATTTACATCTAATGTATTTATCTCAGTATCATCTTTATATAATGAAACACTTTAGTGTTCTAGAATATAAAGGTTTTATCCGCATCGGATTAAACACTGATATAGAGATAATGTCTCTAGTCAAACTAGTTACATTATAACATTTCCTAATTTAAGTACATACCCAAAGGGTAGTTCCTAAACTTAGGTATCTACGGTCGAAACAGCGACTTTCGTCCCGTTTCCGATTTGCAGAGAAATCTCGGCTTGAAGTCAGTATCCTGCTCAAAGCAGATTCTGAACATCAATACATATATTTTATGTACCACACTAAGTATTTAAAATCCAATTTCAATACTAGTAGTGAATATAACTTTGACAAATATTTTTAAAGTCAGAGCCTGCCCTTTCTTTAATTCCTTCGTGTCTTCCATATCCAAATGGTAGTCACTTTGGGATATGTCAATTATCATTTCAATATTTCACAAACCTTTGGCCAAGCCTTGGGTTTCGGATATCGAAATGATGTGCACCTTGTGCAACTTGCCCAATTGCAAACTTTGACTTCTCTCCACTAGAATAGTCAAATCAATTCTCTAAGAATTATTAATTGCAATTTAATATTTTTAAATCTAAAGATAGATTTATGATAAGTATATTAATTAAGCACTAAAGTCATCATCACATAAATCTTCCAAAGACTTTATGCTCTACTATTTGCTTAATTATGGGCTTAGTCATAATAAGTTATTTTATCAAATAAATTAACCTATTATTAATTCCCAATTGAAAATTAAATCATTTAAAACATTTAATCCAAGGATTGTATATATTTAAATATTCAACTTTTCAATTCTTTCTTGATTTCAATAGTCCAACTATTTAATCAATTTAATAAGGTACTATTTATTATAATGATTACAATAATCCAATTATTTAATCAACTATAATTTTAATATTGATTACTATAATCTAATTATAAAATCAACTATCATTTTAATTCAATTATATTGATTACTATAATCCAATTATAAAATCAACTATATATTGAATGAGTTTGTATATAGTCCAACTATATATATTTTAAAAAAACATAAAATATTAGTCCAACTAATACTTTTGATTAATATGACGAGTAAAATATAGATGAGCGCGTTTAGCGAGTATTCGAACGAATGTTGCAAATTCAATACTTGCCTCCCACTATTTTTCGTCGAGCCTCTAACCCTCTGTCGAGTACTCGGGAAACCGTGTTTCCTAGTGGGCTAGGATCCCGTTAAATATCACACAATCTTGACTTTGGCCAACAAATTGTATGATAATTAACTAGGTAGATCTCGAAGATCAATTGGATCTAATCCAACTCCTAGATCCAGTAGGTGGACATCCAAGTCCCAAACATATATCTTATATATGTCTATACATCGAATGTATACCCTAACCTTTTTCCTCTGAATCAACTAGGCCTTGGCTTTGGCACAACAAACCTAGTGATCCCAGTCAAGCGCGGACCCATTGACATGGAAGCTTCGTAATCAATGTCGTTGGACAAGAAGTGGTCTTGACTTTGGCCAACAAACCACAACTTGGACAAGACACCGATATGGAACAAAGCCTCGTGATTAAAACACATCTTCGACGGACAAGGGCTTGACTTTGGCCAACAACCCCTGCCTGCTCTGGATCTTGAGTAAGAATCACTCAATGGAAGGAAAATAAACGCTTGATATTTAACGAGGGTTTTTCGCGTGCAAATTGGCTACCAATTTAATTATCTTTGTTAAGGTCTCATCATCATACACCCTTAAACATGCATTCTAAATACATAATAAAGCGAGTATGAAAATAAATAATAATGATATGCGGATGGATACTTAACACATTGATCCTAGATCAAATCTCTCCCTTTCTCACTCAAGCTAGCACTAGTATTACTTCTACCCGTTACACTACACACACTTCTAAAGAAACCTCATATACATAGAGGGGAATAGGTGAGAAGAGAATACAAAGAGAATAGAGGTGATAAGGCTGGACACGCAGGTCCAATTTAATAAATCGAATTTATTACAACAATTTCTAAAATTGCCCACCCGACTAATATCCATCCGATATACATTATTCATTCAACACAACCACGTATTCACACACATAAGCATGCTATCAATCAATCTAATCAAATTAATTAATCTGATAATTAAGTGATCATCCAATGTTCAAAAACGATTTGATTTTGTTCGAGTCAAACTCGTTTTTGCGAATAAGTACTTAAAGTACGAATTCATGAATTAAATTAAACTACATCATTAAATCTAATTTAACATGTATTTAATACTAATTCACTATTCAATTCCAAATTAAATATTACACTTTATTAATAAACCTTTTACGATTTAAATTCCAAATTAATCGTAACGCGTCTCAAAGACCGATTAACGTCCAACGTCAATTCAATTAAAGTCCAATGGGCTTTTAATTGATTTCTTAAGGCGTGGACTTTTGGTCAACTCGGGTCAAACCGATAACCAAAGTCCAATCCGGGATTTACCCCATAAGCCCATAAATCAATCTTGGCCCATTAGGCCCAATTGAACTTTAAAGGTTCATTAAGTCGCATTTGGGCTTTATGGTCAAGGTTTTGGGCCCAATTGGATCCAATCCATTTGGCCTAAACCAAACTTGATAAATCAAGCCCAATAGGCCCAAATACAACATTTAAATCCAATTTCCAAAATTAGCCCAAATAATTAAATTCAAAAAATCCAATTTTCCCAATTTAATTACCAAAGTTATTACATGATCAATCAACTAAATCAACATTTCTAAAACACCATATTAGTCCAATTAATCATGCTAGATTCATTATCATATGTCCAACACACAAATTGAAAAATCAAACCCATCTACATGCTTAAAGGTCTCGGCCAAGGAGGATTTCATGTCCAATTCGGTTTCAATCCAATTAATCCGCAATCGACATTAAATACATATCCCGAATGATTTCCAATACATCCAATTATCAAAATCAAAATTTACCAAGACATTAGGGCATTGTCACATTCGGCCAACTCAAAGATTTTGGGGTTTTTGTCCAATTCGAAATCCAATCCAATTCGATTCAAATTAACGTCAACCTAATCGATTCTAACTCATCAAATGAATTAAAAATCAAAAAATCCAAGATCCCAAAATGCATATACATTCGGCCAAGGTGAATAAATTGGGGAAAATTATTCCAAATCAATTTTCGTCAAATTAGTCCAACCAATATGAATTTAAACATGTTATAAGCATACTCAAACAAGCAATTTATTCAAATCATGCTCAACAAACATTTACCCAAATTTTAAGCCCTACATTTTTCATGCTTGCAACATTAGCTCTTGATGCCATTGTTGGTAAAAATCTAAGGTCCCAAGATCAAATCAAGACATGAAAACATGCGTGAATACACCAACGAAGATAGCGGAATACTTACATTGATCGGTTATGTCGATTTGAAGATGAATCATGCCCAAAAACGCACTGCCTTGGTAAGCTACTGCATGCAGTCCACTGCCTCAAAAACAGAATTTTGAGATGAGAACGCAGCTCCTAGCTAGCTTCGTGGATGGATCCCGGCTCATGGTCGAACCTCCCTACCACCTTCGCAAGACTTGTAAGTGTGCTAGCACTTGATTTTTCACCATGAAAACCACTCTTTGCTTCCCTAAAGTCCACGCCATTTCTGGTTCCAAACCAGTGAAGAAGTTCTTCATTTGGGCGTGAGAGAAGAAGAAATTTTGAGAGAGATAAAATGTGTTATCTTAAAAATGATTTACCAAAAATCAATTTATATTTATGCCATAAAATTTATTAAATTAATAATAAAATTATGACACAAAACATGCAATGGCTTAGAGTGTCAAACACTCAATTTCCATGCAATAGCATTGAGTGCATTGTACACTATCTACATGCAATGCATTAGAATGACATGTGTCATGTGGGCCCCACACGTTTCCAAATGAAAGTGGGCCCACGTGCACTCACGCGTTCGGGTTCGATATTTCCGAAATACCGAGCTTACGTCGCGACGTTAATTAAATCGAATTTAAATAATAATTGCGCCTAGCGAATTATTATTTACGTCGCTAACGAATTAATTCTAAATTAACTCGTTTGCCCGAATTAAAATCTAATTTTAATTCCGCGTCGAAATCTAATTTCGTTAATATATCGAATATATTAATTTACCGATTAATTCCAAATTAATCGTTATCTCTCTCTAGACGATATTTTATCTTAGATAAAATATCTCCGTAATTAATCCTAGATTAATTTTCTCTCTCTTCTGTATAATCCCAGATTATTCAAGAGTGCGAGTTGTGCGTCATCGGTGGATTATCGGGAAGCGACCCATGAGATCCCCGATATATTGGCAGTAAATGCGGTCGTCGGAGTATACCGAATCACGTACGTACCAAGTACTACGTTCTACCGATTTACGAGACAAGGTCGACTCCTAGCAAAGCACCAAGTCTACCTAATTCTCCGGACATATCCATTAAAGAATATTAAGATCTGTATCAAGCGTAGTATACTAATGTATTGTGCGTATCGGCCCAGTATCGGATAGTCACGTGCTAGGGCTGGGGCTGGATAAGTGTCTGCCCCGTCCGAAACACATATCGGATGTCTGGTAACTAGTCTCTATAATCGGATATTCATGACCTGGTCATAATATCACGATTGGATGCGCATCTCTTAAGAGCACTAATACCGTATCCTGCGTGACATCATCTCCACTATGACTGGAGTGATACTTCCGTCTTGACATCACACCAATACACTACGATTCTCATATACCCGCATTGGCGTACACAGAACCGGTTACAGTCCTAGACGACCTCAACTAAAGTATATCGATTGTCGTAAGCATTAGCGATGTAAGTCTCAGGTTAAGACTATACACACCTACCTTGATTTCGGCCTCCCATAGACACATATTCATAATACCAATGGGATTCCGAGGGGTCTATCCAGAGCGAAGCTGTTTCCCGTACCATCGGTGAAACACGACCTCCTATCGCACTTGCATAAGTATCCAACACTTATATATATGAGAACTATGCCGTTGTGCCCTCACAACGCACACAAGTGCAATACTAGCCTATTCCGCATTATCGATGTCCAGTCTCGATAATACTACGGCTAGGGATATTTAATGATTAATCCTTTGTGGACTGATACTGTCTCATATCATCTCAATCCAGGAACTAATCATAGGGACCTCTCTTCATTTATATATCTATGGTGATCTAATCACAAATGATGAGAGTGCAATTTCCTTGTCACATAGTTAATTTGCTACAACAACACAATGATCTGTGCAAATAGTGACGCTATGGGTCATTTTGTCCAACATTAAGTCCTCGTGGGATCGATACTTTTTATACTACTTGAACGATACATGCGCTTGCGTTATAAGCGTGTGATTACGCACCGGTCAGTAATGCTTGACTTCTTTGAAGAACTTCTTTCGTTGCTGAGTTTTCCATTCCAACGGCCATTTTCTCGAAACTATGTAGTTGACATAGTCATCATACCAAGGGACATCATGTTGTTTCATGGCAAACAGATGTTCATCTGGAAAAGTTTCTTTGATTGTCAGTTCTTTGCCAGCTATTTCTCCATTCTCGAGTCTCGATATATGATCTGCCACCTAATTTTCTGTCCATTTTCTGTCTTTGATCTCCACGTCAAATTCTTGTAGAAGAAGTATCCAACAGATCAATCTGGGTTTGGCATCTTTCTTCGTGATCAAGTATTTGATTGCTGAATGATCAGTGTAGACCACCACTTTGGGACCCAGCAGATAGGAGCAGAATTTTTCAAAAGCGTACACAACTGTGAGCAACTCATTTTCATTCATAAAAACCTTCATACTCTGTTCCAGCATGTCTAAGAAAATGGCCATCATGCAACGTTGGAATGTGGCAGGAGCATTACATAGTCCAAATGGCATCCTGCGGAATGCAAAAGAACCGTATGGATATGTAAAAGTGGTTTTCTCCTGATCTTCTGGGGCGATGGCAATCTGATTGTAACCCGAGTATCTGTCCAGAAAATAATAGAACTCATGTCCCGCCAGTCTGTCCAGCATCTGATCAATGAATGGCAGCGGAAAATGGTCTTTCCTTGTTGCTTTGTTCAGCTTCTGGTAGTCCATACAAACTCTCCATCCAGTCACAGTTCTTGTTGGAATCAGCTCGTTCTTTTCATTTGTGACTACAGTTATTCCTCATTTCTTTGGTACACACTGCATATGACTCACCCAAGTGCTGTCTGAGATGGGGTAAATGATGCCAGCATCCAGCCATTTGATGATTTCTTTCTTCATGACTTTCTTCATGATTGGATTGAGTCTCTATTGATGCTCAACTGTGGGTTTGTACTCATCATTCATCAGAATCTTGTGCATGCAAAATGATAGACTAATGCCTCGAATGTCTGTTATAGTCCAGCCAATGGCCCTTTTGTGTTCTCGTAACACTCTCAACAACTTTTCTTCCAGCTCCAATGTTAATGAAGAAGAAATAATAACAGGTAATTCAGAAGAGTTTCCAAGGAAAGCATACCTAAGATGGCTTGGTAGTAACTTCAGCTCCTGCTAAGGTGGTTCTTCAATTGAGGGCTTGATTCACTCATTCTTCAGGAATTCCAGACTTTCAACTGGTGGTGTTGATTTGAACCGAAATGGTTTGTCATGATAGTTGATACATTCCATGATTTCAGCATCTAGCTCACTGTCAGTTATATTGGTGATGCATGCTTCAAGTTTGTCTGTGGGAGGTGGTACTGCATCAGTATCCTGGATAATACTATAAAAACATCAACTCTGAAACATTCTTCCTCTTTTTCATCACTTCGGAATTTCATGGCTTTGAAAACATAAAAGGTAACTTCTTGGTCCTGAACTTTCATGGTTAGTTCTCCTTTTTGTACATCAATAATAGTTCGACCTGTAGCCAAGAATGGTCTTCCAAGGATTGTTGGACAATTATGACCCATAGTGTCACTATTTGTACAGATCACGGTGTTGTTGTACAAATTAACTATGTGACAAAGGAGATTGCACTCTTATCATTTTTTATTAGATCACCAAGATATATAAATGATAGGAGGTCCTTATGATTTATTCCTGGATTGAGAATGATATGAGACAGTATCAGTCCACGAAGGATAAATCATTAAATATCCCTAGTCAGAGTATTATCGAGATTGGACATCGATAAATACGTAAAAGACTAGTATTACACTTATGCGCGTTGTGAGGGCACAAACGACATAGTTATCATATATTTGGGTATAAGATACTCATGCAAGTGTAATAGGAGGTTGTGATTTACCGATGGTACATGAGACAACTTCGCTCTAGATAGACCCCCTCGGAATTCCATTCGTAGTATGACTATGTGTCTATGGAAGTTCGAAATTAGGGTAGATGTATTTGGTCTTAACTTGAGACTTGCACCGCTAATACTTGCGACAATCAATATACTTTGGTTGCAGTCGTCCAGGGCTTTAACAGGTTCTGTGTACACCTATACTGGGTATATTGAGAATCGTAGTGTGTTGGGTGTGATGTCAAGACGGAAGTGTCACTCCAATCATATGGAGTTGATGATCGCGCAGGGATACATAACTGGTTCTCTAAAAAGGTTGCAACCATCGGGATAATATGACTTGGTCATGATTATCTTATTATAAAGAGACTAGTTGCTCGCAATCCGATATATGCTTCGTACGGGGCAGACACTGTACCAGCCCCAGGCCTTGCATGTGATCATCTGATGCTGGATCGAAATACGCAATACTACGTATACTATGCCTGATATAGATCCTTAATTTCTGTAAGGATATTTCTGGAGAATTGGGTAGGCATGGCACTTTGCTAGAAGCCAACCTTGTCTTGTAAATCGGTATAAATATAGTACGAGGTACTTACGTATTCGGATAGTCCGACAACCGAATTTACTACCAACGTATCCGGGGACCTCATGGGTCACTTCCCAAAGATTCACCGATGATGTATGACTCGCACTTTTAATTAATCTAGGATTAATTAGATGAGAGAGAAAATTAATCTGGGATTAATTGCGGAGATATTTTATTTAGGATACAATATCAATTAAAGAGAGAGAACGATTAATTTGGAATTAATCGATAAAATAATATATTTGATATATTAAACAAAATTGGATTTCGACGGGGAATTAAAATTAGATTTTAATTCGGGCGAACGAGTTAATTTAGAATTAATTCGTTAGAGACGTGAATAGTGATTTCGCTAGGCATAATCATTTAATTACGTCACAATGGAAAATTCATTAATTTGGAATTAGCGAACCCGAGCCCGGGATTTTTTGCGAGCGCATTCGCATTTCGAATTCGAGTACGGCATGCAAGTAAAATCAAGCGTCAAATCGCTAGTCGCATCAAACGTCAAATCACTTGTCACTTTGAGTGATGTGACTTGACAACTTGTGATTGATGTGATTGAGTGATGTGTGTGGTTGGCATTTGTGGGCATTAATTGCTTTGACTTTTGGAACCAAAATTGTGTATTTGATTTTAGAAATCAATTACCAATTTCAATTACACATTTATCTCTCTCTCTCCTCGATTTCTCTCTTCATCTCTCATGCCCACTAGGGCTGAATTTTCTTCTATTCTTGGCAGTGAACTGCCGTGAAAATGGAGGAAGAAAATGGAAGAAAAAGTCGTGATTTTATGGCAAAATCGGGAGTGCTAGCACACTACGAAGTCATGCGAAGGTGATAGGGAAGTCCACCCATGAGCCGGGAATCGTTTGACAAAGCTTGGAGCTTGGAAAATGACATCGAAGGCCGAAAACAGTGAGTAAACTCACTGCCACTGTCGTGAGCTGCTATGGGCAGAAAATGAAGTTTTGTTCGTCAAAGCG
This sequence comes from Zanthoxylum bungeanum, assembly GCA_019454045.1. Taxonomy (NCBI): domain Eukaryota; kingdom Viridiplantae; phylum Streptophyta; class Magnoliopsida; order Sapindales; family Rutaceae; genus Zanthoxylum; species Zanthoxylum bungeanum. The sequence continues at coordinate 38,946 of SKCR01029728.1, forward strand.
TCGCTCAACCGATCGATGTGAGTATTTCGCAACTCCCTCGTTGTATTCGCACTTGTTTCATGCTTGTTTATTGATCCTTGGGACTTTAGTAGACTCCAACAATGGTATCAGAGCAAGGAAAAGCATGAAATATGATTTAGGGTTAAAATTTGGGTAAAATTGATTTTGAGCATGAATAATGAAATTGGATGATTTAATATGCTTAATTGATATTTTGTGGATGATTGATTGGATCAATTTGAAGAAATTGTGATTGGATCATTTTTTCCCCAAATTTTGGTATTGGCCGAATGTAATGCCCTATTTTGTCTTGGTGATTTTTTTATTTTTTGATCATTGGATGTGTTGGAAATCATTCGGGATGTTGATTTAATGTCGATTATGGAATTAATTGGATTGAATTCGAGTCGGACATAAAATCCCCAATATTACCGAGACATAAAGAAGCATGAATGGGTTTGATTTTTGATCAAAATATATTGGACACTAATTGATGTAATTGAGCATGATTAATTGTATAAATTAATATTTTGGAAATATTGATTTGGGTAATTAATAATGCTATACACTTTATGTAATTAAATTGGGAATTTGGAATTTTTGTAATTTAATTATTTGGGCCTTAAATTGGATTTGGGCTTGTTATGTTGTTATTGGGCTTGGTTGTACTAAGTTGGGTTTAGGCAAAATTGGTTGGATCCAATTAGGCCCAAAACCGCTTCCACAAAGCCCAAATGCGACTAATGGACCTTTAAAGTTTAATTGGGCCTAATGGGCCTAAATTGATTTTTGGGCTTATGGGGTAACTCCCGGATTGGACTTTGGTTATTGGGTTCGACCCGAGATGACCAAAAGTCCACGCCTTAAGAAATTAATTAAAAGCCCATTGGACTTTAATTAAATTAACGTTGGACGTTAATCGGGCTTTGAGACCCGTAGCGATTAAATTTGGAATTTAAGTCGTAAAGGTTCGTTAATAAAGTGTAGTATTTAATTTGGAATTAAATAGCGAATTAGTATTAAAAACATATTAAATTGGATTTAATGTTGTAGTTTAATTTAATTCGAGAATTCGTACTTTGAGTACTTATTCGCAAAATGAGTTTGACTCGAGCAAAATCAAATCGTTGTTTGAACATTGGATGGTCACTAATTATCAGATTAATTAATTTGATTAGATTGATTGATAACATGCTTGTGTGAATACATGGTTGCGATGTATGAATAATGTATATCAGATGGATATTATATGGGTGGGGCAATTTTAGAAATTGTTGTAATAAATTTGGAATTTATTAATTGGACCTGCGTGTCTAGCCTTATTACCTCCATATTCTTTGTATTCTCTTCTCACTTATTCCCCTCAATGTAAATGAGGTTTCTTTAGAAGTGTAGTGTAATGGGGTAGAAGTAATACATGTGCTAGCGGGAGAGAGAAAGGGAGAGATTTGATCTAGGATCAATGTGTAAAGTATCCATCCACATATCATTATTACTTTATTTATACGCGCTTTATTATGTGTTTAGAATGCATGTTTAAGGGTGTATGATGATGAGACCTTAACTAAGATAATAAATTGGTTGCCAATTTGCACGCGAAAAACCCTCACAAATATTAAGCGTCTTTCTTTCCATTTAGTGATTCTCACTCAAGATCCAAGACTGGCTTTGGCTTGTTGGCCAAAGTCAAGGCCTTTGTCCGTCGAGGATGTGTTTGAATCACGAGAGCTTTGTTCCATATTCGTGTCTTGTCCAAGTTGTGGTTTGTTGGCCAAAGTCAAGACCACTTCTTGTCCATCGACATTGATTACGAAGCTTTCCATGGTCAATGGGTCGCGCTTGACTGGGATCACTAAGTTTGTTGTGCCAAAGCCAAGGCTTAATTGATTCAGAGGAAAAAGGTTAGGTAATACATTGGATGTATTGGCATATATAAGATATATGTTTCGGACTTGGATGTCCCCCTACTGGATCTAGGAATTGGATTGGATTCAATTGATCTTAGAGATCTACCTAGTTAATTATCATACAATTGTTGGCCAAAGTCAAGATTGTGTGATATTTAACGGGATCCTAGCCCGCTAGGAAACACGGTTTCCCAAGTCTCGACAGAGGGTTAGAGGCTCGCCGAAAATAGTGGGAGACAAGAATTAAATTTGCAATATTCGTTTAATTACTTGCCATACGCGCTCAAAAAAATCATTCGTCGTCAGATAAATTAAATGTTAGTTGGACTAATATTTAAATTGTTGTTTTAATAATAGTTGGACTATATTCAAACTATTCATTATAGTTGATTTTATAATTGGATTATAGTAATCAATATAATTGATTTTAATCTATTATTATAGTTGATTATATAGTAGACTATAATAATCATTATATTTAAAAGTACCAAAATCGTTGATTAAATAGTTGGACTATTCGAATCAAGATATAATTGAAAAATTGACATTTAAAAAATGATTCTAGGGAAAATGTATTTAAATGGTTTAATTTTCATATTGGGAATAAAGTTTCAGGATGGTCCTGTAAAAACTAATAAGTTAATTTATTTGATAAAATAACATATTAGGCCTAAGCTCGGAATTAAGCAAACAGTAGAGCATAATCTTTGGAAGATCATGTGATGATAACTTAAGTGCTTAATCCATTAAGCTTGTCGCAGTAGACTCCTTAATTTATGAATCAGAACTAAGGATTAGATCCTTAAAGTATGAAAATGAAATTGAAGGATCTTCATAAATCTATATTTAGATTTTAGAAGTACTAAATTGCAATTAACAACTCTTGGAGAGTTAATGACTATTCTTAAGGAGACAAAGTCAAAGTTTGCAATAGGCAAGTAGCGCAAGGCGCACCTTACTTCGATATTCTAGAAACCCGAGGCTTGGCCAAAGGCTTCTGGAGTGTTGAAAAGGGAAAAAGGCAAAATCATTATAATATTCTGGGAAGATAAAGGACATATCCCAAAATGTCTGTCTATATTGTGGCAAACAGGATCGCGGAAGCGTGACTGCCGTTTGGACAAAGCAGACATGAAGGAATTGAAGACGAGCAAGGCTCTGACTTCAAATATGTTTGTCATAATTATGTCACTACTAGTATTAAAATTGGATTTTAGATACTTAGTGATACATAAATATATGATGTTCAGAATCTTCTTTGAGCAGGATATTGACTTCAGTTGAGATTTATCTGCGAATTGGAAACGGGACGAAAATCGATGTTTAAACCGTAGATACCTATTTTAGGAACTACCCTCGGGTTGTACCTAATTTGGAAACTGTTATAATGTAACTAGTTTGACTAGAACATTATCTCTATATCAGTGTTTAATAATTGCGGATTTACCTTTATATTCTAGAACACTAAAGTGTTTTATTATATAAGATGATATTGAGATAAGCACATTAGATGTGAATACATAATTTATATTTTGAATATAAATAAATCTCAAATATATAACATGACAAACAAATAGCTCAAACTGATTTGATCAGAAAAAACTGATGTGGCATTGTTGTCTGGGACACAATCAAACAAGACTCGTATATCCACACTTTCGAAGTGGGTACTTGGACTGATTTGATTCTAATCAAATAAGTCTACGAATCTAGTTTATTGGGCAAAGTGCCTAAAACACTATTTACTTGGTAAAAGTGCAAATGCCACCGATCTGTTAGCCCTAGTTCATAGTGAAGCAAGTGGGCCCATGTCTAGCTAGGCTAGAGGTAGATATGAATATTTCGTGACCTTTATGAATGTGGCATCGTGTTATGGTTATGTGTTTCTTTTGGAACACAAATCGAAAACTTTTAAAGTTTCGACACGAAATAGACAAACAGATCGGCTGAAGTATTAAACCATCACGGTAAGACCGTAATGGAAAATACTTAAGCAATAAGTTTCTAGTATACTTGAAAGAGTATAGTATTCTTTCAAAGAGGACTCCTCCCGGAACACGTCAAAGTGATGGTGTCTCCGAACGGATTAACCGAATTGTGTTAGACATGATAAGGGTAATCATGAGTCGCTCTGAGCTACCATTTCCTTCAACGGATACGCATAAATAGTGCAAGAACTTATTTTGAATAAGGTTCCATAAAAGTCTGTTTGACAGATTTCATATTAGATATGAACGGGAAAGAAACTGTATTTCTCATTCCTGATAATTTGGGAATGCTAGGCATATGTTTGGATGATACCAAACTAAAACCCAAATTGGATAAGTGCCAAATTGTAGGTTATCCTAGGGATACATAAGTATAGTACTTATACAACTCACAAGAGAATAATTAGATTGTTGCTCGCCATGTGGTTTTCCTAAGAGATATACCGATATGCAGTGGTAAGTGGGAGGATAGTAAAACTCGATGAAAATCGAAGTAATACTGTTCCAGGCACCGAATCTTCATGGAACATAAATAGTTCATCAAGGATGAAACTATACCATTAATCTTCGAATACACAAGAACCACGTATGTCGGAGAGAGTCAGAAAACAACATGGGGTATGGGTTTCTGATCTCACCGTGGAAAGATGTCTATCTTATTGAGGTATACCAAGTGAATACGTAAGAGGAAGTGATACAAGGTATCGACTCCCTATTATGGCAAAGTGCCATGAATCCGAAATGGATTCCATGTATATCAACTTAGTTTAGACACTAGTTAATGTACCGCAAGGCATTGTGCCTATTGGTACTATAAGTCTTCAAGGAAGACGAACATGGAAGGCAACATACCAACGTACTAAGCTGGGCTTGTAGCGAAAAGGTATCGTTATCAACATTGTGTTGATTTCGATTCAACCTTTTACCTGTTGCCACAGTAAATCCATTTGATATGCATGCTAATGCTGCATGTTTCATTTATGAAATATGGCAGCTAAATGTCAAAATCGCTTTCCTAAAAGGAAACCTTTCGGAGGATGTTTACAACATCCTGTCGGTTTTATCGTTCATAACAAGCAAACAAGGTTTGCAGGTTATTCGATCCATGTTTGGATTGAAGCAAGCATAGGTTCTTGGAATAATTGTTTTGATGTAATCGTAATTGCTTATGATTTAATTCCAAACGAAATGATTCTTGTGTATATAAGAGGGTTAGTAGGAGCGCACAGACAGTGGCTGTCCTATAAAATAATGATAATATGTCATTTCTTGGAAATGATATTCCCATAAACAAATCGGCGAAAGCTTGGCTTTCAAGAAAACTCTCCGAGAAATCGTACATTGAAAAATGTACGCGACCTGGTGTCTCATACGCTTTGAGCATATGGATTCACAAGCAGGCCAATCCATGTGATAGTCACTATATTGTTGTTAAGAACATCCGTTAGTATCTTAGAGAACTAAGGATGCTGTCTTAAATTATGGAGATGGAGAACTTGAAGTGATTGGGTTCACTACTGCAAGTTTCCTAACCGATAAAAATGACTATAAGTCGCAAACGGTACTTTACAGTTTGAATAACGGTACAGTGAGCTGGAAATCTTCCAAGCAAGATACTGTTACCGAATAAAAAACAAATGTTGGTTATTGCTGCAGCTGAGGCATCAATAGAAACTATTTGGGTCGATAATAAATCTATTTAGATTAGATATAATTCTGTTAGCAGCTGATCTAGGCTTAAGCACAGGCTAAAGAATTAATGGTCTCATCAACGATCCAGATACATACTTCGATATTCATCTGATTCGTTCGGATCATACATTGTGGCGATGTAATGATCGTATAAATCGCATCAGACGATAATCATGCAAATCCGCTGACGAAAACCTTTTCTCAACAAATTGAGCCAACCGTACATAGTTGGGGTGTAAGGCACTCGAGTGACTGGCTATAGGCCAAGTGGGAGATTGTTGGACAATTATGACCCATAGCGTCACTATTTGTACATATCATAGTGTTGTTGTACAAATTAACTATGTGACAAAGGAGATTGCACTCTTATCATTTGTGATTAGATCACCAAGATATATAAATGATAGGAGGTCCTTATGATTTGTTCCTGGATTGAGAATGATATGAGACATTATCAGTCCAAGAAGGATAAATCATTAAATATCCATAGTCAGAGTATTATCGAGATTGGACATCGATAAATGCGTAAAAGACTAGTATTACACTTGTGCGCGTTGTGAGGGCACAAAGGTCATAGTTCTCATATATTTGGGTATAGGATACTCATGCAAGTGTAATAGGGGGTTGTGTTTGACCGATGGTACGGGAGACAGCTTCGCTCTAGATAGACCCCCTCGGAATTCCATTGGTACTATGACCATGTGTCTATGGAAGTCCGAAATCAGGGTAGGTGTATTTGGTCTTAACCTGAGACTTGCACCACTAATACTTGCGACAATCAATATACTTTGGTTGCGGTCATCCAGGGCTTTAACAGGTTCTGTGTACGCCTATGCTGGGTATATTGAGAATCGTAGTGTGTTGGGTGTGATGTCAAGAGGGAAGTTTCACTCCAGTCATATGAAGTTGATGATCGCGCAGGGATACAGAACTGGTTCTCTAAAAAGGTTGCAACGATCGGGATAATATGACTCGCTCATGATTAACCGATTATAAAGAGACTAGTTGCTCGTAATCCGATATATGCTTCGTACGGGGCAGACACTGTACCAGACCCATGCCTTGCATGTGATCATCCGATGTTGGATCGAAATACGCAATACAACGTATACTACGTCTGATATAGATCCTTAATTCATGTAAGGATATTTCTAGAGAATTGGGTAGGCATGGCACTTTGCTAGAAGCCAACGTTGTCTTGTAAATCGGTATAAACGTAGTACGAGGTACTTACGTGTTCCGATAGTCTGACGACCGAATTTACTGCGATCATAGCCGGGGATCTCATGGGTCGCTTCCCAAAGATTCACCGATGACGTATGACTCGCACTTTTAATTAATCTGGGATTAATTAGATGAGAGAGATAATTTACCTGGGATTAATTGCGGAGATATTTTATCTAGGATAAAATATCAATTAAAGAGAGAGAACGATTAATTTGGAATTAATCAATAAAATAATATATTTGATATATTAAACGAAATTGAATTTCGACGCGGAATTAAAATTAGATTTTAATTCGGATGAACGAGTTAATTTAGAATTAATTCGTTAGCGACGTGAATAGTGATTTCGCTAGGCATAATCATTTAATTACGTCACAATGGAAAATTCGTTAATTTGGAATTAGCAAACCTGAGCTCGGGATTGTTTGCGAGCGCATTCACATTTTGAATTCGAGTACGGCACATAAGTAAAATCAAGCGTCAAATCGCTAGTCGCATCAAGCGTCAAATCACATGTCACTTTGAGTGATGTGACTTGACAACCTGTGATTGATGTGATTGAGTGATGTGTGTGGTTGACATTTGTGGGCATTAATTGCTTTGACTTTTGGAACCAAAATTGTGTATTTGATTTTAGAAATCAATTACCAATTTCAATTAACACATTTATCTCTCTCTCTCCTCGATTTCTCTCTTCATCTCTCACGCCCACTAGGGCTGAATTTTCTTATATTCTTGGTAGTGAACTGCCGTGAAAATGGAGGAAGAAATGGGAAGAAAAAGTCGCGATTTTATGGAAAAATCGGGAGTGCTAACACACTACGAAGTCATGCGAAGGTGATAGGGAAGTCCACCCATGAGCCGGGAATCGTTTGACGAAGCTTGGAGCTTGGAAGATGACATCAAAGGCCGAAAATAGTGAGCAAACTCACTGCCACTGTCGTGAGCTGCTATGGGCAGAAAATGAAGTTTTTGTTCGTCAAAGCGTCGCTCAACCGATCGATGTGAGTATTCCGCAACTCCCTCGTTGTATTCGCACTTGTTTCATGCTTGTTTATTGATCCTTGGGACCTTAGTAAACTCCAACAAGGATGATAGGTACATCTTTGTCTTCTTCAATGTCAAGGATAATGAAATATGTTGGGACAATGAGTTTGTCGACTTTGACCAGCACATCTTCAACAACACCTCTTGGAAATGCGAGTGTTCTATCAGCAAGTTCCAGAGAGACAGAGGTAAGCATTGCTTCTCCAATTTTCAGTTTCCTGTAAATAGAAAAAGGCTTCAAATTACCACTTGCACCTAAGTCACATAAAGCCTTACCGGTATAATGTTCTCTAATGGTGCATGGAATAATGAAACTGCAAGGATCTTTCAACTTCGGGGGAAGTTTCCTCTGAATGATGGCACTGCATTCTTCCGTCAATGATATTGTCTCGTAATCTCCCAATCTCCATTTTCTTGAAAGAATATCTTTCATGAATTTGACATAGCTGGGCATTTCTTCCAAGGCTTCTGTGAATGGAATGTTGATATGCAGCTTTTTGAACACCTCCAGGAATCGAGCAAATTGCTTGTCCATATTTTTTTTCTGAAGACGCTGAGGAAAAGGTGGAGGTGGAGTGATTTGATCTTGTTCCTTTGCTTCTTTTTCCACCATCTGTGGAACTGCATCTTTTGGAACTTCTTCAATGGATGCCTTGATTCCAACATCTTTGTTGAGCTCAGTACCACTTTTCAAAGTAAGGGCTTGACATTGCTCCTTCCCTCGGTTCCTTGGATTCGGTTCTATGTTGCTAGGAAGATTTCCTGGTGGTCTGTAACTCTGGGCATTGGCCAGTTGTCCAATTTGATTCTCTAGTGCTTTGATAGAGGCAGATTGGCTCTGAAACATAGCATCATATTTTTTTAACTGAGTCATCACTTCCGATATTCATGGTTCATTTGCCTGTTCCTGGCCTTTGTTCTGTTGCTGTTGGAGTCCGGGTGGTGGATAGTTCTTTTGTCCTGAATTGTTGCTCCATGAGAAATTGGGATGAATCATCCATCATGGGTTGTAGGTATTGGAATATTGATTGTTCCCCTGTCTGTTGAAATTGTTGACATAATTCACCGTCTCTTCTTGTTGGTTTGGTTCTGGTGATCCTCCATATAGTGAACTTGTGGCTCCAATATTGCCTTGCATACCGAGATTTTCCATGAATTTGTATATCTGATCTAGCTTGGCATTGACTGTTGAGTTGGCTCCAACTTCATAAATTACAGCAATTTTTTGAATCAAGCTCATTTCTATTGGCCACATGGAATTGTTGTTAGCCATTTCTTCGATTAAGTCTCAGGCTTGATCTTCTCCTTTTGCCATCAAAGCTCCTCCAGCAGCAGCATCAATTGTGGTTCTCATCAGTCAAGAAAGTCCATTATAGAAAGTTTGGACTCGAAGCCATTTTGGAATCTCATAGTGAGGACATTTCCGGAGCAAATCTTTTTACCTTTCCCAAGCTTTGTAGAGAGTTTCTGAGTCTTATTGTACAAATGATGTGATGACATTCCTTAGTTTTGCTGTTCTGGCTGGTGGAAAATACTTTGCAAGGAATTTAATGGCTAGAATGTTCCAAGTTGTGATGGAACCTTTGGTAGTGAATGTAGTCAGGCTTTAGCTCTGTCTTTCAAAGAATATGGGAAAATCCACAGCCTCATTGCTTCTTCAGCTTCTCGGTTGTAATTGAAAGTGCCGCAAATTTCCAGGAAGTTACTGATGTGAGCATTATGGTCTTCAGTTGCATTCCCCCCAAACTGAACTGACTTTTGAATCATCTGAATGCATGTTTTGATGTCACATGTATTTGCTGGTAAGGGAGGAAGTACAATACAGGAAATGAAGCCGTCGACCACCAGAATGGTTCTGTCTCGAATGGGTATTGGTGGTCCAACTTCCATGTTGACTAAAGCTTCTTGGCCTTCTCACCTTTCCCTTCTCAACTGTCTGATGGTTCTTTCCATTTTTGGGTTAAGCGGTCGGAGTTCAAAGCTTTTGGTTCGTCTCATGTAGTTTATGAGAACCTGAAACACAAGAAAACTGAAATAATAAGCAAATAGAAAAGTAGATACAAGTAAAGGTATCTAACCTCAAAACTAATAGTGAAAGATAAACACCAAAAAGATAAACACCAAAAACTTGACCGGTGGGTAATAACACGCGTATAACGCAAGCGCACGTATCGTTCAAGTAGTATAAAAAGTATCGATCCCACGAGGACTAAAAACCTAAGCTATTAATTTTTATGAGGCCAAATGATTACTAGTATCTAACAGAGTGATTGATTGACTGAGTGATGACTTTAAACTTAAAAACAAGTAAATAAAATTGCGCAGAAGTAGGTTGAGGAAAAATCAAATTTCTAAAACTATCCAGGGTTGTGATTTCTTCCAATATCTTTTTAAAGATGAAGTGGTTATTTCAAGTTTGTGTATTATATCGGTTTACTAACCTGGAACACAAAATTATGCAAAAGCTGTTGGGAAGTTGCCGCGAGTGCGCAACGGAAAATCAAAATTATTATGCCACTTTCCATTTGCCCAAGACTCATTTGTTTTGATTATTCTACAAGCCTAGGCGTGTTACTATATATTCTAAGCATAAAACTCATAAAACATGCAAAGAACATAAACCTAAACATGCTAACTATCATAAGAACTCTAAATAAAATAAAGAAAGAAAAAGACTTACTTGAACCGTAGACTCCTCCAGTCCTCCCTCCAATCTACAAGCTTTTCTCGAACTCAGTAAGCTCTTCCACGTTCCAAAGAGCCACCCAAGTGTGTGGCCTCCAAATATACACACTAAAGCCAAAACTCAACGGCAAGACTACGCCTTGAGTGTACATGTATTTTGCCCTTGGTGTTAGCCTAGACAAATACCTCAAAACTTTTAACTCGAGGTTCCTCTAGTCAATTAGACTTAAGGATCCTCAAAATCAGTGGCTTACTCTTAAACTTTAGAGTTGCTCACTTATATAAACCCTATATATGAAAAGTTTGGTTTAAAAATTTGTGAAGAATTCATTGGGTTTATATAGTGCTCCAAAGACAACAAAATTAATTAAGAATCTGATGTGGAATAAAAGCTAATTTAATCTTAGACATTGGATCTTAATTTAGTGGTTTAATGAGATTATAAAACCCTAATAAGAGTTTGGGCCGAATTGGAATTCAAAACAAATAACCAATTTTTTTAACTATTCACTTGGATAGTAATTGTTTATTAATTTTTTTAATTCCAATTCCCAAAGTGCCCCCATCTTCATTCACTAATCCCTAAGCCACTATGGAACCTCATAAATGATATGTTCAATAATTAAACACATTGAACCATTTATGAACAATTCATACAGCAATCATATATGCTGTTATATTTGTATTGTGCACTATTAACCATTGATTTCGACTTTGTTATTAATTACGTAGTTCCAATTATAGTTTATCATTCTCACAAGTCTTTTTCTACAATGATTAACATCATATGTTACACACCAAGTAATAAAACAATTTTATTACTTAGGATCGTAGAAAAGATATTCTATCAAATATAATACTATATTCTATAAAATAGAATAAATGATAAACTTTTACTTATACTCCTGAGGTGTAAGTAATTTCCATTATATAAAAGAAATATTCAAATCTTAAACTTTTCAAGATTCGAATTTTCTACCTATACATATCATATATGCAATTGTAAGAAATAATTGAACATTAATTAAAGAGATGGATTAGTGTTACTGGAGCATAATCCCAAGAGTATTGAAACTAATTCGGTAACATTCAATATCAAACGAATCAAATCATATAAGATTCAATTACTCCCACTGACCAATTCCATCAAGATGGAATCGTGGAAGAATTATATTGAATAAGAATCATATTCATTGAATAACCTTAGAACTAATTGCTTTAAATTCATACGTTTGATCGTATTAAAGATCTTTGAACAATTCAAAGACTTGTTATGAATTTTAAGGATCAAGTTTTCAAAATTTCAGATTGAATATATTTGAGCAAGTAAAAAAATGTTCAATCTACGTTTCATCAGAACAGATTGAAAGTTTTTGATACTTTCAAGACGTTCAATATGTGTTCCTTCATAAACATGTAACTAAGTTATGACAATTCATCAACTAAGTTACGAAATAAAGAAAACTACCTTAAGAAATTATTATTTATTAAACTACATACATCTAATGTATCAGTTAAATAAATCTGGTGGTCCAATGAAGAATCATTGGTTAAACGAGATTTAATCACCTTCCCGAATACAATATTCATTAAATGGATAAGGATATGTGGTGTGATCTCGTATCAAACCATCCTTTACTATATAGAATAAGCATCTAATGCTTAAGTGATTAAACTCATAAAGCACCGTTCTAAATTATTTATTTTACCGAATAATTTTTCATACTGTTTATCTCTACGTCAATGACACTACTAGTTGTATTTAAAATATATAACAATTATTTATTATGAACAAGTAACTATCCAATAGTCGCAAGTTCCGATATCAAATATCAAAACAATTGTTAACTAATATTTTAAAGAACTAGACGGGAGATCTGGTATCCAATACCTATAGTTGTAGTATTGTGAAAATCGATATTTTCTATACACAACTATACACTTCTCATTTCTTTAGCTTTACTATTTGCATTCAACTATTCAAAACAATTGCAAATAATTGATTAGCAAATTGTGTCAGACACAGTGCCTCTAAAGGTAATTAAAGCTAAGAAACTTCATTACTACATAAACAAATACCTAATGGGGCTTTCTTAATGCCAGTCAAGAATCTCTAGACATTAACTAATTCAAGTCAATTCTTACTGCATAAGAAACTACTCTCTAAAGTATTATATCCTAAAAGGGATATCTATCTAGATTATCTATCATAACTTAAAAACTAAGTCATTAACCATCTTGATTTTTCAAGAAAATCGGAACAACAGTTCCTGATGGTTTAGACCAATATAATAATATCCTATTCTAGTAGTATCTAGAACATATTCTAGAATAACTGCAACCAAAAGTCAAGTCAGATAACATATCAAAATATGTTTGCAGTAATTCAAAGTTCAATTCTATATAAACAATAGAATAAGGAAACAAACAAGTGGCAATTTCCATAATAATACACACTACCTAGGTTATGGAATATTTTAAACTTAGCAGTGCCTCCCACTATTTTACGTAATATCGTAATCCCCAACGGAAAAACGAGAATTCAATAATTAAATTGAATTCCATAATGAAAAGTGGACCCCATGAATATATTTCGACTCACAGCAGAGGCACGGTCTCGCCTACGTATATTCACAGGTAGACAACTCATTGTCAATCACACTCGTTGTGACTCCTGTGTTTTCGGTCCTGGTCGTTTGTCATTGTCGCTGCTAAGGCAGGCCCAAAAGGAGACGTACCAAGGTTAAACTCGTCAATGATAAACTCAAGTTACTTGCGTAACCCTGACTGCTAGGGCACGTTCAGGATTCTGCTTTCGCTTGAATTTATCTACTATCTAATATACATCCGGCATAAATAAATCTCTATCGGGTACACCCTAACAGCAGAGGCACGGTCTCAGATGTAGTCATGGAAAAATATTTATAAACCGTATTGACAAGACGGACCAAGAAACAAGTATTCCAAATACCAGTTCCTTTAAAACCTTATTAAGCAGGGATATTCCATAAAGCGTCATACACTTTAAATTTAATCAAATTAAATGAAAACATGCATGTATCAAGTAAAGAAAAGAAAAAACACTAGATTTTAAAGGGCTAATCATATCGAGGTGTCCAGAATCAGACTCGCTCTTATACCATTTTGAAGGGGTTTTTAAGGGGGAATAATGGTAACACAGCGGAAAAGCGAAAAATCAAAATTTTCCGATTTCAAAATTTTTTCTTGGATCAATTAAATAAACTTATTTATTTAATTATCCAATTATCAAATTCTGAAAAATTACACAAGAGATCAAGTTTCTTGGTAATTACCGAATTGCCCTAAAACTTTGTAAATTGATTATTTTAGCCCAAAAATTATCAAATATCATTTTGGATGATTCTAAATCATTTCTAAAAAATTTTTCAACACATCTAATGCATCAAAATCAGATTTCACACAAATCCCTAATTTTTAGTCTAATGTCGTGAGCCACCCAAAATTTTCAATTAATTACAATTTGGTCCCTTTAGTTCAAAACATGCCAAGATCAAATCCAATAAACCTAAAATTTTACATGCATCATATTCATACCGTAATACATCACATATATGACAAGCCCCAAATTTGGAGTGGGTTATGAACCCTAATTTTTCAATTTCACCAAATTGTCCAATTTCACCAAATTTACAAAATCCAACACTTTAATCCATTCAATACTTCACCAATATAGCCTCACCACTTTGAAACAACCCTAGAAAAATTATAGGTCACCAAGGAGTGGCTTACCAACTCTAGAATGGCAACATTATTTTCCAAAAACCAAAAGTAAAGCTTTGAAACAATTTCAAGCTCACTTACATGCTTCAATCTTTCGTCAAAGTTCACAACCAAAATAAACACAAACTATAAGAAGAGAGACAACATTAAATCAACACAAAATGATGCTAAGCATGTTAGAAATAATTTTCATGTTGAAGACTTTGAATAATAACTTACAAAAACAGGTTTTTCCAAGCCATCTTCATTTAGCCTCCAACCTTTTCTCTCATCTTCTTTTATGTTTTTTTTTGTATCTAATGAACTTCATTAACCCTAAAAGATGAAACAAAACAATATATACTCACAAATTTAAGCCTTGGCCGAAATTGGTAAGAAATATCTAGATATTTTATTTTTTGTTTCATTTAATTTACAACTTGTCAACTTATTTTCTAAATCATTATACTTTAATGAATTATTCAACCAAGTCCACAATTGGAACTTAATAATATAACAATTATATTTATTTTAGGGTGTTGGCCGAAATTAAAGAAAATAAAGGAAAAATTGATATTTCAATTTTAAACAATTTAAAACAAATATTTAAAGAAGTCAAATTCAATTTGACAACCTTGGCCTTTAATGTATAAGTCAACAATATATACTTATAATCATTTCTTAACTTTATCATTTGGTAAGATAGTTATATTTTAATTATATTAATTATTTAACAATTAAATAATTAATCAATTAATTAAATACAAATATCTCAAATATATGTATTATATTTACTTTAAATATCTCAAATACATATATTAATGATATATGTCAAATATCTTTATTTGACAATTTATTAATGTGTATTTAATAATATCATATATTAAATACAAATACACATTAATTAGGAAATGACTGTTCGGCCCGTTCGCACGTATTTTTCGTTTAACGTTTAAACGATTTATAAATAATCACCATTATTCATAAAAGTTGCCATACTGGTCTACGAGTATATTTCATTAGTGAGACTCTCTAAATTCAGGTATATCCGTCACAAAATCCAATTTTGTTTCCATAATTTACCCACCTGTAAATTATTACGACCACAGATAAACTAGTTGAATCATACAGGTCGAGGTCATTGCATACGTATAATCCCTCTATCACAGGTATCCGGATAACACCAAATATATAAATGTAAACGTAAAATCTCTATAGGTATTATCCCGTCGACGTATCTATTAGCAATCTCTAAATAACATTCGGAACTTACTTCCGAAGTATACTGTGGCCACAGATTTAACAGATTGCTAATCATATATGGACTACCTATGCTCTGTACACAGAACTGACGGATTCTATCTGGATACAAACAGGATATCTTAAGGATCAGTCCACACCCAACGAACAGGCGGAGGTCTGATCTAAATAGATCGGTGACATGACTGTCATCTAAGTGTGGAGGATGTCTCATACATCCACAGTGGTATCAAAAGTCGAAATACCACTATACTACTCAACCCGAGAAGATTATTATTGACGTTGGTGTACCATCCATTAAGAATCTTCGGTGAGTCGTTCAGTGTTTATCCACTATAAACACCTACACGTCTATACGAGTCTCCCAAAACTTATGGTTCATTGGGATAAACCATCAGACCAAGTCTCGATATACGACATGTACTAGTCTCAAAGGATTTGACTAACCGACCCGTGTTAGTAAATCATGACCAGAAACTATATTTGATAATATACATTTAGCAGTGACATTTCCCAATGTCAATTACAAAGTACCTTTGTAAATGTGTATTGTATTATATATTATCGGGCATTTGTCTAATATATACATATCACTAAACCACATTTAGTTTCAATCTAATCGTAATCAGATCGAATACGTATATAAAAACAAGAGGTACAACCATAAATAAGTAATATTATGGAAAAAAAAAAGGATTGATCGTATTCATGAATCAGACATAAATACGATACGGATTGGCGCTCTGAGCACCAACCCCAACAAATACCCAATATAACACAATTGAACCATATGTCTAGGTCAACCAAATTACCTGGATTTATTAAGATTAAGTTCCAATTATGGCTACCCCCGCCCGACAGGTATATGTCTATCCTGTAAGGAAATCTATTAAAGGTTATTTATCCTCAAGGAAGATCGTGGGCTATTAAGTCTAAGGCTAAAACCTAAAATTCCTTTGTCAAGTTTATTTTAAGTTTACCCGATCAATCTTATTAATGGCCAGTTAACAAGAAGCATTAAGCTTAAGACTTAATAAGTAAACATTTAAATTACCCAAACTATAAAATAACCCCTTATAAATCGGTGATATTGGAATTCATCACAATCCCAGATAACTAACTTAGTTACGACATACAACTAGGGCTAGTAAAAACTTAAAAATAAAAGACATAAATTAAAAAATTGAAAAGTAAAATGCTAGAAAGTAAATAAAGAAAAATACAATAAAAGAAAATTTTAGGGCTAGAGGATCTATTTTTATCACTATTATTTTAGATATCTCCCTTAATATAATATGTTAACTTGTGTGATATTACCAACCAGCGATATAGGCGGTAACCTGATTAAGTCAAATTAAGTCCAACCGACCATAAAGGCGGTATCATTATTTGTCCATAAACCAGCCATATATGTGGTAATTACCAACCGACCAACCAAGCGGTATCCATTCTTAGTCAGGTTAAAGCCAGTTTATAATTGATTACCAACCGACCAATATAGCGGTATCCTTGTTAAGTCAAATTTTAAATAGTAATTATATTATAATTAAGGGAGATTAATCTAAATAGTAGTAATAAAAGTTTTACCTTTCACCATAGCAGGGGGAAGTTACCTCATAATAGCTGAATAGTAAAAACTGAAAAAGTAAAGAAAGTAAATTACTATTACAGAAAGTAAATAAAATTAATTACAAAACTGAAATTTAAAGAAAACTAAATACAAACTCTTTATTTATTCAGAGAAGTACAAAGAGGAAGGTACATCTGAACTGAAATTTTGAGCTGAATTTATAGGCGTTGATAGGCCCTGCGCGTCGCGACGCGACTCCTTGTGCGACGCGACGCGTTCGATTTACGACATGGCTTGCGGAGAGTTCGACACGTGGCAGGTGGATAAGGTGATAAAGAGACACGTGGCAGAGGCGGCTGGGAGCTGAATGATTGTTCCAATGTGGCGATGACGTGGCGATATGGATTGTCGGCACCATAAGATTGCGACATGTGGCATGCAATGATTGGCTGATGATGACGTGGTGATGATGTGGCACATTGACTTGGCATGTTGCTGATGTGGACGTCTACGTGGCTGACACGTGGATGACACATTGGCGATGGCAATTGTCAGCACCATATAATGATGACACGTGTCACGGTGCACGTTAGCATATCTCCTCTGATATTGACACGTGGTAGGCACACGTTAGCATCTGGTTCATGTTAGCAGACTTCTCAGATTTTGACATGTGGCATGGCACATTTTAGCATGAAGCGCCGTAAGTTAGCAATGGCTGGTGCACGTTAGGCATCACGACGCGCCAAATAACATTTTTACCCTTTGTTGTCATTTTTTACTGTTTTGGCCCCAAATCACCTCCAAAATGTCCTGAAACTTTATTTATCTACAAAATAACACAAAATACATCAAAATATTCACAAAACTCAAGAAACTATAAAAAATATTAGGTCAAATGAAATAATGATACATTTACCACTAATCAGATACCATCAACTATTTTTACAATGAATTTTTATAAATCCATGAAGAAATATTTGAAGACTAATGGATGCCTTGGTAAATTTTATACTAATTATATTAGTATAGGAAAAATAAGAGCCCGATCAATGCAATTTTATTTTTTTATGTTTTATGTATGTTTAATTTGAATTGTTTGAATAACATGTCATATAGATTAGGGTGCCTACTATTGTATATTCACATATCATAACATATAATAGATTTGAAATATTCAAAAATTGAGATTTGATGCATTGAAAATTGCGTGACATGAAAGAACCGCCTACTCGAATTATGTATATTATTCTATGCGAAGAAAGTTTGTTATTTCGGCTATAAAAATAGAAAAAAACAAACTCTTATTGGGATGATTCATGAACCATCAGACTGGATTTTCTGAGACGAACAACTTTCGTATTGAACACTTTTTGAAATTTGCTTCAGAATAGCTTCAAAAATACAAAATTTAGAGAAAGCCCTATAAAGGGATCTAATTGTAATTTTCGGGGGTCAGAATGTAATTTTCACAAACTTTCTTATAATTACCCATAGTTTTCATGAATTACGGAAATGTCAAATTCTCTCATCTGCCCAAAATACCTTTCGTCTCCAAAACTGGAAAAGCTACTGCCAGGCCGAGCAGGTGGCCGACCGGCCATCGCGACGACACTGAAGGAGAATTCGGCCACCCTGCATCCAATGGTGGTCGGCGGTGACGCCAGAAATGCTGGAAATGGCTGTTGGAGAGAGAGAAACACACGCATATAGGTTTTCCAATCCCGACTCCTCACTTCTTTTCACGACTCGAGCAACCCGCCAAATCGAAGCTCTCGGTTGGCGGTGATGGATTTTCTGTTCCATGCATGATTGCACTCAAAACGAGAGAGAAAGATTAGATGAATAGTGACCCATAGTGAACAATATCTCTGATCGAAATTGAATGCATCTATGCTTCGTAGAGTTGCATTATGATATAAATTGAATTATTTGAGCATTAGTATATTGAATATGTGTATATGGTAAAATCCGAGAGAATCAGAGTGAATTTGGTCGATCCGATAAGTAAAGCGAGTTTTCGATAAAATTAGGTTTCGCATGCATGTGTGCTTTGATGAACGTAATTAAAGATATATATCATTTGTGTAATTCAAGAGAGGTTCGAAGGGCTTAGGATCATTTAGTATTATTTTCGGAAGATTTTCAAAAACACGTAAATTGCATCTTAGAGCTACGGGATTGACATAGAACAATGTATAATGATGTAATATAAGTATTAGATGTGTTCTAGGTGGACTGGGAAGGATCCAAAAAGATTCGGATTCGTTCACACTGTTTTCAGACATTTAGGAAGTTTTTCTAAATTTTAGCCGGAAATGGAATATAATGCTACGATTATGTTTTATTGGATGTATTATGAGAAATGAAATTGAAATTACTAAAATCGGATTTAATATGGGTTTTCCTGGAAAGTTGGGGAGTTTATGCTATCAATTAGTTCTCTGTGATTAATGACCATAATCGTCTGCATATTGTGTTACAGATAAAAAAAGAGAGAGAAAGGATAGAATGGACCCCATGTAAGAACCTAACTGTGAACGCGTCGTAGGTAGACAAGGTATGATGGTTGATTGTGTGTTTAGATATGTATATAAATATGTGTATAGATTGTAGGCTTATAAAAATATGTAACAGTAGTTATGGAATCTTAGAAAGCATGAAATGAGAGTTTCGAGAGGTACAGTCAGCGAGAGTCGTAAAGAGCAAGTATACAAATAGGTTGTCTGAAGGTATGCATAATGCCGAGTTTCTAGATAGCAAGCTATAAGAAGAAAAAAAAAACGAAATCGACACTTGACATTCATTTATAGATGTAACAACATTAGTGTGAGTCTTTGACATCACAGTGATGCTGTAGGCGCTGTATTTTTACATGAAGCCCGATGATGAGCCTCGTATAGAGGCACTACCTAAAATATTAATGTTTTATCGTACCTTGTATGAACCCATCCATTATACTGGCATAAGTGTGCGAATTTTTATCGTACCTTGTATTTCTTAACTTAATTTACTTTTATTTATATTAATATTTATATGTGTGCGAATTTGTGTGTTTATTTGAATTATCTTCCATGAACTGCATAAGACTTGGTTATACCATTGTATGAACCCATCCATTATACTGGCATAAGTAAGGGACCATTCCGAACCCAATGGTTTGAGGTCTTCCCTTGTGATGGGTGATTGCGGCCTTAAATATTTCCCCAGTTCACAATGGGTGGCGACTCCTTTATTCTCCGGTTTAGTCCCCGCGGGCTACTCCGTACTCTCTACGGGCTGCGAGCCCAACAATGTCATGATCGCCGAACATCATAGGCATAGCGGTAAACCCTACTTCGCTCATACAGATGGCGAATCCACTGGAGATAGAGATTCGACCCCGAAACAATGCCTTGTAGTGTCCGTGGCTTTGGCTTTGGTTACCCAAGTCTCATATATTTTGCATACCTTTATTACCCAGATGGTGTCATGTATCATGAAGTCGCTTTCACTCAAGGCAGCGGATCGTTATGTGGCATCATCACTAGTTTGCACATACATTGGGGTATAAAAAAGGCACGGTCACTTGGTCGCTCAAACCCTTGAGTGGGGAGACCTAGTTGTGAGAAACCCTTCACCAACGGGAGCCTTTATCCGTATCTTTATAAACCCACATATGAACCATAGTTATATGCCTTATAGAAGCTACCCATATGCTTGTGTTTGGGACCATTATCATTTGGATCCATTTGGACTTCTCGTCATAGGATACAAACTTGTTAGGCCACTTAAACTGGGGCGAGTTTGTGTCTTATGACGATTGGGCCAAAAGTTTTCAAAATAACGATGGGCCACCTTGTGTTTGGGCCCCCTATCATTTAAAGTTGTTTAGCCACCTTATCGTAAAAGTGTAAACCTCTTGGGCCTTTTCAACTGAGACAAGTTTGCACCTTGTGATAATCTGATTGAACGCGTTAAAATGATAACGGGCCAACTTGTATGAAAACCTTGATGGGCATAGAAGGTCCAAACATGATCCGAATATGCCAAATGCATGAGTTTGATATTCGCACTGGCTTTCATCCAGGAATGGTACTCCTTGTTATGCCATATTTGTATACTTTTGGATATCTCCAAGTCTATCCCACAACTGTGATTATCAAGGGCCCAATTCGTTGTTTCTAGACAATGGAATGATCCCATAATAGGCTTAGTAAATATTATAAATGGGCGGTCTTTGTCTCTTACTGATGGAAAGGGACTGAGGTAGCCAAGGTTCACCCATGTAGCGTAGGAGAAAACGATTTTATGTACCTCACATTGGTGCATAAAATAAGCCATACCTAGAACAGAAATGGACTTACCACGACTGTGGGGGGAATAAGGTCGGAAGGATATATGTTGTTTTGATAACCACATGGGCATGCATACACGCATCATGCTGCCCCATTGCCCTAAAAGTCATCATAGATATATGTTGGGTTAGAGAAGAAGGAAGACTTGTCAAGAAAGGGTTTGCAACCATTGATGCGTCAGACAGCGAAGATTCCCACATGGATCAATTGGAGGCCAACATCGCCAAAATTACCGAGAAACTACAAGCTTTGACCAACGCTATGGTCAGTCTGACAGTACCGTTCACAGTGAGAATAGATTTTTACAGCCAGAATAGAAAGACCATTGGGGGGCCTTCAGCCAAAAAAAATTAAGAAAAAAAGTAAATTTTTTTTTTTTTGTTTTTAGTCCTTAATAGTTATGCATAAGCCCAATGATAAAATTGTTTGCTTTAGGGTGAAATCTTAGAAATGATAAGTTCCTTATGTACTTTTATCTGATAGTTTGAGTAGTTGATCCATGTTAGACTCGTAAGCACTTAACTATAGGTTTTTAGCAGTGAAAACCTGAGTAGTCGGCAATGTGACTAGTTGAAGAAATTGCAGGTCGATGAATGACTGTTTGCTTAGATGTCTATCATGATTTGCTTGTGTTATGATGTGTGGTATGGTTGAAAATAAAAGAAAAGTCTCTAAAGAAAAAAATTTAACCACCTATAACCGATAAACGTGAAGCTACCGACGGGCGAGTATTAGGACCACCATGAAGAGAAATGCTACCTTAAATTGTAGGTGTGTTGAAAAAAAAATGAAAAGAAAAGAAAAAAGAGAGAGAAAAAAGAAAAGAAAAAAGAAGATCATACCATATTAAGCACATAAAATAAATTGCAGAGCATAATTGAGACATCTAGGTTGGTTTGACCCATCGATTCCAATTTTTAAACGAAATCATTGCGTTGGCTTATCTAGGAATCAAGCTGTAAATGAACCTTTACACACACACACACTGTGAGTCTGACTTAGATGATTTATTCAATGACTTGGATTTGAGTTACATTGAGTGTTTTGAAGGTTGTATGGTTTCACTACTGGGCATTCTTTGAGGACAATAATATGAATAACTATTGGGACTATTTTATAGCCCGTAATATAATATGTCGATACGGAATGCCACATCACATAGTGACGAGCAATGAAGTCTAATTTAAGAGACAAGCAAGTTGAGAATGGTAGCAAACTCCTCAGAGAGAGGGCATATTTCAAAATCTGGGAATCAAAACATGATTTTTAGTAACCCAAAAGGATGAGGCTGCTTTCACAAAGGCGTAATCCATTGTGACCCAGTGCAAGTAGCGAAGAGCAGAAAGTTGAGCCAGGTCTGGGGACGACCAGTCTACCACCCCGCGAATAAGGGATACAACGGGACCTTGAGCCTTGAGATAAAAGAAAACCAAGCAATCACTAGAGGAGAATTGGCAGAAAGAAACTGTAAGCAGGCCCAGGGGCGACCAAAGACTTTTACAGGCAAAGGACACCAAAGGCCAAGAGGATTCCTAAAGAGGTGAAGAAAAACCTCTAGCACGAGGAAAGCCTAATCAAGGACGACATCAAGCCAATAGGACAAAGAAAACCCATTGGAATAGGGAATGCATCCATGCATACATGCATACATGTCGCATACACACAATTTTTGTTTTATGTTCGCAGGCTTTGAAGAAAAATAAAAGCGGCAAGGACGAGCAACTCCTCGAGAATGAGGACGAGCAAGGGGCAAAGTTCCTCACCACCATTATCAACTCAGAATAGTTCAGGAATGAATCCTAGGGGGCGAGGCCTACATTATCAACAGTTTTGGAAGAAATCCCAGAAGTCGAAGCACCTCATCATCATAGGAAAAAACTCCCCAGTGGATCGAAGAGCTAAGAGGACCAAAACATTATCAACTCAATTCAGTTCAGAAACAAAGCCAAGAGATCGAAGCATCTCACACACGATGGTTCGGGAAAAAACCTAGGGGTGAAAGCACCCCGCCTTCAACTCAACCCAGTTAGGGAGGTTCGGGAACAAAACCCAGGGGTCAAAGCACCTCACCATCAACTCAATTCAGTTTGGGAACAAAACCCAGAGATCAAAGCATCTCACAATCGGTGGTTCGGGAACAAAACCTAGGGGTCAAAGCATATTTCCATCAACTCAACTCAGTTCGGGAACAAAACCTAGAGATCAAAGCATCTCACACTCGCTGGTTCGGGAACAAAACCCAGAGGTCAAAGCACCTCGCCATTAACTCAAATCAGTTCGGGAACTAAACCCATAGATCAAAGCATCTCTCACTCGGTGTTTCAGGAACAAAACCCATGGGTCAAAGAACCTCGCCATCAACTCAATTCAGTTCAGGAACAAAACCTAGAGATCAAAGCATCTCACACTCAGGAATGGTTCAGAAATGAACCATCTCACACTCATGAACGGTTCGGAAATGAACCATCTTACACTCAGAAAAGGTTCAGAAATGAACCATCTCACACCAAGAACGGTTCGAGAATGAACCATCTCACACTAGTAACAGTTCGAGAAAGAACCATCTCCCACAGTAACGGTTCGGGAATGAACCATCTCACACCACAAACGGTTCGGGAATGAACCATCTCACACCTGTAACGGTTCGAGAATGAACTATCTTACACAAGTAACGGTTCGGGAATGAACCATCTCACACCAGTGACAGTTTGGGAATGAACCATCTCACACCAGTAACGGTTCGGGATGAACCATCTCACACAAGTAACGGTTCGGGAATGAACCATCTCACACCAGTAACGGTTTGAGAATGTACCATCTCACACCAGTAACGGTTCGGGAATGAACCGTCTCACACCAGTAACGATTCAGGAATGAACCATCTCACAATAGTAATGGTTCAGGAATGAACCGTCTCACATAAGTAACGGTTTGGGAATGAACTATCTCACAATAGTAACAGTTCGGGAATGAACCATCTCACACTCGGTGTTTCGGGAACAAGACCCAGGGGTCGAAGCACCTCGCCACTAACCCAACTTAGAGATTGAAGCGAAACAACAGGTAAGTTCGGCAATTTCTGACGAACCAGGTAAGCAAAAAATGCATGCATGAATTTGATAGGGTTGTCACTGTCACACACTGCACATGCACCATCAATGTGAGGGTGACTGTAGGTATTGTATTTTCTCATGAAGCCCGATGATGAGCCTCGTATGGAGGCACTACCTAAAAAGTTCCGGAAGTCACAGGAAACGAACGTCGGAAGGAAAGAAAACCTCCAAAGTTAGCACCTCCCTGGATTCAGACTCACTAGCCCACCTCGGATTCGCTCCGTCAGTTTATGTTTCAATCCTTAGCCTCGTCCCAAAACCTTGCAATCCATGAAAGCCCATACAACCCATCCATAAATCCCACACGCCCAAGCCTTCCCAAATAAAAAATCCCATACAAAATACATGTGCAAAATCCCCTCAAATCACCTTCCAATTTAAAAATATTGTGAATCCCATCCCCACCAAAAATTATGAGATTGTGTTCCTAAATAAATTAAGAATATATCTCCCAAATTTGCTTGATTTTATTCCAACATTAGGAGATCCATTGGCATTACAAAACCAAAACCAAATCACAAATCAAAAAACATAAGCTCTCTTTCTTCTCTCTTCTCACGCAAAACAAACACAGACGGAAGAATCACAAATCAAAAAACCTAAGCTCACTTTCTTCTCTCTTCTCACGAAAGAAACACACATGGTAGAATCACAAAAAAAAAACCTATGCTCCGTTCTCTTAACCTTAACATACACGTGAAACACCAAAAAGCTTGGAGACTCACGACAAAGCACCAAAAATAAGAAGCCAAACAACCACACCACCGACCAGCAAAGAAACAACAACTAGACAAATCAACAAAAAACCAAACACCTACCAACCAAAATAACCAAAGACCCTTCAACCAACCAGAACACTAAACAACAACAACAAACAAAAAAAAATCCTAGCCCACCAGCGCACAAAAAAAAAACAAGCATCACAAAAGACACGACACCAGCCAATCAACAAATAAGCCCCACAAATTAGCCCTCCACAGACAAAAATAAAACAACAAAACACAGCCCCACAAAGCAGCTTATATCACCGAAAAATAGCCCCCAAATGAGTGCACAAATCATCGAAAAAACAATCCAAAAAACATTCCAAAAATAGTCTAAAAAACAGAAATATAGCGAGCAGAAATAGTGAAACAGTGAGTAGAAACAGCGAACCAGCAAACTAGAAAAACTGTGAAGCTTTATTCATTCCGACGAAGGCCTAACACACTTCCGTGAAGTAACTTAAAAGGTAAGACCTGAGGGCAGCCTTTAGCACATTTATTTTGTTGTTCTGGACGCAGCATGCCTGGTTGGATGTGAAATACGTCCAACCGGGTATGCGAAGTCCTACATTAAAGACGGCCAAATCTTTTGGTCATATTTTCTTTCTTTTATTTTTATTATTTATCTTTATGTCTATTTACTGTTATTTATTATCCCGCATTAAGTTTCTTTATTTATCTTCATTTTATTATTTCGCATTCATTTTATTGTTTATCTTTATTTTATTATTTCGCATTTATTTTACTGTTTATCTTTATCTTATTATTTTGCATTTAATTTGTTATTTATCTTTTTATTTATTGCATTTATTTTATCATTTAGCTTTTTATTTACTTTCATTGTTATTTTATTATTTCACCCATTTTTATGCCCGCTGATATTACATTGAGGATTATGTGTGGTATTATCTCTTGTGGTATTGTAGGACACAGAACTTGACGACGCATGTTGCTCTAGGCTCGTGGCCTAGTTGGTAGTACGGAGTAGCCTGCGGAGGACTAAACCGGAGAATAATGGAGTCACCACCCGGTATGAACCGGGATAAAGATTTAAGGCTGCACTCACCCATCGCAAGGGAAGACCTCAAACCGTTGGGTTCAGAATGGTCCCTTACTTATGTCACTTGTAATGATATGATTTGTGCAATAATATAACTGAGTCTACTCAACCTAAGTATTCAAAGATTGTCTATGCCTAAGTTCACATACATATGAATAATAATAAAACCTATATCTAAGTTCGCATGCTTTAAAGTAAGTTATCATAACGGCAAATACGCAATAACATACAATAACCACACAAGCATGCTCAATTATCTAATGCGAGAAATAAATGAGAATCTAAGCATAAATACAAATTAAATCCCTAATATGACATAAAACAACCTAATCATGCATAAAGAAAGAAAATACTATACACTGAATCATGCTTAAGATAAATAACGTACTAACGACTAAATCATGCTCAAATATAAAAGTTGGATGAATGAAATATGTGTATCTCTCAAGCAGTACGTGGCATTGTATCCCGAGTGTAAAACGCAATACCGTCCATTCAGATTCGGCTACGAAATTACGTATGGGTTTCCATCCGATATATCACAAGAAAGAATACACATCCATTCACCCAACGACGACAACACACATCAATTAACAACTCTCATGCAAAGGGAATTTAATAAATGATTAAAAGACGAATGAAAATAAATAAAAGAGGTGCCCTCAGGTCTAACCATTTACGTCACTTCTTAGAAGTACGTTACACGGCCGTCGGAAGGGTTAATGCTCCGTAACTCCTCCGGTTCACTAACTCAATGTTTTCCTTCCCTGTTTCACTATTTTAGGCTGCTGGTTTCACTCCGTTTCGTTGCTGTTTCCTCACAGTTTTGCTACTGGTTCTTTGCGGTTTTAAGGGGTAAAATAGAGGTTGTTTCAGTGGTCAAATAGTGCAATTTTTTGGACTGCAGTGGGGCGATTTCAGGGGACTGGTTGGCGGTTTTTTTGGATGAGCCAGTGGGCTTGAAGGAGGGCTTTGTGCGTGCAGTGAGGGGACTTGGTGTGAGGTAGTTGGCGTGAGGGCAGGTGGCGTTTGAAGGTTCTTGGTGCGTGACTATTGGCTTGAGTGATATGCTGATGTGTGAGGCAGTGGACTGTTTGTTTTATGATGCGTGAAGGCTATTTTTGATGGGTAAATCATGGAAATATGGATGATTATTTGGTAGTCAAGGATGCAGTAATGAAGGCAATTCTTGGAGGCTTTGGGCGTATGAGGGATGCGGCAATATGAAGGGAATTTGGGAGGCCTTGGGTGTGTGAGCTCAGGGTCTTGTTTGGGCATGACTTTGGTCCATTTGGTGGGCTTGGGTGTTTGTTTTAATGATGTGTGGGCTTGGTGAGTGGTTAATGGGGTTTTGGGCTAATGGTTTGTTTTTAAACGGAGGTCCAAGAAGCGAACCCGAAGCTAATCCAACGAATTAAATCCAACAATAATGTTAATTCTTGACTCTTACCTTCCGACGTCCATTTCCCGCAGCTTTCACAATTAAAGAGGTAGTGTCTCCATACGAGACTCATCATCGGGACTTATATGTAAAAATACAGTGCCTACAGTCGCCCCCACTTTGATGGGACTTGTGCAGTGTGTGACAATGACAATCCTATCAAAGTACGTGGAATGCATTTTTACTTACTGGCTCACCAGCTGCCACTTGACTTGCATGTTGTGCTGAACTGAATTGATGATGATGCAGCGGGTCCTCGACCTTGGGATGCATCCCGGAACTGCAACTGATGTGCAGGCCCTCGACCCTGAGTCACATCCTAAAAATGATGATGTAGTGGGCCCTCGACCCTGGGACGTATCCCGGAACTGCAACCGACAACGGGGGCCCTCGACCTTAGGATGCATCCCAATACCGATGACAATGTGTGCCTCACCCTCAAACTGATGATGTAGTGGGTCCTTGACCCTGGGACGCATCCCAAAACTACAACTGATGATGCAGTGGGCCATTGACCCTGGAACACATCCCGAAACTGCAACCGACAACGGGGGCCCTCGACCCTGGGACGCATCCCAATACCGCTGACAATGTGGGCCTCACCCTCAGACTGATGATGTAATGGGTCATCGACCCTGAACTGATACTGATGCCGATGTGGGCCTTGCCCCTAGACTGATACCGATATGGGCATCGCCCCCAAGCTGATACTGATATGGGCCTCGCCCCCAAGCTGATACTGATATGGGCCTTGCCCCCATACTGATACTGATATTGGCCTCGCGCCCAAACTGATACTGATATGGGCCTCGCCCCAAACTGATACTGATATGGGCCTCGCCCCAAAACTGATACTGATATTGGCCTCATCCCCATCCTGATAATGATATGGGCCTCGCCCCAAAATGATACTAATATGGGCCTCGCCCCAAATTGATACTGATATGGGCCTCGCCCCCGGAGTGCCATACCCGGCAAGGCTAATACTGATAATGATGTGGGCCTCCCCCCCAGAGTGCCATACCCGGCAAGACTGATACTAGTGATGTGATGATTCATTTCAACATATTGTATTGTCTCTCACGAGATAATCCTGATAGGTAGACATATTTTCGTTCTCAATGAATGCTTCGCATTGAAACCTGAGAACCTTCAAAGTACTTGATACATTCAATTTCGATCGTTTGAATAGGTAATCTGAACTAGACTCCTAGTGTGTGTGTGCTATGGCTATTTCACAGCTTAATCCTTAAGTAAGTCAACTCGATGATTTCATCTCGAAGAATCGGATCGGTGGGTCTAACCAACCTGGATGTCTTAATCACATTCTGTGATTACTTCGTCATACTCTACATGATATTGTCTTCTTCTTTTTTTCTTGTCTTTTTCTTTTCATTAATTTTCTCTTTTCTTTCTTTTTCTTTCTTTGACACACCTACCCTTTAAGGTTGCATTTCTCCTCATGGTGGTCCTAATACTCGCCCATGGGTAGCTTCACGCTTATCGGTTATAGGCGGTCTATTTTTATTTTCTTTTCATTGCAGATACTTTTTATTTGTTTCCGACTGTATCATATATCGTAGCAACAGTAAACCAGGGTGGACATCCAGGCAAACGGTCATTCACTGATCCATCATCTCTCTAACTAGTCATCTTGCCAACCACTTAGGCTTCCACTGTTGAGATCCAGTAATCAAGTGCTTCTGAGTCTAGCCGAGATCAATCAATTCAGAATACCGGACGAGAGCATATCTCGCACTTATCATTTCTAAGGTTTCTTCTTGCAGCAAACAATGTCATCACCGGACATATGCCTAACTATCAAATTCTTCTCTCTCTCTCTCCCTCTCTTTTTTTTTCATTGTTTTTTCACTCACTCCACGGAATTCTTCCTTTCTACTGCTGATAATATAGGCTTCGCCCCCTTGGATCCATTTTCTT
Source organism: Zanthoxylum bungeanum (assembly GCA_019454045.1). NCBI lineage: Eukaryota > Viridiplantae > Streptophyta > Magnoliopsida > Sapindales > Rutaceae > Zanthoxylum > Zanthoxylum bungeanum. The sequence goes on from SKCR01029728.1 coordinate 68,719, forward strand.
TTTCTTTTCATTTGTTTTCTCTTTTCTTTCTTTTTCTTTCTTTGACACACCTACCCTTTAAGGTTGAATTTCTCCTCATGGTGGTCCTCATACTCGCCCATGGGTAGCTTCACGCTTATCGGTTATAGGCGGTCTATTTTTATTTTCTTTTCATTTCAGAGACTTTTTCTTTGTTTCCGACCGTATCATATATCGTAGCATCAGTAAACCAGGGTGGACATCCAAGCAAATGGTCATTCACTGATCCATCATCTCTCTAACTAGTCATCTTGCCAACCACTCAGGCTTCCACTGTTGAGATCTAGTAATCAAGTGCTTCTGAGTCTAGCCGTGATCAATCAATTCAGAATATCGGACGAGAGCACATCTCGCACTTATCATTTCTAAGGTTTCTTCTTGCAGAAAACAATGTCATCACCGGACATATGCCTAACTATCAAATTCTTCTCTCTCTCTTTCCCTCTCTTTTTTTTTTCTTTTTTTTTTCACTCACTCCACGAAATTCTTCCTTTCTACTGCTGATAATATAGGCTTCGTCCCCTGGGATCCATTCCCGAAACTTATACTGATATGGGCCTCAACCCTGAGATTCATTTCTGAGACTAATACTGATGCGGGCCTCAACCCGGTGATTCATTCTTGAAACTGACATGGGCCTCAACCCCATGATTCATTCCTAAAACTAATGACACTGTACTGTTGCTGCTTCTGGTTGGCTTGCATTTGCCACTTTCTATTTTTCTCTGTTGAAACCTATGAATACAAACAAAACAAAACACAAAAAGAATGCAAGTGCGTTACATGTATGCATGCATGCATGAATGAATTTCCTATTCCGTTGGGTTAGGTCTTCCGCCAATTCTCTTGGTGACTGCTCGATCTTCCTTTCCTCAAGCAAAGTACTGTTTCAATTTGTCTACATTGATCAGTTCGGTGAACTCATTCCCTTCTAAATCTGACAGTCTCACTGCCCCATTTCTCATTACTTAATGGCTAGCCTATCTTTTCTACTTGATTATTCTGAGGATTCCCCATGTTCTAAACATCGCTGAGTATCATAGTACTAGTGTTGAATGCTTTTGTCAAATATATTCATGTTACAGGTTGAAAGGAAGAGACTCAGGCAAGTAAGCGAAATGAACGTCTTTATTATCATTAAAAAGGTTCGAACAAATAGACAAAATCAATGTCTTTAAAAAAGTAGGATCAAATAAACTAGGAGGAACAGCTTCATCATTCGCAGCACTGCCTTCTTCCTCGGCATATGTTTCTTCACCATTGTCATCCCCTATCCCCATGTAAGTAGCTTGGTGGTTGAGGGTTTGGAGGACAAAGGTTTCGGGCAAGCCGGAGTTGATCATGTAGGTGGTTGGTGGAACAGAGTGGTAGTTAGGCAAGGGGTTATGATATGTGTTTGGATGTTCTTTCTCTAGGTCGGGTATTTTGTGGGTGTCAATGAGGCCCAAACATAAAATGGCCCATCGGTATTTTAGAAGCCTTTGGCCCAATTGTCAAAGGACATGAACTCGTCCCAGTTTAAATGGCCCAACAAGTTCACATCTCTTGACAAAAAGTCCAACTGGATCCAAATGACGATGGTCCCAAACGCAAGCATAAAGAAATAATTTCTACTAATTCTACGACTAAGGTTCACATGTGGATTTACGGGAGTGCGGACAAAGGCTCTCGCTGACGAAGGATTGCCCATAACTAGGACTCCCCACTCGAGGGTTCGAGCGACCAAGTGAGCGCACCTTTTTTATACCTTAAGGTACGTGCCAACGAGTTATGGTGTATGACTAACTGTCAAATGGATTTCCTATTGTATATTCCCCAGAGGGGGGGTGGAGCGAACTCTCTTAAATACCCATGTCTCTTAGGCTCTTATCGCCTTGGTGACAGAAATAAACAACGAGTCCTCCAAACTAGTCTGTCACAATGAGCTACAAGTAATGATCATCTTGGTGCCTTCACATCTTTTCCTTATTGAAAGGTAGTGAATGAAGGAAGACATCGAACCATCACCTAGCCTTAACAATGCCTTTTATTAAACCCTTTCAACCCACAATAGACACGGTTAACTAAAGCATAAATCACAAACATTACAATATATTATTTCGGGGCCAATTCTCTATCCTCAGTGGAGTAGCCAGACTGTAGGACACAGAAGTTGACGACGCATGTTGTTTTAGGCTCGCGGCCTAGTTGGGAATACAGAGCAGCCCGCGGAGGACTAAACCAGAGAATAATGGAGTCGCCACCCAGTATCAACCGGGATAAATATTTAAGGCCGCACTCAACCCTCTCAAGGGAAGACCTCAAGCCGTTGGGTTCGGAATGGTCCCTAACTTATGTCACTTGTAATGATATGATGTGTGCAATAATATAACCGAGTCTACTCAACCTAAGTATTCAATGATAGTCTACGCCTAAGTTCACATGCATAAGAATAATAATAAAACCTATATCTAAGTTCCCATGCTTTAAAGTAAGTTGTCATAACGGCAAACACGCAATAACATACAATAACCACACAAGCATGCTAAATTATCTAATGTGAGAAATAAATGGGAATCTAAGCATAAATACAAATTAAATCCCTAATATGACATAAAAAAACCTAATCATGCATAAAGAAAGAATACTATCCACTAAATCAAGCTTAAGATAAATAACGTACTAACGACTAAATCATGCTCAAATACAAAAGTTGGATGAATGAAATATGTGTATCTCTCAAGCGGTACGTGGCATTGTATCCTGAGTGCAAACGACAATACCGTCCATTCGGATTTGGATATGGAATTTACGTCTGGGTTTCCATCTGATATATCATAGGAAAGAATACACATCCATTCACCCAATGGCCACAACACACATCAATTAACGACTCTCATGCAAAGGGAATTTAATAAATGATTAAAAGATGAATGAAAATAAATAAAAGAGGTTCCCTCAGGTCTAACATTTTATGTCGCTTCTTGGAAGTGCGTTACACGGCCGTTAGAAGGGTTAATGCTCCACGACTCATCTGGTTCACTAACTCAATGTTTTCCTTCGCTGTTTCACTATTTTGGGCTGTTGTTTTCACTCCATTTCATTGTTGTTTCCTCGCTATTTTGCTGCTGGTTCTTTGCGGTTTTAAGGGGTAAAATAGGGGCTTTTTCGGTGGTCAAATAGTGCAGTTTTTTGAACTACAGTGGGGCGATTTCAGGGGACTGGTTGGCGGTTTTTTTGGGTGAGGCAGTGGGTTTGAAGGAGGGTTTTGTGGGTGCAGTGAGGGGACTTGGTGTGAGGTAGTGGGTGTGAGGGCATGTGGCATTTAAAGGTTCTTGGTGCGTGACTATTGGCGTGAGTGATATGCTGATGTGTGAGGCAGTGGGCTGTTTGGTTTATGATGCGTGAAGGCTATTTTTGATGGGTAAAATGTGGCAATATGGATGACTATTTGGTAGTGAACGATACGGAAATGGAGGCAATTCTTGGAGGCTTTGGGCGTATGAGGGATGCGGCAATATGAAGGGAATTTGGGAGGCCTTCGGCGTGTGAGCTCAGGGTCTTCTTTGGGCGTTACTTTGGTCCATTTGGTGGGCTTGGGTGTTTGGTTTAATGATGTGTGGGCTTGGTGAGTGATTTATGGGGTTTTGGGCTAAGGGTGTGTTTTGAAACGGTGGTCCAACAAGCGAACCCCGAAGCTAATCCAGCGAATTAAATCCAACAATAATGTCAATTCTTGACTCTTCCCTTCCGACGTTCGTTTCCCGTGACTTTCACAATTAAAGAGGTAGTGTCTCCATACGAGACTCATCATCGGGACTTATATGCAAAAATGCAGTGCCTACAGGTATATCGGATGGAAACCCAGACATAAATTTCGTAGCATAATCTGAATGGATGGTAGTGCGGTCTTTACTTGGGATACAACTCCACGCACCACTCGGGAAATATTCATACAACCGTGATTAACCCCCTTTTATTTATTGATGCTTTTCCTGCCTTCTTTTATTTTAATTTTTGTTATCGTACCTTGTATTTCTTAACTAAATTTGGTTATATTTATATTAATGTTTATGGGTGTGCGAATTTGTGTGTTTATTTGAATTATCTTGCATGAACAGCATAAGACTTGGCTATACCATTGTGTGAACCCGTCCATTATACTGGCATAAGTAAGGGACCATTTCGAACCCAATGGTTTGAGGTCTTCCCTTGCGAGGGGTGAGTGCGGCCTTAAATATTTTCCCAGTTAACACTGGGTGGCGACTCCTTTATTCTCAAATTTAATCTCTCGTGGACTACTCCGTACTCTCTACGGGCTGCGAGCCCAATAGTGTCGTGGCCGCTGAATATCATAGGCATAGCAGTAAACCCCTCTTTGCTCCCACAGACGCGTATTTAGATATTGAGGATTCCAAATAGACATAGCTTATATTTATATAATTATACTTTTAAGGAGTATAGCCAATAACTTATGCAGTCATACTCCACACCGAAGATATGTTTCCAAGTGATGCGTCTGATAATTATTTAGTGATGGCATTACGTTTGATTGATTTTGTTTGATATATTGTTATGTTTAAGATTTAATAAGCTAGTTTCAGCATGAAAAGTTTAGTATAACCGGTCATTTCATTTTCAAAGATAAGCATATCTTTAAGTAAAATATGTTTCAGTACTCGAGATACAAAAGAGTTTTAATGAAGTTTTCCAGACTACAACTTGGTTTTTGGGCTGGAACTGTTTGATCCGAGTGTGGATCCAGTTGTATGAAATGTTTTGATATGTTTGATGACACATGCTAGTATTTTTCATATGGATGTGTTTGTTGAAATAGGGTGCGGGCCCATTTTGTATGTATTGGATGATTGAGATGTACCCAGCTAGTGATTGACTGTAGTTGATTGTGCTGAGCATTACGTTGCATCATAATGAATTACATATTCATATGGTTGCTATGATGATCCATAAGTATTTTGCATACCGAGAGAGAGACACAAAGCACATGAATAGACCAGATCCAGGGCAAGGGGGACGACGATACATAACGCCCTTGGATCCTAGTTATAGTGACATGGACAGATATATATCCAGGATTAGGGGGACTGTGATACGTAACGCCCTTGGATCCTAGTTACAGTGATATGCACAAATAAAAATTGAGGGATAGAATGACGATGATACGTAACGCCCTTATACTCCAGTTCAGATCCAGATTCGGGACTAGGGGATAGCGATATGTAATACCCCTAGATCTCAACCTTAATGTCATGGGGGACAGCGATACGTAACGCTCTGTGGCACTAGTTTGGTGTTTAGGGGGACGGAGATAATTAATGCCCATAAACATCATATTGTATAGAGGATTTCAGCCAGGTGCTTAGAGGGATGGTGATACGTAATGCCTCCAATCACCAAGTTTTTACAGTGACATTTAAATTTTTCAGAAAAATGATTCTAGAAATTTTTATGTGACTTCTAACTATAAAGATTCAAAAGTTTGCACAAGAGTTTTACAGTTTTATAGAGTAGATGAATTTTGATTTCACCAGTTAATGAATCTATTGATTTGAGAATTGATTTTATCAGTTGTATGAAGATTTTCATGATAATCCTTTTGCATAACTATTTTCTGTTATAAAAGAATTGATTTCTAACAGGGAACCAAATTGGAATTTCATGTATAGTATTTTGACACTACTTGATCTTTTATACCATCACAGATTTTGAATTCGGCTTCACTCTCAGCTGGATTTGATATTTGTAGGCACTATATTTTTGTATAAAGCCCAATGATGAGCCTCGTTTGAAGGCACTACCCGATAAGTTGCGGAAGTCGCGGGAAACGGAAATCAGAAGGGAAAATTCAAAAATTAATACCTTATCAAATTTAATTCACTTGTTTATCATCGGGTTCGCTTAGTTAATCTCTATTTTAAACAATACACACCCATCCAAAACCCATGCAACCCTTTTAGGCCCATACGCCCAAGCCCAATCCAAGACATTTTAATCACATGCAAAACATGGCAAAATCCCTCCAAATCCCCTTCCAAGTTTAAAAATATTTTGAATCCAATCCCCACCAAAATTACATAAATTCTTTCCCTAAATAACTTGATAAAATACATCCATTTTTTACATGATTTATTCCTTACTTGAAAAACCCTAGCACACCACTATAAAAAGATAACATATCCAAACCCTAAAGCTCCCTCTTTTTTTCTTTCCTTCACGTCATTCCTCTCTCTCTTTCTTCTCATACACACACAAACAACAAATAAACCCTAACACATTCGGCAGCCCCTACAATCACCACCGCCTCTCTCTCTTTTTCCTCACATTAACACGGCCAAATCAAAGAAAAGAAAACCCTAATCTTTATTCTCTCCCTCTCACACAGAACTCGCGGAAAAAGAAAACCAAAAACCATAATCATCTTTCTCACATCTCTCTTCCCTCCTCTCTCATTTCTTTCTCACTCGGTAGCAAGAAACATAAAAAATAAGAAACCCTAATAGCTCTCGATTCCCCCCTCACTGTCGAAACACACACCTTTCTTCTCTCTTCTCGCTCACATCCACACACGCCACTCTTTCTCTCACCCACTCAGCAGCAGCACAGCCAAAACCAAATCAGCCACTAAAGTCAAAAACAAGAACAACATAAGAGCCTGCCCTCCACCGAATAGTTCGTCAAGATAAAAGCCTGCCACTCCTTCAAGACACTTCCACGGCAGTTACCCTAGACAACTAACGGCCTCTCTCATCTTGTCTCCACACTGAACCAAAAACAACACGAAAAATATAAACCCTAGACATGCAGCAGCTGCCCCATTCACCAAAGCCATTAACAAACACACACAGCTTACACTTCAATGCACACTCAAAATCACAAACAATAAGCCCTGAGCGATAACAAACTCAAACAAACAAATCAGAGCCCCTAAATTACCCTCCACCGACCGAAACAAACAACAAAAAGACAAGTCCTTCAATGACAGCACCAAGACGAAACAAACAAGCTCCACCGAACCAATTAAACAAAATCAAGCCATCTGGACGTGAGTAAAACTACCCATTCACATACAAACAAAACTAAGCCAACAAACACAATCTGCCAAATAACATTCACAAACCACAAACACACACTAACTGAAACAAACAAAAAAACAAACCATTCAAACCAGCCTCAAAACTGAGAAGAAATCAACCCTCCAATCACCAAAAAATCACACAAAACCAGTGAGCAAACAGCCCCCTAAACCACCGAACAATCAGTCCAAAAACAGTCCCAAGATCACTCAAAATAGTAAGCTAAAATCGCAGAAAAACAGTGAAGAAAACAGAGAAAATAACAGCCCAAAATAGCGAAAACAGTAAATCAGCGAACCATAAAAAAGAAATATAGATGTCGGCCAAGTCTCTTGGTCGCATCTCTTTTATTATTCCGTTATTTACTTTCTGTATGTGATTTCATTTATTTATTTATGCATCGTTATTTAGTGCGCATGGCTAATTACGTCGGATTAAAGGTCCCTCATTTGAGGGAAATGCCTAAGGGCAGCCTGTACTACAATATTTAGCCGCGCCGAACAAGGTATGCTTGGTTGGATGTGAAATATGTCCAATCGGGCATACGAGGTCCCATATAGATGTCGGCCAAGTCTCTTGGTCGCATCTATTTTATTATTCCAGTATTTACTTTCAGTATATGATTTGATTTATTTATTCATTCATCATTATTTAGTGCGCATGGGCTAATTACGTCGGATTAAAGGTCCCCTATTTGAGGGAAATGCCTGAGGGCAGCCTTACCATGATATTTTGCCGCGTCGGACGAGGTACGCTTGGTTGAATGTGAAATACGTCAAATTATGCATACAAGATCCCATATAGATGTCGGCCAAGGCTCTTGGTCGCATCTATTTCCTTCTATTTTTGTTATTCATTTTTTTTTGTTTGTTATTTTTCATTTATCGCTTCGTATTCATTCTATGTTAATGTTTGAGTGTTACCTCTCATGGTATATCGGATGGAAACCCAGACATAAATTCTGTAGCCGAATCCGAATGGACGGTAGTGCAGTCTGTACTTGGGATACAGCTTCACGTACCGCTTGAGAAACATCCGCTCACGTGTTCATGCCATTATAGATACCACTTTGGTAATCTCATTCAAACGCATTCCCGAACAGTACACGAACGCGCATGCAGTGGACATACCTCTTTTTTATCCTATTTCATGCATGTTTGCCTCTTTGGGTTATTCCTTTTGCATTACGTACTTAATTATCTCTCTTTATTATTAATGCTTTTATTGTTATTATTTATTTATATTCTCGCACTTCTTTGTTTAATATGTTTGTAGAATTATACATTTGCTTTCATTTTCTATTTACGTCTATGGGTGTGCAAACTTGTGTGTTGTTTAAATTATCCTGCATGTGCTGCATAAGAATTGGTTATATTATTATATAAATCCATTCATTACAACTGGCATAAGTAAGGGACCATTCCGAACCCAACGGTTTGAGGTCTTCCCTTGCGAGAGGTGAGTGCGGCCTTAAATCATTTCCCAGTTCACACTGGGTGGCAACTCCTTTATTCTCCGATTTAGTCTCCCCGCGGGCTACTCCGTACTCCCGACGGGCCGCGAGCCCGGACAATGTCTCCCCATCTCTGTGCCTGTGTCCACAATATTTTCTTTGATATAGAAGTTCAGTTATATCTAGTTCTAATTCGATGAGTAACATGGTAGTATGCTATAAGTATGTACTTGTATAAATTGTATGTTAAGATGCATGGTCGATTTGTGATATTAACTCAAGGGTTGCGTGTTGGGTGTTTACCACATTTAGAATGTAGTTTATGAGGATTCCAATGGATAGAATCAATTGTCGGTACCTTATATTGTGTAGAGGTCCGAGGTTTAAGCTCAGTGTTTCAGTAAAAGTTTTATAGCTCATAGTTAGCTAATGCTTACATTTTAGCCCACATAATCCATATAAAGTAACCAGCCATAGTTTAAGCTGACTAAACCACCATTGGTTTGGGATGGCCTTAGCCACGAGTTTGGGTGATTTTGTTGAAAAAGTAAATCCCGGTTTATGAGAAATTTAATATCGCTAATATGTAAAGTATAGCTACTGCACGAAAAGATAAAAATAAAGAGTATTTATGCGGTTGAGTATTTCCAGATTTGTGTAGAAGAGATGTCAGAATTTCGTAGATATGTAGTATGGTGTGGAATCAAGAAGATAAGTTTACTACAATGTTGCATTCAGTACAGTGAGTGAGTTATCACGGTATAATATACGTAAATGATCATCGGATTAATATGAGATTTATAAGTTTACGTATATTTACATATATCTGATTACAATTTAAGTTCTTAATATTGCTTGATATATTTACATAAGACATGAGTTACTTACTGAGCTATATAGCTCACACCTCATCAGTTTGCTAGTTTTACAAGTTCACATCGAACATAAAGAACAGGAAGATTACTAGAGATGTCTTAAAGACAACGGATCAGCCCGGTGCAGTCAAGTCGGTCTTGGGTCGTTGTATGGTTCTAGGATATGTAATGGGCTCCCACAGCCTTAGTTTTATTTATTTGTATCATATGTATAATTTTAAATCATGTTGAGCACGTAGTTGTTTGTAGTTATCTGTCTAATGCTAGGCCGGATGCCTATTTACATATTAGTTGAGATTTGCCAGGCCTGAGGCCTATTTGCATGAGTTGAGATGGTTGTTTTCGAATTTAATTTCAGGTCACCTCGAGGTGCTGGCCTTTGATCCAGGTTGCATGATTTTTAGAAAAAGGTCATGCCGAAATTTTAGTAGCATCGGAGGCTTAGGGAGATGGGTTTTCATGTCTCCTACCGGTAGTATCCTGGCATCAGGTGGGATGATAAAGTACCGAACTCCCATCTCTTCCATATGTTTATCGAATTACTTAGGATGTAAGGCCTTAGTAAGCGGGTCTGCTATGTTGTCTTGTCTTTGAACCTTCAAGACCACTACGTCTTTTCGTTCAATAATCTCTCTAATCACGCGATATTTCCTTTTCACATGTTTAGACTTGGAATGAGCTCTCGACTCCTTAGCCTGTGCAATGGTTCCGCTATTATCACAGTATAATGGGATCAGATCCTCAATATTAGGCACAACGCCAAGTTCTGTAATAAAATTTCTAATTCAAACAGCTTTTTTAGCAGCTTTCCAAGTCGCTATAAATTCCGCATCAGTGGTATAATCATCTGTTGAGCCTTGCTTTGAACATTGCCAACTAACTTCACCGCCATTAAAGGTAAATATGTATCTGTATGTAGACTTTCTATCATCCGGATCTCTTTGGAAGTCGGAATCTGTATAACCCTCAACTTGTATATCATCTTCTCCATATATGAGAAACTTATCCTTACTACCTGACCGGCGTAATTACACGCATATAACGTAAGCACACGTATCGTTCAAGTAGTATAAAAAGTATCGATCCCACGAGAACTTAATACCTAGCTATTAATTTTATGAGGCCAAATGATTACTAATATCTAACAGATTGATTGATTGACTGGGTGCTGACTTTAAACTTAAAAATAAGTAAATAAAATTGCGCAGAAATAGGTTGAGGAAAATTCAAATTTATAAAACTATCCAGGGTTGTGAATTCTTCCAATATCTTTTAAAAGATGAAGTGGTTATTTCACGTTTGTGCAATATATTGGTTCATTAACCTGGAACACGAAAAATATGTAAAAGCCTATTCCGATGGTCAGATACAAATACCCAGTGTAACCCAAATAATCATATTCCTATGTCAACCAAGTTACCTGAATTCATTAAGATTAAGTTCCAATTATGGTTACCCTCGCCCGACAGGTATATTCCTATCCTGTTAGGAAATCTATTAAAGGGTTATCTATCCTCAAGGAAGATCGTGGGTTATTAAGTCTAAGGTCTTAAACCTAAAATCTATCTTCCAAGTTCATTTTAAGTTTACCAGTTCAATCTTATTAATGGCCAGTTAACAAGCAGCATTAAGACATTACCCAAACCGTAAAACAACCCCTTATTAACCGGTGATATTGGAATTAATCACAACCCCAGGTAACAGGCTTAGCTACGACACATATCTAAGGATAATAAAAGCTTAAATAAAATAAAAGACATAAAGTAAATACTGGAAATTAAATAAAGTAAATGCTGGAAATAAAAAAATATAAAAGTACAATAAAAGAAAATGCTGGGGGTTAGAGGATCCACATTTAATATTTCAAAATTAGAAATCTCCCTTATTCTCAATGTTTACCGATTAATTAACCATACCATAAATGTGGTAATTTCATTTTTCTAAATTAAATCCAACCGACCATATAGGCGGTAACAAGGTTATTACCTAAACCGACCATATAGGCGGAAACTACGTCTGAAATGAAAAACCGACCATATAGGTGGTAAATAAGGTTGTCACCTAAACCGGCCATATAGGTGGTAACTAATTAATCCATATTTTAATTAAAATAAGGGAGATTAATCTAATTCATTATATCAAAAGTCTTACATTTTCACCCCAGCAGAATGAGGTTACATGCTCATGCTGTAAAATAAAACACACAAAAATTTATTAAATAAATAAAAATAAAATAAAAGAAAACTTAAATAATATACGAGATACTTTCCTTTATATTTTCATGGAGAAACTCCTCCAAAGAAAGCATCAAAAATTTACAAAGTTAAGCTTGGTATTTATAGGAAAATCTAAAGGCTTCCACCAATTGCTCCACCAATACCTCCACAAAACATGGCATCAAACATGGCACCGAACATGGCACCAAACATGGCACCAAACATCCAAGCATGTTTAGTGGAAGTTTGACGATTTTTACTTTATTATTTTATTAATTTTACTTTATATTTTGAAAATTACTATAATAATTACACAAAATACACAAGATTATTCATCAATGTCGGCCTTCCAAACTTCAGAATTCGAAACTATTTAAATCTTCAAAGTTGTAGATCTTTGTGTCTTCTTTAATCTGGCACTTGAATCAGCTTAATCGGATATCGGATAAAAACATTATGGACAAAATACCAAACTTGTGGAAAACTGGAATTTAGGACTGCACTTCGTGATCCGTATAGTAAATTTTTGTTTTCGCCATTTTTGCTCCGGATTTCATCGTTTTAGCCCCGAGTTGATTCCATTAAGTCCCAATACTTTATTTATCTACAAAATACATAAAAACACATCAAAACGTTCATCAAACCCGAGAAACTAAACAAAATATTTGGTAAAAGGGGCGTTAAATATTGATATATTTTTCGCTCATCAGTACCATTAAGATATTTCAGGATATGTTTCACGGTTGTTCAATGATCATTACCTGGATCGGATTGATATCGGCTAGTCATACCGATGCCGAAACTGATGTCAGGTCTCGTACATAGTATAACATACATAATGCTTCCAATACAAGAAGCATATAGCAAGTTAGACATTCTAACTCTCTCTTCCTCAATCTAAGGCGCCATTTTCTTCAAAAGATGTAAGTTGTATCGAAAAGGTACGTTACTGCCTTGCAGTTGGTAAAAATGTACCTTTCTAATATTTTATCTATGTACGTGGATTGCGAGAACCCTATAAGCTTCCTAACTTTATCCCGGTATAGTCTTATACCCAGTATATATGAAGCTTCACCCATGTCTTTCATGGAGAAGTTCGTGCAAAGGTAGGCTTTCACATTTTGCATCAATCATATGTCATTCTTAATGATAAGGATATCGTCTACATACAATACAAGGAATATTATCATGCTCCCACTAACTTTCTTTTAAACACATTGTTCTTCCTCGTTCTTGATGAATCTAGATCATCTAATTATCTCATAAAAATGATGATTCTAGCTTCGGGATGCCTGTTTAAGTCCATAAATAGACTTTTGAGCTTGCAAACCAAGTTAGAAGTCTCACAGGATACGAAACCTCATGGTTGTTCCATATAGATATCATCATCGAGGAATCCATTAAGGAATGTGATTTTCACATTCATCTGTCATATCTCGTAATCGTGATATACAACAATGGCTAAAAGAATCATAATTGATTTTGGCATGACTACTGGTGAAACAATTTCCTCATAGTCAATCCGAAGACGTTCTTGAGAATTGTCCAATCATTGGAGAAAATTAGTATAAGATATGTGGGGTTAGGAAGAAAGTGCCTCTGAAGGTGTTGCTTTATTTTCCATTGACACTTAAACTACAATGATTACTTATATCACGTCACAGCACATCTGATAAGAGATGGAATCATTATAAGAATTGTTCTCACAAACTCTTCGCAAAGTGGAAACGCACCTAGACCCCGAGATCGATCTTGAAAATTTTTTCCCTTCCTTTTCTGTTAATTTGCGCAAGCTGCCTCACTTGGCAAAATCAATTTTTCTTTTGATGTCTTATGACCTTTCTGCTTCCAAATAGGGCATGCTTGCACGTCATTCATAATAATGAACTACCCTTCGTTTGTAGGTAATCAAAACTTGCATGGAGCTTTGTTTGGAAATTTAATGGCGTGATGGTGTGGTCAATTCGCAATGCGTTGCTAAATCAGATTTAGCATATGATGGCCACTGGCATTATAAATTATTATCACCTTCTTCATGTGCAAGCTGGTGATTTGTGGCCTATTGTTTATGATCATCTCCACCAATTGCATGCGTGTATTGCTTGATTTTTGTTTCCGTGAGATGATGAGTAGTAACCGGTCTACCACTCGATCTTCCGTACTATTCTCGTCATCAACAAATCGAAGTGTGAGCTTCAGTCATAATTTTTATTCTCTAAACTATTTAGAGAAAAAAATATTGTCACATAATTTTTCTTTCTTTTCTTTCAACACTTGAGAGAAGATGAAGAACTTGAAAGGTGGCTTTTTTTATATGCTAGGGTAAATTTGTAATCAAAATTACAAGACTAATCCGTTAGCAAACCTTCAAATTTTTTAACAACAAAAATTCAATTTATTTATTTAATAAAAGCGTATTAAACATCCACCATTAAAACTTGTAACAAAATATTTTGAATTAATATATGTAATGAAATCAAATTTAAATACTTATTAAATTCAAAATTATGAATTAAATTATCAAATATAATTTAATTACAAGTTTAAATTTAAAAAAAAAATGATTATCTTATAATTATGAATTTTGAAAACATTATATTAAACCTATTTAATATAGTTTTCAAGTGTGACAATAATTATTAATCACATTAATAATTTTGGCATAACAAATTATTATACTTGTGAGTTTATAAATAGACTATCCAATTATTATATGATTTGCTATAGTATATCGAGATAGCACGAGAACCAAATCGACCTACAGCTCCGAGCTCCAATAATCCCAGGATATTGATTAAAACTCTTTAATCAAATATTTTGAATTATTAACTTTAGGTTATTCCACTAAAAAAATCAGCTCTAGTTACTGTATATATATTTTATACCGAAATTCATCGACATCCACCGATATATATAGTCCATAGAGAGCAAACAAATCAGGTTTTTTTTGTGATTTATCTATAGCTGCGGTCCATTCTATAATTGTATGGCGACCTTGATCTGAGATCGTTCATGTGGTGACATGAGAATTGAGGCACCTTATATGATGATCATATAGGACTGGATCCAGATAAAAATAAATTTCTTATAATATTCGTTAAAATAACAAAATTCATTTATATCTACTAGATGGTCATATATGGATTGATCTGAATCCTGAGTGTACTACAAACTCTTTATGGGAGGCTATATTATTTGATTTACAAAGGTGAGGTTGATGTAGCAACCCCGACCAATATCTACTACTTTGGGGACATGGTTTGTTGTGTAGTCGGTGACGTTTTACATAGATATGGAGTTCACTCCTTCTTGTGAGAAGTAGAGGAGTATCTTCCTTAAGGGTTTATTCGGTATTTGAACGATTAGAGCGCTCAAGTCTTTCTGTTACGAGTAGAAAGATTAATATCATAATGGTTATTAATAAATCGTATGTAGAGAATCAATGTTACTTAAGATAAAAATAATTAGAGGGTATAACAGACATTATAACCCGGCCCTAATTTTGAGATACTCGTGAAGGGCCAATCCGTATGTAATAACTATATCGATGACAACGACGTAGTTCTACTTATTTTTTTATCAACTGTAACGAGAGTGCAACTTCAAGTTTTTAGTGGAATAACTTGAATTTAATAACTCAGAATATTTAATAAAAAAATTAATTAATATTTTGGGATTATTGGAGCTCAGAACTGTAGGTTCATTTTGTTTATGTACAAGCTCGATATATTGTAGAAAATTAAATATAATTGGATAGTCCAATTATATACTCACATATATTATTATTAATGGGATTGATATTATATATTTTCACACATGTAACCTTATATTATATATAATATAAAGTTTTATTTCGTAAATGATTATAAGATAATCCTTTAAATATTAAAGATTTTGTAAATTTTTTAATTATGATATATAATTTATTATATTGATTTTGAATTAAAGAGTTTAAAATTTGATTTTGGAAACTCATTATTTAAAATTGGTTGGCACAATTTCTTTTATGGTAACTTGTTTAATTATATTAATATTTTCATTAAATAAATTTTGATGTTACAAAAATAGAGGCTTGCCGAATACTTGGTAAGGGAGAGGAAGGGTTTTTTGTTTTGATATTTCACAAATAAAAACCCTAAGTATAAAATGGAAATTGGTTTTTTTCTTTGTTAATCTCACACTTAAAAACCCTAGCCACCCTATAGGGTTTTTTTTCTCAAGTTTTGAAAGGAAAAGACAAGAAGAACAAAAGAAAACTTAGTGTGTGACAATACAATCTTGATCTCTAAAGGGTTTAGAGATTGTTTTTATGAGTCAAGCCCACCCTTGATTTTTTTGGTTTCGAGATATAGAACGGAAGGCCATTCAGAGTTGGAATAAAATTTCTTTCTTTTTACTCTACACACACACGGCCTCTTATAAATTATTTTGAGGCTCGGTTTGTTTTGTATTTACTCTAAAAACATTTGGGAATATACATTGGTGTTTTGTGGTTGTTATGGAGCTGTTTTAGTGGAAAAACTCAGTATTGCTATTGCACACGCAAAACATTGGCTGTTTTGGTTGAGCAGGGCGCACATATTGTGTGCAAAATCGTCCAGGTCTGAGCTGTTATTCGGGGCTTTTCCGAGGATGAAATATAGTAAAAAACAGATGCAAAGTAAGTCACTGGTGGCTGGTCAGTTTCATATTTCATAAGGAAGAGGGTAGAAAAGTTTTCAAGGCCGATCCCATTGCCTAAGTCGCTTTTACTACACATGGGAAATCGGTTCCTCCAATTGGTATCAGAACGAGGTTGAAAAATATTCTTAACTCTTCTCATTTTATTAAAAAGTTTATGTTTTTATTGATTTATATGAGATATAAATTGTTATATGCATGTTGTGATGAGTAGGCATATTCTTATGTTCATATGATGAATGTTTGTATTTAAAATCATGTTATGAATGTATTGCATTGATCGTAAATTTTTCGAGCTCTTATTTTTGTGTTATTTTTGTTTTTGAGAATGTAAGGTCATAAGGCCATTTTTAACAAGTGTTGTCAATACTTTTATTCCTATGTAAAAGTTGTATTATTTTATGTAAATTTGAAAGCCGATGCCGCCAATGACTCAATTCCAAACCATGGAGCAAGATTTGAAGAACAAAGGATTCCTTGGTAAATTTTGTACAAGTTAGATTAGCATGGGAAAAATAAGAGCCCGGTCAATGTAATTTTATTTTTATGTTATATGTATGTTTATTTCAAAAATTTTGAAAAAAATGTCAAATAGCTTATGGTGCTTATTCTTGTATTTTCACATACCATAAAATGTGATTTTATGAAATTTATAAGAGTTAAATTAGAATATGATATGCATGAAAACAAATTAATTAGATTAATTGGTTTACTGGTTTAAAATTTGAAATTCAATATTTAAATATATAAATGGGCTTTATAAGTGCATTATATTTTCCCTTGGTATATCAGATGGAAATCCGGACGTAAATTCCATAGCCGATTCCGAATGGAAGGTAGTGTGGTCTGCACTCGAGACACAATTCCACGTACCATTGGAATTTATAAGACGTTTATATTAATTAAATCGTTTAATTAAAATTTTATCCATTTTTGAATTTCTAAATTTTAAACTTGTTAGTGAACTAAAATTTTAAGAGTTAAAATTAATTAGGTCACTAAACTAAACTTAATTAAATTAGATTAATTAAGTATTATATTAGTTGAGACGAATGGGAATTAGTGAATGACAAATTTTAAGAGTTAAAATTGATTAGATAACTAATTATGCACTACTGTAAAATAGAATTATGTTATTGCCGTGCATAAACATATAGACACTAGTGAATTAAAATATTAGATATTTTAATTAGAAACCTTAAATTTTCAAATAGTGAGTGAGAAAGGGATATACAATAATATATCATGCGATCTCCGTTGTTAGTCCGAAAACGTGAGATTCAAAAGGCATATGGAGACGGCTTTGTTTTCGTGCCCCTACGGATGGTGTCCATTTTGGGTCAATATCAAGTTTGGATTCAGAGAGGATATGCACTCTAATGTATCTGGTGAACTAACCTACTCTACGGAGACACTTCACTAGTTAAGTCCAAGGGTTCCGAAATAACAGGTTACACTCATGAAAGAATGATTGAATGCTAATCGAAATTCCTTGATCAAATCCAACGGTGGTTGGTTAATATAAAAATAAGAGTTATTCCCGCATATATTAATCAATTGAGATTTTCTTGATCTATCATGTAAATATTTAACCTACTATGCGACGACACTTACTTGTGGGATGATTGTAATGACTTGAAATTTTATAACTCGACTAGGGCAGAAATTCGGTCACTTAGGCAAATTTTCTCCGAACATTAGCGGAAGATTTAGAGACGAATTGGTGGGGCCAAAATTTAAAAAGATCAAAGCTTAATTAAAAGGATTATAACATTTAAGTTTTAACCAAATGATTAAAACAAACTTGGCCTAAAATTTTCAAGCTCAAAATTTAAGTTTAGATTTTCAAATTTTTAGAGATCTCTTCATGAAAGGAAATATAAATTAGAGAAAGAAAAATAATTTCTCATTTTCTTTTCTTCTCCCCTAGCCGAGCATCAGAAACAAAGAGGACACTAAAATTTGTCTTCATTTCTTCAACCAATTCTAAGTTGAGTCAAGTATTTGATAAACCCATGCAAGTTTATGAGGGGGAAAATGAGGCTTGGGAGACACTATTAAAGAAGAAACAACTTAATTCAAAGTGAGAAATACTTAACCCAAATCTTGATTTATTGAATTTTAATGGTTTGATGCTTAAGGGTTTTTTTTAGCTTAAGCTTGATGAGTTATTGATGGTTATTGAGTCAAGGAAATTAAGGCTTTGTGGAACCCCAAGTTGTTAAATCTGTAAGTATGAAACTAAGTTGAAATCTATGGAATGGTTATGAGATGGTGTAGAGGGTGTAATTGATGATATTTTGTATGTTTGTTATGGTTATAGCTTGTGTAGTATTGTGAAAATAAGAGTGAAGATGAGTTAAATTTGGGTCTTGAAAACAGCCTGGCGTTGTTGTAGGTGTTTTATGGCAAAAATCCGGTAACGCAGCAGAATCGCGGAAAATCAAAATTTTTTTGAATTCAAAATTTTTCTTGGATCAATTAAATAAACTTATTTATTTAATTACTCAATTATCAAATTCTGAAAAATTACACAATAAACCAAATTTCTTGGTAATTACCGAATTACCCCAATTCTTTACAAATTGATCATTTCAGTCCTAAAATTGTCAAATACAATTTTGGATGATTCTAAATAATTTCTAAAATAATTTCCAACATGTCCAATACATCATTAGGAATGGTGTCGCTAAATAACTTCCATCTTGACATAACATCCCATACACTACGATTCTCAATAAAACTAGAAGAGACGTACACAGAACCTGTTAAAGCCCTGGACGACCAAAACGAAAGTTTACCGATTGTCGCAAGTACGAGCGATGCAAGTCTCAGGTTAAGACCAAATACACATACCCTGAAGCAGACTCCCATAGACACATATACATACTACCAATGGGATTCCGCGGGGTCTATCCAGAGCGAAGCTGTTTTCCGTACCATCGGAAAAACACAACCTCATATCACACTTGCATAAGTATCCAATACTTAAATAAATGAGAACTATGCCGTTATACCCTCATAACGCGCACAAGTGCAATACTAGTCTATTCTGCATTATCGATGTCCAATCTCGATAATACGACGACTAGGGATATTTAATGATTAAACATTTTTGGATTGATACTGTCTCATATCATCTCAATCCGGAACTAATCATAAGGACTTTTACCATTTATATATCAAACCGTCCATTCGGATTCGGCTACGTAATTTACGTATGGGTTTCCATCCTATATACCATAAGAGACGACACATTTTCCATTCATTCAAGGGCCACAACATGCATCAACAAATGACTCTCATACGGAAAAAATAAATAAAACAATTAAAAGATGAATGAAAATAAATACGAAAAGTGCCCTCAAGTCTAACCTTTTATGTCGACTCTTGGAAGCGCGTTACAAGGCCGTCGGAAGGGCTAACACTCCGCAACTCTTCTGGTTTGCTGGTTCACGTCTTTCCTCGCTGTTTCACTGCTCCGGCTACTGTTTTCACTCCGTTTCGCTGCTGTTTTCGCTGCTATTTTTGGTCACTATTTTTACTGTTAAAAGGGGACTGTTTTTGGTGTTCTTTTAAGGGTTAGGGGCTGCGTTTTTTGGTGATAAACTGGCAGGTTTTGGGGCTGTTTCTGGACGGTTTCAGGGGGTATTTGTGCTTCAAAACTGGTCAGTACAGTGGGGCTTTTTGCGTGCAGTATATGAACTGATTTGGGCATCTAGTGAGAGGATTTAAGGGGGTTGTTTATGCGGTGGTCAGAGGGTTATTTTGTGATGCAGTTTGCGTGCAGTACAGGGAAATTTAGGGGCTGATTTGTGAGGTGATTTTCGGTGATGGATGGTATTTAGGGGGATGTGTATTCGGTTCTTGAGAGTGAAGGAGGAGAATAGAAATTTCTTGTGCTTGTACTTGAGTTGGGCGTGAATGGCTAGGAGTGGGGGAGTGTTGGAATTGTGTTTCTTTTATAGACAATTGCTAGGGTGAATCCATGTTTGACAAGGAATAAGATTTTTGTATTAAAGAGATGCCATTTAATTAGTGTCACACAAGGAAAGCATATATTTAATTAGAGACAAGATTTGGCTAGATTAGGAATATCATATATTTGATTGATTTTAATTAGGCATGAGATTTGTTTTATTTAGGTAAGTAATTTTTTATTTTGGTAGGTGATTATTTAGATTTTATTTGATTTTTTTTTTTAATTTCCCATGTGTTAAATATGTATTTTATTATTTTTGGATGTGTTTTATGGGCTTTGGGCGTGTGTGGGCTTATTTGGGCGTATGGTTGGCTTTTGGTGGTGGGCTTGGTGTGTGTGGGCTAGGTGTGTGGCTTGCGGGGGTTTTGGGCCAAAGTTAAGTGGTTTGCGGGGGGTTTTTGGGCTGAAGGTGGTTTAAAACGGAGGTCCAACAAGTGAGCCTGAAGCTAAACAAGCGAATAAAATCTAACAAAAATACCGATTCCCTTCTGACGTTCGTTTCCCGCGACTTCCTTGACTTAAAAGGTAGTGTCTCCAAATGAGACTCATCATAGGGACTTATATGCAAAAATGCAGTATTTATAGGCAAATCCAAAGGCTTCCACCAATTTCTCCACTAATTGCTCCACCAAACATGACATCAAACATGGCACCAAACATGGCACCAAATCCTCCAACAAACATGCAAGCATGTTTGGTGGAAGTTTGGCAATTTTTATTTTTTATTTTATTATTATTTTTTTTTGAAAATGACTTAAATAATTACACAAAACATACTTCCGAATATTTTATCAATTTCTGTCATGGAAATATCGGAATTCGAAATTATTATGAACTTTAAAGTTGTAAATATTTGAGTCTTCTTTAATCTGGTACTTGAATCACCTCAATCCGATATTGGAGTAAAATATTATGGCCAAAATATGAAAATTATGCAAAGTTGAAATTTCCGAAATTGTACTTCGTTAAAACGCCATTTCAAGTTTTCAACCTCCAAAATCCATATGTCAAGTTCAGTTTTTGCCCTTATTTGTTCCATATTCGTTCTAAATGATTCCATTGAGTCCCGATTTTATTTTATCTGTAAAATAAACTAAAACATATCAAAAAGTTCCTCAAACCCGAGAAACTAAACAAAATATTAGGTAAAATGGGCGGTAAATATTGATATATTTTCCACTCATCACACCCCCCAAACCTAACATTTTGCTAGTCCTCGAGCAAAACAACAAAATAAAATACAATAAACAATTAAAATTAAACTAAGCCACTTTGGTAGGGATCACGGTTGCATTTAGCATATGCAACAATCCTTTAAACCCCAAGGAGTCCTTAGTGGACGAGTTATAGTCTTGTGAGGGCTTATAGCGACGATACCCACAAACGTCAATATAAAACTACTGCACACAAAAGTAAAAGATAAGAGAAAAGAGAATAAAAAAGTTAGTGACTAAACAAGTGGAATTTTTATCCAAGTTAATAGTTGTTTTCTTTCTTTCTAAATTACCAAATAAGTAATTTCTCCGATTATTTTTATCATTCTTCATATACACAACCAACAAGGTATTAATCAAGTCACCGTGCCCACAATATTCATAAGTGTAGTTGAAAAGAGAGTAATATTTTTGTCCTAAAGTTATATCAGAATTCACACCTTTGTTAGCAATGTAATATTTTTTGATTTTTTTGATTTTTTTCGATTTTTTTTTATTTATTTTTTCATAAAATAAAGAAAAGTAACATCTTCAATCCATGTAATGAGCTTTGGGCCAGTGACTCCTAAACCAGTTGGCTCTAGGGCACTATGTGTTAAGACACCCCTACGGACTTAATTAATCGGATTTCAGATGTTTCGTTTTATTTTTATAACATCTTTGATCCATGTAGCGAGCTTTGGGCCAGTGACTCCTAAGCCAGTTGGCTTTAGGGCACTATGTGTTAAAACACCCATACAGACTTAATGACTCGGATCTCAGACATTTTTTTTATACACACTTTTTTTTTCCTTTTTTTTTATTCTATTGCTTTTTAGATACTTCCTCCAATTAAACTAGAGCACTGAATATTACAAACTTTTCAAATACAACTCATGGATGTATGTTACCATGCATGTTGATAATACCTATCAACTGAGCATATGAAGATCCAATTTAGTCAGTATTATGGAGAATTCACAAATTTAATAATTCAAAAGGAAATAAATAAAAATTAACTTGTTACGAAAAATGTTGAGATACATCTCAGGAGTGGAAATTCCTTACACAACTATCTCACACCAATTTCACATGATTAATCAAATTAAAAACACAAAAACAAAATATATTTTTTTTTATTTCTATAAACTTTTTTGAATTTTTTTGAAAATTTTTGAATAAAAATCAAATTAAAATAATAAAAACAAGATACTAGTGAACTATTCCCCTCCCCCAAACCTAAATAAGACATTGTCCCCAATGTCTTAAAAAGTAGAAGAAGAGTTTAGAAAACAGTACCTGGTTAGCTAAAATTCTACATCTTTAAAAAGAAAATTAAAGGTTAAGATCCAGATTTATCTGACGCTTCTTACCACGATCATTATCAGACCAGTTAATCTTGGAAATGATAGGGTCAATTTGTGGTTCAAAGGCTAAAAGTTGGTCAATTAAATCATGGGTAGTTCTGGCAGTGAAGAGGAGATCTTTTACAGGTTTTAACACGAACCCATTTCTCCGGGCATCATCAAGAAACACACAAAGAAAATCATAAAATCCATCAGCGTTAAACAGTCCAATCAGTTTCTGGTGTATGTTCAGGTTCGCCTAAGATAACACTGTAAAAATTTCCTCCATCGTACCCAAGCCACCTGGTAAAGCAATAAAAGCATCAGCACGGTTAATCATTTCAACCAGCCGTTCAGACATACTTGGCACAATTAATTCCTCTTTGTTTGATGGTCCTATAAGATTCGCCTCTACCAAAGGTTTTGAGACGATTCTCAAAACTTGACTGCCCCTTCCTGTACAGCCTTTGAAATGATCCCCATTAGTCCAAGATTGCCACCGCCATATACTAAGTGCATATTCCTTCCAGCTATGACTCGACCCTATTCATGTGCTGAATGAACTCTGGTTTAGAACCAACACTAGTACACAAAACACACAGATGTTTACAACTCGTCTTCCTGAAGTGGCTTCCATTTCAACTCTGGATGCCTTCAAAAGTGCAATGATGAGCTGAATGTATAGAACCTAAAAAAGAGTGAGTAATAATAGCACTAGTACCTGCCAAATGACAATTATTAGTTAAACAGTGAAAAAAATCGTGAAAGGTCAAAAAGGTTTGGATCCCGTCGGTGAAAATAAAAGAAAATAACAAAATAAAAAAAATTATTAGATAAATACAAAGAAAATAATATTTACATAAAGTAACGGCTTGAATGACGTCTATGCGTCAAGGACAAGCTTCCCATCCAATTTTCTTATAAATTGGCAAACATGTGTTGGACAATTATGACCCATAACATCACTATTTGTACAGAACATGGAGTTGTTGTACAAATTAACTATGTGACTTCAGTTCCTTGCTGACGTTGGTGATGCGTCCATCATGCTCGCTCCCCAGATATACCTCGTCCAATGCATCTTGTCCTCTTGAGATATTTGTCTTTCGTCTTCCATTCAGAGCATATTTTTTTTCTTCTATTGATTCACTTCCTCCTATCAAGCAGTCCACTCCGCATAGTTCTCTTATCTTGTTTTACGTCTGATGTGCCAGCAATTTGCCTCTTAAAGCCAAAATCACGGCCTATGCTTCAGCCTCATTTTTTCGCTCTGCTACATAGGCCATTAAATTGGCCTTGGAGGCCGCAAGGGCGACTTGCTCCTTATTCTGCTTGTTCTTCATTTAAATTGTTGTGCATTGGCTCTCCAAAAACCACTGTAGTTGGTCTCGTCTGTGCGAACAAATCATTCAGCAGTCCCGCGGGGTACGTCTCGTCATTTTGAGCCACAATGGTCTGGTTTTCCCCTTCATTTAGAACTCTGGTCGGCCCATAATTCCCTTTGTATATTAAGTACTCGGCCGAATTTGTCTCTGCAGCGAAAGGCTTGTTGTCGGCATGAACTATCTCCACCTCGTTCCTCTGGTTCCAAAACACTAGGCATTGATGAAGGGACGAAGGGATGCATCGGCTTCCGTGTATCCAGTCTCGTCCTAAGAGCATATTGTATGTTGTCGGCCCATCTATGACAAAAAATACTACTGTTTTCGTAATACTTCCCACTTGCAAGTCCAACTGAATAACCCCTTTGGCCGTCGTCGCCCCTCCATTAAAGCCGGTAAGAACCACTTCCGTAGGGAGGAGGTCTTCTTCTGACTTTACCAAGTGTCCTAGCATCCTAAGTGGTATTGCATTAATGGCCGCCCCATTATCAATCAACATTTTGGTGATAGGTATCCCATTAGCCTTTGCTTTCACGTACAGCGGCCGCAGATGCTTTGTCATTTGTGGTGGTGGCTTTGGGAATATCACCTTCCCTGACAGACCTATCTCCATTGCTTGATCGCCCTCGTTGTTAGCTTGAGGCGATTTCTCTTCCATGTCTCATCCAGATGGTAGCAACGTGGCTGGTGAACCTTGAGAGACGTTATTGACGGCCAATCTCCGTTTTTCGGCTCTGGTGATGGTCTGTTTTACCTTAGGTGTCCCATACAAAATGAGGAATTGATATCGTCCCAAATCTTCTCCCAACGTCCCGACTGCAGGATTGCCGGCCTCATACAATTCTTTGAGAAGCCGATTTTATGAAATTCCATTTTTCCTTGCTTCGGTTTTGATGTCTATTTCTTCTTCTATGTCGGTCATTTCCTCATCCGAAGCCTCCTTATCTGATATGGAGAGTGCTTTAAATTCGGTCTCGTTGCCGTCATAGATGTCTTCGATTGTTCCAGCTCCTCCGCTGTTATCCCCATTGAATTTCACGGGCAACAAGTAATGGTTGGCCACAACCGGTGGCATACTGCCAAACTGAATGACGATAGGTGGTTCTTCGTCGTCTGTTTCATCCCGCTCTCGCCTGTCGAACTTAGTGCGTTCATCACCGCTCGTCACTGCTCTTTTTTTGTTGTCACTCCTTTTTTTTTGCTTCTGATTTCTCCATGATACGAGGGCTACGGCCCGTGGTGGCCTTTGCTTCGCCTTGTTGGCGCATCATCCGGCCATAGTTTGTTTGATGTCGCCTTAACTGCGTCCTTGTCATTTCGTCCACAGGGGAGTAATTCCTACCTGGACGCTGTCCTGACAGTGGCCTTCGGTATGAATGCCATATATTGGGCCGATGAATTCTCAGCCTAAACGTTCTTACATTTTGGACGAAATTTGAATTCTCCCCATAGAATCTTGGGGCGAAGGTCTGTGGCTGCCATGCTGCTGACTCTTTCTTTACGGGCCTTTCACAAGTCTTTTCTAACTCATTCATCCATTCTATATTATTTTTGCATCGAATACAAACATTCGACCGTTCTCCATGCTCTGAAGGTGCCTTAATCATTTCCAGAGCGCTTGGACGATGATGGTGTTGTCTTTCGTCTAGAACTAATTTGACCTTTGGCAGATTCATCTTGGCCAGGTCTGGGTTGATCATGTTCAATTCCACCAATTTTGGAAAAGGATTATTATCCACTGCCATCTTTTTCTCGAACGTAATTTGTCCAGAGTCTATAGTATCCTGTAAAACATTTCGAAAAACAAGACAATTATTAGTTGTATGAGACCATGCATTGTGCCACTTACAATATTTTTTACTACCGATTTGTTCGGCTGTTGGCAACGTATGTCGATCGTTCAAACTAATTTGTTTATCTTTATACAACTGGTCGAATATGGCATCCAATTTAGTGATATCAAAAGAGAAGTTCCTACTTTTTTTATCGTTCTTTTCATTGGCTTGGGGCTCCGCCCACGTCTTACAAATGTAAGGTTTCCCCTTAACCAATTCGGCCAAACATAAATCGGCCGATTCGATGTCTACTTCACCCATTTCATAATCGATGTTTCTATAAATCGGCCTCGGGCTACCTTAAACCGCTGTAAAAATGTCTCGGCCCACTCTCCTGGCAACTGTCTTAGATTTGCCAAATCGGCCAAGGATACTTCAGATTCGGCCTTGTAAAATTGCGCATGGAACAACTATTCCATTTGCTGCCAACTTTCTACCGAATTGGCCGGCAGACTGACATACCAGGAGAAAGCTACTCCTGACAATGAGCCGTGAAATAACCTCAATTTGTGGAAATCATTGACTTCTTCACACTGAATGGTAAATCGCCCTATGTGTTCCATGGTAGAAACCTCTCCAGACCCCGTAAATAGGGAAAAATCTGGTATCTTGTAGTTTCGAGGCCACAGATAAGCCACATCGATCCAATCAGGATACGGCTTCCGATATCTTGGTCGAATTGTCCGTATGCCTAGACCGAATTGGTCTTGAAGGATCTCGGTAATTTGTTCCCTTAATATATCGTTGCCATTAAATGGCACGGCTATGGGCGGCGGCTGCGGTCCTCTCAAAAGTGGGACATAATCGTGATTCTGCCCTGAGAAGCCTGGATGCCTTGAGGCAACATCACTTCATGTTGTGCCATGCTTGGCCCTTGGTGCATATTTGGCCCTAATTGTGGGCCGTTGCCCCCAGGACTTATTCCTCCCCTGAGAACCGTAGGGATGTTGGTCCCTTGTGCATGAACATTACTAGGGTCAGCCTCCTGACTGTTTGGTGCAGGGAGGGGCGTGGTCCACGGCAGCGTCGTCCCGCTGTTCACACATTTGGCCATTAATTCATATAACGAGCTTAGATGTTTGGCCATGTTTTCGTAATGTGAGTTGCTGGTTGATACGAATTTGTCTATGACATGCGCATTTTGAAGCCTAACCTGTTCGACAACATCCTGCGTGAATTCACCGAATAACGCTCGTACAGCATTAGGGCCGAGCTCCCTCATAGGTTCGTATCGACTAGCGTCTGCCAGACCCTAGAAATGACCGACTACGGCTGGAACGTGGGGCTGGTTGGTTTGCTCCAGTCCTCCTTCCTCAGCGCTCGAGCCAGTTTGAGCGTTTCTTTTCAGATGCATCTCCACTATTTACATCAGTTCTCCACTGAGGTCGCCAAAAACTGTTTGCGCGATTTTTGTGCGCGAAGAAGAAAGAGAAACGTGTAAGGTTCAAACCTCCTGAGAGAAAGTCTCATCAAGAGGTGTTTGGTTAAGTGAATAAGCCTCCAAGGGGCGCAAGCACACAAATTACAGTCCTAAAAGTTATAGAAACTAAAAGATAAAAAAAATATTCGTTTGAGTCTTCATTTGATCGGATCTTTTTCTCTATGTCCAAGTGAGCTTTTATAGTGAAACTTGTAAACTGATTGGGCGGTCCCAGTATCTCCCTGCAGCTGCTGGATCGTGCCTTCAACTGTTGGGCTGTGCATCTCAACTGCTTGATCGTGGGTTGAGTTTTTATAGTGAAACTTGTAAACCGCTTGGGCGGTCTTAATGTCTCCCTGCAGTTGCTGGATCGTGCCTGTAACCGTTGAGCTGCGTGTCTCAACTGCTCGGTTGTGGAGGGAAAACCGTCCAACTGCTGCGATTGTGGAAGCAACTGCATCATGCATTTTCATCCTAACCGCTACTTTGGTCGTCTCGACTCTTCGTCGCTCTTCGCTCCATCGTCCTTCCTCCATTCGTTCTTCCCTTTGTCTTAGGGCGATTTCGTTCCAGGGTGACTAGAATTTCCTATGTCAACACTAAGTTACCATTATTTCGGTTGGTAAAGTAAATATTTACCGACCCAGTAATGTAGGTCGGTAATATTTTGAGTAATCACCTACGAAATTTATATAGTTAATGACCGATTATTTCTCATATTCTTTCAAGAATTGATCGGTAATATTACCGACTAAATATAATCTGTCGGTATTCGTTTGCTGACATGCATGCCAAGTACTGATGTAATATTTCGGTTAGTAATCAGTCGGTAATATAATATACCGACTGAAATATATTTTTTACCGATCGAATATTCGATCCGTAATTTACTATTTTCTTATAGTGTTAGTATAATATTTTTCTGTGATGAGGATAAGGGATTTCAAAATATAAAAATCACATTCGACGTACAATTCTATTTCTCTCCTTTTCTTTTCCTTAAACATCATTTTCAAGGGGGAAAAAACCAGATTAATTTTCTAAGAAAGCCACTCATTAGCCAATGGGAATGAGAGGAGAAATAGAAACGAATTTTAACATTTTTAAGAGTTGATTTTCGATCTGCGTTATAAAGAAACAGACTCGTGTAATATCCCAACTAGAAATGTCATGAACAGAAATGATAACTAATGTTTTAAAATCGGATAGTTGGTTGAATCGTTGATATAAAAGATTTAATTGGTTTGGCCGGTTAATCCGACTGACGTTATCATGATATTATAAATAATTTTAATTAATTAAAAATTATAAAATTTATATATATATATATATATATATAATTATTAATTCTAATAATTTCTAACATTAAAAAAAAATTTAATTTAATTTTTTATTTTTTATTTTTTGGTTTAGGATTTAGGAATTTTAAAACTTTTGGTTAAATTTTTTTGGGCTTTGGGTTAAAAAATCAGATTTTACCGGTTCACTAATTTTGGCTGATTTTTAGTTTTCGAGGTAAACTCAGACCGGACTTACGGCTAGTTCTTGATTCGACCGATTTTCAAAACACTGATATCAACAAGTGTTAGCTCACTTGGTAAAGACACCGCTACTCCATATAGTATGTCTTTTAATTCCTCAATGTGGAGTGAGTGAATAAATAATTCATATAAATATTAACTTTCAGACTTATATTATTAACTTATGCGCCTCGTTCTCGTATTTGTGCATGGTTCTGTCAACGTACATACATTATTCTTATCCTCTTTAGGGCCTGTTAATGGTAACCTGTCAAGCAAAAACTAGTTTTTATGAAAGGAATCTTCTTTTTGAATGAATCGAGATAAAATATATACATAAAGGAACAGATTTAAAACTTCTGTAAATTACAAATGTCATGAACATAAATTATTTTCTTAAAAAAAAAATCATATTCTTCTCAGTTCTACTATTTTTGCCTTGATATTAGAAAATGGAACAATTAAAGGAAAAAAAATGAAACTAACTTCTTCTAGTTCAAGAGATGACCCAACAACGGACAAATTACATTATTATATATGCAGTTGGAATTTAAGGAGTGAATTTGATGGAAACCAGTCCTATCAATATTCCATTTAATCCAAATGGACCCCCTTTAATATGTATTACAGTTGCAAAAACAAATACAATTTAATGCACAAGCTAATATGATTGATCACATCATAATTGTTTATGATAAAATAGGATACAATATAGGTTAAAAAAAAAAGATAAAGGACACCACATGAAATCTTGACATAAAAATAAAAAATAAACCCTATCTAGATCATACATCATGTGAAGAAAATGCAAGCTAAAACACCAAAAATCATCTCTAAGACTAGCCACCTTCTTGTTCTGCCACCATCACTCTTTGCATCCGCACTTGTTGATCCATTGCTTGAGTTGCCATTAACTGAAATCACAAAAAATAAATTTATTTGATCAATAAGTTAATCAAAATTTTACACAAGAGATCAAAAATTACATGTGCTAGTCGATTAATTACCAATTGTAGCTGGGGTGCTGCTGTGCCCTTGTGTTAGGTTTGCAAATCCTTGAAACACCTTTGCATCTGGCGAATTCGGAGCCAAGTGAAGCAAATCTTGTAACAAGAATCAAAACTTCCATTATTGATTATGATCATGAATGTGTTTATAATAATTGTGTATGTGTGTACTTACTAATGCATTCTGATACATTACTAGGAGTGTGACAAGAAGTAGGGAGAGTAGCAGCAAGTGTTGTATTAATTTTGAGGCCAAGGCTAGGATCATCTCTATCTTTGATCAAAAGGCACAAGCACTTCTTGCTTTTGTCAAGCACTTGTTTGAGCCCACTGCAGCAATCAACGGTGGGTGTTTTAGCATTACCACCAACATAAGGAAGACACGTGGAGAGCGCGACGAGTTTGTCGGCACATTCGGCTTTATCTTGGTCTATGCTTGAGCTTGCAACGCCAAGTAGTAGCGTCAACATAAAAATGGATGGAAATGGCACCATTATTGCAAGTTTTGAAGCCATTGTAGATAGAAGAGAAAGGGAAAGAGTTGAGTGAATGGTCGGGGGTGCCAAGACTTGGCCTTTTTATTCCGTTTGCGTGTGACTTTATTTATGAGATGTAAAGAAGTGGGTGGATATAATTGAAAGGGAAATTATCATTTTCCCACCCAAAAAATTGTTAAATGTAATTTTATTCAAAAATCTTTAAAATGTTCAATCTTCCACTCAAAATTCAAAAAAATATTCACTTTTCCACTCCAACGTTAACGTCATTAGTAATTTACTGATGTCATAAGGGTATTTCGGTCATTTGATAATGTAAGGATGAACAAGTGAACATTCTTTGAATTTCGGGTGAAAAAGTGAATATTTTTTTATATTTAGATTGTTTTAGATGGATTGTGAATTGTAAATATTGTTTTGGAAGTTAAATTGATATTGTTTAATTATAAATGTTATTTTATTTTATTTTGGACATGCAAATTGAATAACTTAAAAAATTTTAAAAATAGAAAGATCTTGATTTTCTTATTTTTTTTTACAGATTTGGATATCCGAAAATCCACAGAGATAATACTTCATATGTGTATATCTTAGAAATTTAAATCACAATTCGTATTTTTGAATGTGGATCCAGATTTTTTCAGATTGTTTCATATATAATTGTCATCTCTACATATATAAACATTTGAAAATTCATAATTCTTCGTTTGAAATTTATCAATATCTATTAAAGTGTTCATTTTTCCACCGGAAATTTAAAGAGTGCTCACTTTTCCAAATAAAGTTCAAAGAATATTCACTTATCCACCCTGATATAATCAAATGACTGAATTACCCTTATGACGTTAGCAAAATTCCGGGGTGGAAAAGTGAATACTTTTTGAATTTTCGATGGAAAAATGAATATTTTAAAAATTTTAAAACAAAACTGAACGTTAACCATTCTTTGAATGTAAAATTGATAATTTCCTTAATTAAAATAATAATAATTTATAATTATTGTAAAGTTTTATAGGAATTTAAATTCAGAGTTGATTTTATAAAAAAAATTTAACACAAAACTCAACTAACCAGTGATTCTAAATTCATAGAAGACTTGTTTAAGAATAAAATAGAAACTATGGCACTAGTCTTTGGGTTCACATATTGATATTGGACTGAGTTTTTGTACCCTCACCAATATTGAATTGGTAACCTAAAAGCTAAAATTTCTAATTTAGAGATTATAGATTTAATGGTTTAGATTATAAGTTTTATGTTTCAAGTTATAAAATGGAACGATCATTACAAGACTTAGGCTAGACGTTAATTTGTACATTATAAAATCTAAATAGCTGTACATCACGTATAACTACAATACAATGCTTACGCGAATAATTGTTTAGAAAAATTAGGTAAGGGTTAAGCAAAATTAGTATTGAAGATGAGTCTTAATAGGTCACGTAATTTGAATTATGAACTAAGATTTCAGATAGAAGTTTGTAGATGGACCAGAAGAGTAAAGACAATAACCTAATTGTCAGTGGCGCCAGAGCCACATATCAAAAATTATCAAAATGTACTTGATTAATTAATGAAAAGTCTGATTTATTACACTACAAGAATTATGGCTTTTAGCGTCCAATAATTTAGCGTCGAAATAAATTTCGACGCTAAAAATCACTTTTAGCGTCGTAATTAATATTCGACGCCAAATATCAAGATTTTAGCGACGAAAATAATTTTCGACGCCAAATATTCAACTTTTTTCGTCGAAAACAGTTATCGACACTAAAAGTACTCTTATAGCATCGAATAATTTTCGACGCTAAATTATTTTACTATTCCAATAATTTTTGGCGCTAAATGTTATACTTTTACCGTCAAAAATATAAGTCGACGCCAAAAACTAGACATTTAGCGTCGACTAAGTAGCGTCGCTAAAGGTTTATGAAGATTCCACCGACAATCCTTTAATTTTTAGCGTCTAAATTTAATTCGACGCTAAAAATCGGACATTTAGCGTCAAATAACCTATTTCGACGCTAAAAAACAACAATTAGCGTCGAATTAAATCTTTCGACACTAAATATAGATTAAAATGCAGAATGCCACCAACCCTTCTCCCCCTCTGTTTTTTCTCTCCTTCTCTTCATTTTCATCCTCTGAAATCTCAGAATCTGTCCTCTGCAACCTCACAACTCTCCTACAAATTTTCAATAAAATTGTAATCAATTTTCCATAAGGTAAATCTTCTTTTATATTTCTTTATTATTTTTCAATTTTTATGATTATGTTTATTATATACTTTTTGTTAGTGGTTTATGGTTCATATATGTAGATTAAGTTAATTAATTAACTAAATAGAACTTTTCTGTAAACTATTTACTTTATCAACTAAATATATATGTATATGCTTAAATAAATAATTAATGAATTAGTAATGTTGATGAGTGTAATATGATATTTAATAATTATATTATTATATTTAGGTATTTCGCTGAAATGGATTGAAATTGGATGAGCTCGCTGGATAGATTGAGTGTTGAATATCGTAATGGAGTGTATGAGTTCATGGAAGTCGCAAAGCAACACATTGATGCAGAAGGTCATGCTCGGTGTCCATGTACAAATTGTTTGAATAGGAAAAGGAAACGGTTAGATGAAGTTCATAATCATTTATACATGTCAGGAATATCACCAACTTACCGTACGTGGATTTATCACGGTGAGCAGTATCATTCTCAGTCACGATCTATTGATTCCAGCGAAGGGAGCAGTAGTTACAATCAACCTGTAAACGATGAGATAATCGATGCTTTGCATGACTTACAAGGTCCACAACTTGGTCATAGTGTCAGTGGTGACATGCCAGTGTTAAGTGGAAATGATCAAAATTTATTTAGTGAACTACTTGACGAGGCAACAAAAATTTCATTTGAAGGTGCTGGAATGTCGATCTTGAATTTCGTTGTGAAATTATTACACATTAAAGTGATCAATAGAATGACCAACAAAAGTATTGATATGATGCTAGAGTTACTGGGCCAAATGTTACCGGTCGGAAGCGAATTGCCTAAGTCGTACTACGAGGCAAAGAAAATGTTGCGTGATCTGGGAATGGGGTAAGAATCCATTCATGCTTGTAAGTATGATTGTGTATTATTTCGTGCCGAGTATGAATCACTTGAATATTGTCCGATATGTGGTGAAAGTCGGTATAAAGTCCGTGGTATGGGGAAGAAAGTGCCTCAAAAGATATTACGATATTTCCCTTTAACGCCCAGGCTGCAGAGATTGTTCATGACACGACACACATCGACTGACATGATGTGGCATCATGAAAAGAGGATCGATGCGGAGGGCATACTTAGACATCCTGCGGATGGAACCGAGTGGAAAGAATTTGATGACATGTACCCCTGTTTCGCTGAGGACCCCCGTAATGTCAGGTTAGGTCTTGCCTCTGATGGTTTTAACCCATTTGGAAATATGTACAACTCTTATAGCATGTGGCCCGTTATTGTTATTCCATATAACTTACCTCCATGGAAATGTATGAAGGATCCGTTCATGTTTATGTCATTGTTTATCCCTGTCCCACGTTCCCCTGGTAAAGATATGAATATTTACTTGAGACCATTGATCGAGGAGTTACAAAAATTATGGAATGTGGGTGTGCATACCTATGATGCAGCTTCCGAGCAGTATTTTCAGATGCATGCTGCATTATTATAGACCATTAATGATTTTCCAGCTTATGGTTCATTATCTGGATGGAGTACTAAGGGATACATGGCATGTCCAGTTTGTGCGGGTCAAACACCTTCGCAATGATTACGGAATAAAATAGGATACACAGGGCACAGAAGATTTCTTGAGTTGAGTCATCATTGGCGGAGGAGTAAATTATTTAACGGTCAACATGAACCTCAGAGTATGCCCAGTCCATTGTCTGGATTTGACATACTTTGCCAACATCAACATCTCAGAGACAGCACACCAGGTAAACATCCTAATAATAGAGATAAAAATCGAAAACGCTTACCTGAAGAGTTGAATTGAACAGGAAATAGTATTTTCTTTGAGTTAGAATATTGGGGGACTCTGAGTTTGCGACATAATTTGGATGTAATGCATATAGAAAAAAATATTTGTGAGAGTTTAGTGGGCACACTATTCAATATTCCGGGTAAGACAAAAGACATTGTAAATGCTAGATTGCACCTACAAGATCTTAGAATTTGTAGTGAATTGCATTTACAAGTCACTTCTCGATGTCTTATTAAGCCATCTACTAGTTATGTGCTCACTCAATCAGAGAGAAAATCATTATGTGATTGGCTGAAAATGGTTAAATTCTCTGATGATTATGCATCGAATATTGGGCGTTGGGTCAAAGATGATACAATAACGGGATTAAAGAGTCACGATTGTCATGTGCTTCTCGAGATTCTCCTTCTTGTTGGCATTCGACCTTATCTCCTCCCGAATGTATGCGACGTCGTACTTGATTTATGTGGCTTCTTTAAACAATTATGTCAGAGGACATTAACCACAACTGTTATTGACGAACTTGAGCAAGGAATCGTGATAATCCTATGTAAGCTGGAGCGAATTTTGCCACTCGTTTTTTTTGATGTGATGGTACATCTGGCCGTGCATTTACCGGCTGAAGCTAGAAGTGGAGGTCCTGTCCATTACAGATGGATGTATCCCATTGAGAGGTACTATATATATACAGTTTTAAATATTACATTCTTAAATTTTTACTGTGCATTGAATTTAGTATTAATACAAACTTATTGTCATATCTGCAGGGCTTTGGGAGATTACAAACAATATGTGAAAAACAAGGCGCGCCTTGAAGGGTCAATAGCTGAAGCTATTGTAATAAGTGAAGCAATAACATTTTGTTCAATGTACATGTAGAATATTGAAACTCATTTTAATCGTCGGCCACGAAACTATGATGGAGATGCAAGTAATTCGCAAGATATCACAGTGTTCCGTCAAAATTGCAGAGCATTTGGAGCAGTAGGTGTCAAATTACTAACCCTTCAGGAAGTTCAACGTGTGCATTGGTTTATATTGAGTAATTGTGATGAAGTGCAACCGTATTTAACGTAAGTTTTTCTGGTGCATAACCATAGTATTTTTGCCATACATTAACCTAACTCATTTTTTGTAGGCAACATCTAACAATGCTACAATGTGGTGGTGACCATAACGTTGATGGAACACACAAAAAAGAATTTCCTAAATGGTTTGAGACAACTGTAAGGCCTACCATTTTATATTTTTTTTTATCCTAACATTAAATATTTCAGTTTGTTATATTAACACATCTATTTCTCTCATTGTTAGATTAACAACCAAGTGCAAAATGGTCAATTTCTCTCAATAGTGATTAATGAAGTTGGTGTATGATGTGATTGATGAATAATTTTTATTATTATAATGTATGGTTCTTATTTTGAATTATTATTTAAATATGGTTGAAAGATTGTCGTAATTATTAATAGTATAATTATCATATTATTGTTATTATTATTTTTAATGGTAGTATCATTTAGCGTCGACATAATAATCGACGCTAAATGTCAAATATTTTAGTGTCGAAAAAGAATAGTCGACGCTAAATGTCTATCATTTAGCGTCGACTATAAATAATCGACGCTAAATGTCAAACATTTTAGCGTTGATATTATACATTTCGACGCTAACCAAAAAATTAAATTTCCCCAAAAAAATAACCCTAATTTTTTAATAAGCCGCCAACTTTTTTAGCTTCGAATAATTCGATGCTAAAAGTACATTAGTTCGACGCTAAATGTCCATTAAATCCATAAAACCAGTGTCTTATTCTTTCTCGGCTCAGACAACAAAAACGAACCCTCTCATTGTCTTCTTCTTCTTCCTCCGCTCCAACCACTCTCTTCTTCAGTAAGTTCATCCAATTTAGAGGTAAGTCTCATTTGTTCTCATTCTCATTTCAGTTTGTTTCAGTTTAGGTCATGAATACTGTATAAAGAATTGAGATTAGGATTGCGTTGGAGTGTTGTGTGAGGGAATTGAGGGCTTGATGGTTCTTGTCCATGAGAAGAGAGAGCTTTGGGCGTGAGTCAGGGGAGTTGATTTGGGGGCTGATATGGGCGATGTGGGATTGAGAGATAGGGGGCTTGAAGGCTGTTGTTTGGTGAAACAAGAGACGTGAGGTAGGGGCAGTTTTTGGGAGCTCATCAGTGCGTGGACGTGAGGTGGGGTTGTGAAGTTTGCTCGTGGATGTGGGGTATTGAGGGCTACGTGAACTGTGTCTGAAGAGTGAAGGTTTCTTGTTCTTGGCAGTGCGAATGGTGAATCAAGGGGCTTGCGTGAGTGGCTCTGTGGTTGCTGGATGGGTTGTGTTGTTCGTGTGGAGAGTTCGTTGCATGAGTAAGTAGTGAAGGGGTGTGGCTGGTGAAGGTGATCAGTTGGGTTGCTGTTTATTCATGGATGATGAGGGATGTGGACGTGGGGGCTGTTGTGGAGGCCTGATTGTGGGCGTCCAGGAGGGTTTGTTACGTGAGTCAATTGAGTGGAATGTGTGCTGGTGGTGCGTGGAGTGTAAAGAGGCCTTAGGGTTTTGGGGTGTGAGTGGGCAGCGAGAATGAGGGTTGTTTGTGATGATGGTACCGTGAGAAAATTAGAGTGTGGTGGGGTATATGGATGATGAGGGACGTGCACGTGGGGGCTGTTGTGGAGGGCTGATTGTGGGCGTCAATGAGGGTTTGTTACGTGAGTCAATTGAGTGGAATGTGTGCTGGTGGTGCGTGGAGTGTAAAGAGGCCTTAGGGTTTTGGGGCGTGAGTGGGCAGCGAGAATGAGGGTTGTTTTGTGATGATGGTACCGTGAGAAAATTAGAGTGTGGGGGTATGTGGATGAGTTGGAGGGGGTTGCTACGTGAGGGCTATGCGTGAAGGTGAGGGCAGATTTGGAAGGGGCTGCTGTGCGTGTTTCGTGAATGGTTTGAGAGTGGTGATGAGAGAGGGAATGGTGTTTCTAGCTGTTGGCACTCTGATACTTCGTTCCTTCTCATTTTTGCTTTGTTATTCTAGCTGACTATTGTTTTTTGGTTTCGCTCTTTGTTTATGTGTTTTTACAGATGGCACCGGGCAATCGCAGACGGGCTAATGCGACTCCATCTACATCAGCAAGGACAACTGGCCCTGGTGGAGTCTCTGCTAGCACAGGTGAGTCCAGTACAGCGAAGGGTCGAGGACGGACCCGTGGCCTGGGGTTGGCTAAGTACGTTAAGGCTCCCGGCCGTATCCGGATTGAGATATCAGATGATGGACACAGTCAAGTCGGACAACATAATTCAGCGTTTACTACAGCCAGAGGAGCTACAGCTCGATTTGAAGCTCCCCAAAACTACGTTTCTTTGAGAAAGATATCGTGGGAGACAAAAATCAACCATCTATTCTCTTCGCTACTTGTGAGTTTCCATACGGTATTAAGTTTTCAATATTGTTTATTAGTTAACATTTTTATTTTATACTTATTTTTACTCGGTTGCTATTCATGTAGGAGTGGTTCGACTTCGATCTGACCAAAGTGAATGTCCAACAATATATTGACTACCACATGGGGAAAAGTTATAAAGATTATAGAACAAAAGTCATGAAACCAATATTCGACGAATATGGACCTTCAGATGCTCCACAACACAAGCCTGATTTTATAGAGGAGCAAGACTGGACATTCTTATGTGAGATTTGGTCTAGCAAAAAACACGAGGTAAATTTTGAAATAAACGGAAATTTATAATTGTCTTTGTTTTCGGTACTTACAATGCTGGTAAGTACATGATAAATGTCACGCAAATGCGGAAAATCGAAGTCACTTGCGTTTCAACCACCGTGGAGGTTCGAAGCCATTTATCCAACATCGTGCCGAACATTCTGAGGTAAATATATCATAATGTAAAATTTAACAGTTCATTGTTTTTACTAATGTGGAATAATATTGAATTTATTTTCTGTTTATAACAGAGTAGCACAGGTGAGGTGCAATCATTTCCAGATTTTTTCCGTGTGACGCATTACAATGAGAGAAACAAATGGATAAATGAAGAAGCCGAACGCTGCTATGTAAGTTTCAGTTTTTAAAATAAAATAATTAATATTATATATGTTAATTTTTTTTCTCAAATTCTAATATTAACTTATTTTTTGAAACAGAACGAAATGATGGAACTCCAACATCAAACTCAGGAGACAGGGTCCGACCCGATACCAGATGAGCATTTGTCGCAATTGGTTTTCAAGAATCAGACAGCTTACAACGTTGGCCTTGGCACTCGTAAGAAGCCGACGTCATCTGGACGCAATACTGTTAATTCAGAAAATGCCTCTCTTCGAGACGAGTTAGCCACCACCCGAGACGAGCTGAAGCAGACTAAGGACGAGCTACAACAGGTCAAGCTGGACCACTAGAAGAAGATGGAGCAGTTAGAACAGCAAATGCTATATTTCCGTCAGATGTTGGAGGCCTCAATCAGTCAGGGTGCATCGGGCTCGAGCGCCCCCCATCACAGCAGCAATAAATTTTATATTTGGTTTTGTATAAACATTTTGAACAAATAGTTTTAATATAATATGTTTTTTTTCTAAAAAAAATTTCAATATTATAATATTTTGTAATTCTGTTATTAATCAGAAATTTTTTCAATTAAATTAAATATTAAATAAATTATTTTAGACCAAAAAGAAGTAAATTAATAATTTTTTTAAAAAACAAAAATTTTTAACTATTTTCGTCGAAATACTCGACGCTAAAAGTTTGACATTTGGCTTCGAAAATTTCGACACTAATAGTTACAAAAAAAATCACCACTGTAAGTATACAGATCACTACAAGAAAACTGGCTTTTAGTGGCGAAATAATTTTCGCCACTAAAAATTTACTTTTAGTTACGAAACAAAAATTCGCCACTGAAAGTTACTCTTAGTGGCGAAATACAAATTCGCCACTATAAGTAAACTTTCAGTGGCGATATTAGTGGCGAAAATAAATTTCGCCACTAAAGAGTGTACTTTTAGTGGCTAAATATATTTTCGCCACTAAAACTAACTTTTAATGGGGAAAAATATATTTTTAATGGCGAAATTTTTTCCCCCACTAATTGAATACAAACATTTTGAAATCCTTATCTTCACTGCCTTCTTCAACTACCAAAAATATTTTTTCCATTTACAAAATCAATTTCATCAAATCAAACCCACCAAAATCCCTCTCCACTACTTCTTCGAACATCCTCCTCCTCCATGTTTCAAACCTTCGAAAATCCCTCACCACTTCTAGGGCTTATTGCGTGCGCGCGAGCAAGGGGGAGAGGGAATCAGGGTCTTGTAAAACCCTAAATATCGAACGAGAAGGGATTCAGGAATCAACCAAATAGAATCTCAAATTACGCTTAATTACTTTGAATCTAAATCTTAAAATTTATAATCGGTAAGTCTCTTGAGTTTAGTTTTACTTGCTTGTTAGAAAAAATTTGAATAAAATCTCTCTTAATATTGAAGTTTCCAGTGAAAAGCTATAATTATCCTGTAGTAATTATGCTGCAAACTCAATCTGAGGTTTTTCATTTTACAAATCACAATGAAATTTTGACTATTTGTTTGGGTCTCTGAAATTTAGGGTTTCAAAATGGGGTTATCTTCGAAGCGAGCAAGAAAAGCAAAGGAGAGTGACAGGTATGCTGAAGACTTGAGTGATTCTGAAAATGACCAGATGACAGTTAGTAAAATTCTTTTTTCTTTTCTATCCTTGATCGGTTTTGATTGGTGTTATAATGTTGTTGTGTTGTTAGTTGATTAATTTCGTCACTATATAAGACTTTTAGCACTAATACCTTTTGTGTCGCATTTTCAGTGGCGAAATAAAATATCGCCACTAAAACTTTTAGTGGCGAATTTTGGGCTTTTAGTGGCGAAAAGTTTCGCCACTAAAAGTCACTTTTCTTATAGTGGATATTACTTTTTTAATATACTATAGCGTCGAAAGGTGTCGACGCTAAACGTCAAACTTTTAGCGTCGAATTATTTTGTCGCCAAATATAACCTATAGCGTCAGAAAATTTAGTTTAGCGTCGAAATAAATTGGACGCAAAATATAGTTTTTAGCGTCGCATTTATTTATTTCGACGCTAAAAGTTATTCTCGTCGACATTTCGGCGTCCAATTTTTGCGTCTAATTTTTTCGACGCTAATATATTTTGCGTCGAAACTGTGACTTTTGGCGTCGATGTATTTCGACGCTAAATGACATAATTTTTGTAATGTTATGAGATAATTTTAATTTATTTCCTTTAAAATAAAAAATACCTACATTTTTTTTATAAGAAAACAAATTTTATATTCCACTGCCAATAGTATGGTGAGTGTTTAAAATTAAATAGAGTTCAAACATCTAGAACTTATCTGCACATACCTAGGTAGGTTATAACTGACCGTGGATGTACCTTAATATTTTCTTACGTTTTAAAGTAAATTCATAAGTTATTACTGAAGTCAGTTTTACAAAGTGTGCATAAAAATTAGGAGAAATTCTATAATGAACGGTGATAGTATGTTATTCATGAAATAATCCAATAATATTTTGTAACATGTACTAAAATATTAAAAAATTATTAAATAAATGATAACAATATTTACTTTAACTACACATATCAAATACTTATTAGTTTATGATACCAAATCACTCACTCATATCTCTAATGCAAAAGAATAAAAACAAAAGCTGCATCCTGACCATAAGGGGTGGCAAATTTGGACCACCACACAATAAGATCTCTTCTTTCTTATAGCAGACAAAATGAAACAGCTGAACTTTGAAGTACTTTTGTTATTTTTTTCCCCTTTTACAAAATTGTTCAGTCCTCTAGATCTGAAAACAAATTTAAGCAAAAAAATCTTTGTAGGAGCGAAGCGGGATTTACCACTATATCTATGATGCTCGGAGACCACGACACTGTTGGGGTCGCAGCCCGTAGAGAGTACGGAGTAGCCCGCGGGGGACTAAACCTGAGAATAAAGGAGTCGCCACCCAGTGTGAACTGGGAAATGATTTAAGGCTGCACTCACCCCTCGCAAGGGAATACCTCAAACCGCTGGGTTCGGAATGGTCCCTTACTTATGCCAGTATAATGGACGGGTTCACCAGGGCCGGTCCTGCATTTTTGGGTGCCCGGTGCGAAGGTTCAAAATGTGCCTTTTTTTTTATTACGAAAACATGTTTAAAAAATAATATTTAACGAGGGCTGGAACCCAGTCGAAGCTGGGGGACTCGGCCCTCACGCCCAAATTATATTGCTTAAGAAAATATACAAAGGGGGGGACATAGTACCTAAACCCCGACAACAAAAAATACAATCAAATACAACCATTCCTAGCAAAGCTTCTTGAAATTTCAACCTTTAAGAAATTGTCTTCTAGCATTTTTTGAAGCAAAATCATCAATTATATCATCATACTCCAAGTCTTCAATCTCATCCTTTTCAATGCATAAGATAGCTAATCCATTTAGTCTATCTTGAGTCATGGTGGTCCGCAAGTAAGATTTTAATAATTTCAATTTTGAAAAACTTCTTTCTGCAGATGCCACGGTCACAGGTACAGTCAATAGTACACGATAAGCAATCATAACATTAGGACACATGTTGGTTTCTTTTACAAAGTTTGCTATTTCCATGGATGTCCAAGGGTTATTAGAGAGAAATGCTTCTTCAGGTAACATCATTTGCAACACCTGTAATTCAGAGCATAAGTCTGCTCCATCTATATCCATGGTATTTCCATGTTTCAAATGTGCTTCAAGATTCATACAATTTTCTTTTAACTGTTGATCATCCAATGAAATTAACTTCGGTGCATCAAACAAGAAGCCAAAAATAGATTCAAAAGCCTTTAACTGTTCAAATCTGTTTTTCAGTTGAGAAAGAGCAATATCCACTATAACAAGAAAATAATCTGTTCTAAATGATTCTTCAACAGACTGTTGTTCCCTTTCATTACCATCAACTTCATCATGATGTCTTTTTCTAGGTCTATGACGTTTAGTTTGAAAAACAGGTTCAATTTCCGAATCTAGTGCAATTTCTTTAGCATCACGCATGGCAGAAGCAAAACCAGTTTCTCTGTAGTTTTCAAAAAAGATAACAAGTGC
Source organism: Zanthoxylum bungeanum (assembly GCA_019454045.1). Taxonomy (NCBI): domain Eukaryota; kingdom Viridiplantae; phylum Streptophyta; class Magnoliopsida; order Sapindales; family Rutaceae; genus Zanthoxylum; species Zanthoxylum bungeanum. The sequence continues at coordinate 111,405 of SKCR01029728.1, forward strand.
TTCCAGTGCCTTTACAGCAACATCAAGACGCATGTCTTCAGATTGTAATTTTTTGCTCACCATGTTAATCTTCAACAAAATGTCATACCAAATAACCAAACTTAATACAAAATCAAAACTGGAAAGTTCTCCTAATGCTAAACATCCTGCATCCTTACTCAATTGGGGATTCTCAGTAATTTCCACCAACGTAAACAAAGCATTTCTAACTTGGGCTACTTGAGATTTAATTGCTTTAACACTTTCAATGTGACTTTCCCATCGAGTAGTTGACAATGACTTCAAAGTTAACCCATCAATATGTTCAAGCAAAATATTCCAACGCTTTGTAGAGTTCGAAAACACCGTATATATGCATTGGCATGCTCCAAAAAAAGATTTTGCTTTAACACATGAACTTGCCATATCACAAACTACTAAATTAAGACAATGAGAACCACATGGCATGTAAAAGGCTCTGGGATTTATCTCTAGCAATCTTTTCTGAACACCTTGGTGTTTCCCTTTCATGTTAGATCCATTATCATAACCTTGTCCCCTCATATTATCAATATCAAGATCAAGAGACTTTAGGACATCTTGTAACTCATTAAAAAGTCCTTGTCCTGATGTATTTTCCACACTTAAAAACTCCATGAAATACTCCCTTATATGTATTGACCTACTTGACAAGTCAACACATCTCAAAATTAAAGTCATTTGTTCCACATGACTTGCATCAGGAGTACAATCAAGAATGACAGAATAAAAATTGGCTTCTTTTACTTTTTTAATGATTGCGGTTTTGACTTTTGAAGCTAAAGTAGCTATCAACTCATTTTGAATTTTATGGCTCAAATAGTGGTGATGAATATCTTTATTCTCAATGAGTCGAAAATGCTATTGCATTATTGGATCAAACTCCGCAATCATTTCAAGTAAACCTAAGAAGTTGCCATTACAATCTTCATAAGGTCTTTCATTTGTTCCACGAAATGCTATATTACATATGGCTAAACATTTCACAACAGCAATAATTCTAAGCATCACTTGTTTCCAATGATTTGTCTCTTTCTTGATTCGCATTTGAAATTCTTTGTCAATTGTCTGATTTTTTGTCAATCTACGTTTCAACTCAACCCAAGTTCTCGAATTAGTGAGATGCTCTTTACTCTTTTCATGTTGATCAAGTTTCACACCGAGATGTCTCCAATCACTAATTCCATCTTTTGCTAACTCGCTTTTTGAGGCAATTGTTTTAAACAATTTACAACAAAAGCAAAAGATTTTATCCAACTCTTTTGAGTACACGAGCCATTTCCTATCATAAATTTCACCCGTTGGTAATTTTCGATCATAGTAGTGTGAGGAAAATTTCTCGAATTGGTCCATTTTCTACAAGTAAGGCTCTCATTTCTGCATTAAGACCATCCCAATTTCTTGGATCATAAATGTTTAAATGGAATGTAGGTTCGGGAGATTCAATATTTTCCTCTACACCAAGATGATCATCAGAAACATTTAAATCTATATCACCACCATTTTCTTCTAAATCACCACCATCATAATCACCAATTTCATGATCATGAGACTCCCCAATAATATTTTGTGACTCTTCACCAACATCATTTTCTCTCAAATTTTCAACCGACTCATTCTTTGTAGAGAAAAATTTATTAAGAGATCCTCTTAACTTTTCAGCAATTTCATTATCCTTTGCTTTTTTTTTCCTTTTCATATTACCAGAGAGTTGTTTCCTAAAAGACATGACTTCAATAATTTGTTTGCAAAAATTACCTACACATGATATAACAAAAATTCTTATCTCAATTCAACACTGAAAATAAATATTGGATCCAGAATAAGAAAAATAATCAAACAAATATTAAAACACACGCATATATGGTGGAAATAAAAATAATCACATGAATTCAAGCAAACCAAATTCAAGCAAACCCAATTCCCATATAAACAGGAGCTACTTCCAAATACGAACCGGAAAGAGTTTAATTTCTTTTTTGAAAAAAACTAAACCTTACTGCAATTTGAAAACATAAACAAATTGGAAACTAAACCTTACTGCAATTGCAAATCTGCAATTTGGAAACATAAACATAAACATAAAAAAATGGAAAGAAACATCACCTGAATTATGAGATAAAGAAGAAAACAAAGAAACCCTTTTCTTTCGACACCCACTTCTCTTTTCTTTTTCTTCTTTGAAGTTCAAAACGCGGCTAAAACACCACTGCTTCTTTTTTTCAATCAGCCGGTGCCCTTTTTTTCAATCAATTGGTGCCTTTTTTTTTTTTCAGTTTTTTGGCCTTGGGCCCTGGACAGCAGCCCTTGTGGCACTGTCCAAGGGCCGGGCCTGGGGTTCACACAATGGTATAACCAAGTCTTATGCAGCACATGCAAGATACTTCAAATAAACACACAAATTTGCACACCCATAAACATGAATATAAATAAAAGCAAATACATAGTTCTAAAAGCATATTAAATAAAGAAGTACGATAATGTAAATTATAAGAACAGTAAAAAAACATTAATAATAAATGCAAATAATTAAGCGCATAATGCAAAATAAATAACTAAAGAGACGAAACTGCCTAAAATATAAAGAAAGAGGTTGTCTAGTGTGTGTGCGTTCGTGTAGCGTTCGTAAACGCGTTCGAACAAAGTGTTCCAGAGAGTTCACGTTCATGTAGCATTCGAAAACGCGTTCGAACGGAGTGAGGCAGAATGCTTGCGTTCAAGTTGCGTTCGAAAACGCGTTCGAACATTCTTACAAAAATAGCATCAATAATGACATAAACACGCATATATGGATATTTCCCGAGCGTTACGTGGAGTTGTATCCCAAGTACAGACCGCACTACCGTCCATTCGGATTCGGCTACGGAATTTATATCTGGGTTTCCATCCGATATACCGCAAGGGATAATAGCACACACAAACATTAATGCAATGTAAATAAATATAAAAAAAAAACATGCGAAGTAATAAAATAACAATAGAAGTAAATAGACAAAAAGATAAATAACAAGATAAATGCGGAATAATAAAATAACAATAAAAGTAAATTAAATGCGAAATAATAAAAAGATAAATAACAAAATAAATATGGAATAATAAAATAACAATAAAAGTAAATTAAATACGAAATAATAAAAAAGACAAATAATAAAATAAATGCGGAAAAATAAAATAACAATAAAAGTAAATTAAATGCGAAATAATGATAAGACAAATAAATAAAAAGATAAACAACGAAATACAAAGGGAAATAACGAAAAGTGTGACCATAAATTTGGTCGTCTTTAATATAGGACTTTGCATACTCGGATGGACGTATTTCACGTCCAGCCAAGCATGTCGTGTTCAGAACTATAAAAATAGATAGGATAAGGGTGCTCTCAGGTCTTACATTTTAAGTTGTTTTTAAAAAGTGCATTATGCCGTTGCCGGAAGGATTAAAGCTTGTTATTTTTTATGTTTTTTGCTGGTTTACTGTTTCGCTGTTTTGGGTTGCTGTTTTTGCTATTTTTGGGGACTATTTTTCGGTGGTTTAGGGGCTATTTTTGGGTGAATTTTGGGACTGTTTTTAGTGTTTTTTGGGACAGATTTTCGGACTGATTTAGGCTGTCTCGGTTTCACTGTCTTCAGGCTGATTTTCGTTGTGTTCTCACGCTGGTTTCCTCACGTCCAAGGGTGACGGGGTTGCTTTGTGGGTTGATTTTCTTGTTATTGTTTTGTGGATTTATTTTGTTGTAGGGGCATCTGCTTTGGTTCGGCGAGGCTTGTTTGTCTTCACGTGACTGAGGGCTTATTTGCTGTTTGTGGCTTTGTGTTTGGTGAAGGGGGATATTGGTTTCTATTAAGGTCCCGGATCGATTATAAGCATGAAAACATTGGGAATACAAATCGACGAAGTTGTGGAATACTTACATCGATCGGTTGAGCGACGCGGAGACAACAAAAACTCCAAAATGCTCACTGGTTTTTGGCGAACTGCAGTGCAGATTTTTCCCTCACTGGTTTCGGTTTTGAGCTCCAAGAATCAAGCTCCAAGCTTCGTCGAACGGTTCCCGGCTCATGGGTAAGCTTCCCTATCACCTTCGCATATCTCGTAAGTTTGCTAGCACTTGTGATTTTGCCACAAAACCATACTCTTGCTCCCCTCACTGCTCACGGTTTCAGAAACCAGAAAATAGAAAATAAAGCCACTTTGGGCGTGAAGAGAAAGATGAAAGAAAGAGAGAATGTTGGTTGAATTTCCAAATTTGTGTAATATATACACTCATATGAATTTCACAATCATTTCATGTGAATTTGGCTTAAAGTCAAACAAATAAAAGCCAACAACCATTCCAACAACTCACATCAAGTCTTATCAATCAATCAATCCAATCAATTGTCACATCACTCAAAGTGACATAATTTGACGCTTGATGTGACGCTAGATGCGACTAGCGATTTGACGCTTGATTTGATTTGTCGCACTCGAATTCGAAATGCGAATGCGCTCGTAAATTATCTCGGGCTCGGGTTCGCTAATTCTAAATTAATGAATTTACCGTTGCGTCGTAAATAAATGATTACGCCTAGCGAAATCACTATTCACGTCGCTAACGAATTAATTCCAAATTAATTCGTTCGCCCGAATTAAAATCTAATTTTAATTCCGCGTCGAAATCCAATTTCGTTTAATATATCAAATATATTAATTTCTCGATTAATTCCAAATTAATCGTTATCTCTCTTTAATGGATATTTTATCCCAGATAAAATATCTCCGATATTAATCACAGATTAATTTTCTCTCTCTTCTAATTAATCCCAGATTAATTTAGAGTGCGAGTTATACGTCATCGGTGAATCTTTGGGAAGCGACCCATGAGATCCCCGGATATGTTGGCAGTTAATTCGGTCGTCGGACTATCCGAACACGTAAGTACCTTGTACTACGTTTATACCGAATTACAAGACAAGGTTGGCCTCTAGCAAAGCGCCATGCCTCCCCAATTCTCCGGAAATATCCTTACAGGAATAAAGGATATGTATCAAACGTAGTATACCGTAGTATTGCGTATTTCTGTCCAGTATCGGATGATCACGTGCTAGGCCTGGGGCTGGAATTGTGTCTGCCCCGTACGAAGCACATGTCGGATGTCTGGTAACTAGTCTCTATATCGGATAACTATGACCAAGTCATATTATCCCGATGGCTGCAGCACTTAAGAGAACCAGTACCGTATCCTACGTGACCATCATCTCCAAATGACTGGAGTGACACTTCCGTCTTGACATCACACCCAACACACTACGATTCTCAATATACCCAGTATTGGCGTACACAGAACCGGTTAAAGCCCTGGACGACCTCAACCAAAGTATATTGATTGTCGTATGCATTAGCGGTGCAAGTCTCAGGTTAAGACCAAATACACCTACTCTGATTTCGGACTTCCATAGACACATAGTCATACTACCAATGGAATTCTGAGGGGGTCTTATCCAGAGCGAAGCTGTTTCTCGTACCATCGGTAAAACACAACCTCCTATTACACTTGCATGAGTATCCTATACCCAAATATATGAGAACTATGTCATTGTGCTCTCACAAACGCGCACAAGTGTAATACTAGTCTTTTACGTATTTATCGATGTCCAATCTCGATAATACTTTGACTAGGGATATTTAATGATTTATCCTTCGTGGACTGATACTGTCTCATATCATTCTCCGTCCAGGAACAAATCATAGGGACCTCTCATCATTTATACATCTAGGTGATCTAATCACAAATGATAAGAGTGCAATCTCCTTTGTCACATAGTTAATTTGTACAACAACACCATGATCTGTACAAATAGTGACGCTATGGGTCATAATTGTCCAACAATCTCTCACTTGGCCTATAGCCAGTCATTCGAGTCTCTGACACCCGAACTATGCACGGTTGGCTCAAACTGCTGAGAAATGCTTTTCGTCAGCGGATTTGCATGACTATCATCTGATACGATTTAATCGATCATCACATCGCCACGATGTATGATCCGAACGAATCAGATGAATATCGAAGTATGTATCTGGATCGTTGATGAGACCATTAATTCTTTAGCCTATGCTGACGCCTAGCTCAGCTGCTAACAGAACTATATCTAATCTAATTAGATTATTACGACCCCAGAAGGCTTCTATTGCTGCCTCAGCTGTAGCAATAACCCGCATTTGTTGTTTATTCGGTAACAGTATCTTGCTTGAAAGATTTCCAGCTCACTGTACCGTTATTCAAACTGTATAGTACCGTTTGCGACTTATAGTCGTCTTATCGGTTTAGGTAACTTGCTACAGTGATCCCATTCACTTTAAGTTCTCCTTCTACACATATTAAGACAGCATCATTAGATCTCTTAGATACTAACGGATGTTCTTAACATCAATCCAGTGACTATCACTCGGGTTGGCCTGTTTGTGAATCCATATGCTCAAAGCGTATGAGACACCAAGTCACGTACATTTTTCAATGTATGATTTCTCGGAGAGTTTTAACAACTTAATCTATCCCAGTAGATCTTTATTCCTTGAATAAAGGTTGTTTTCTCCTAAGAATTCTACAAAGAATTTTCTCGAAAGCCAAGCTTTCGCCGATAGTTATTTTATGGGAATATCATTTCCAAGAAATGACGTATATTATCATTATTTTATACAGGACATTCATTGTCAGTGCGCTCCCACTAACCTTCTTATATACACAAGAATCATTTCGTTTTGAATTAAATCATACTCCATTATGATTACATTAAAATGATAATTCCAAGAACCTATGCTTGCTTCAATCCAAACATGGATCGAATAACCTGCAAACCTTGTTTGCTAGTTACGTCAAAACCGACATGATGTTGTAAACATCCTCCAAAAGGTTTCCTTTTAAGGAAATCGATTTTGATCTTTAACTGACACATTTCATAAATGAAATGTACAACTTTAGCAAGTATTATCCAAACGGATTTACCGTGGCAACAGTTAAAAGGTTGAATCGTAATCAACACAATGTTGATAAAGATATTTTTCTGATAAAAGCCTAGCTTTACACGTTGGTATGTTGCCATCCATGTATGTCTTCCTTGAAGACTTATAAAGTACCAATAGGCACAATGCCTTGCGGTACATCAACTAGTGTCCAAACCTGTTGATATACATGGAATCCATTTCGGACTCATGACACTTTGTCATAATAGGGAGTCGATACCTTGTATCACTACCTCCTACGTAGTCAGTTGGTATACCTCAATAAGATAGACATCTTTATGAGGTGAGATCAGAAACCCATACCCCAGGTTGTTTTCCGACTCTCTCCGACATACGCGGTTCTTGTGTATTCGAAGATTAATGGTTATAGTTTCATCATTGATGAACTATTTATGTTCCATTAAGGATCGGTGCCTTGGACAGTACTATTCCGATTTTCATCGAGTTTTACTATCCTCCCACTTACCACTGCATATTGGTATTCCTCTTAGGAAAACCGCATGGTGAGCAACAATCTAATTGTTCTCTTGTGAGTTGTATAAGTACTATACTTATGGTATCCCTAGGATAACCTACAATTGGCACTTATCCAATTTGGGTTTTAGTTTGGTATCATCAAAATATATGCCAAGCATACCCAAATTATCAGGAACGTGAAACCCAGTTTCTTTCCCGTTCATATCTAATATGATATCTTTCAAACAGATTTTAATGGAACCTTATTCTAAATAAGTTCTTGCACTGTTTCTGTTTATCCGTTGAAGGAAATGGTAGCTCAGAGCGACTCATGATTAACCTTATGATGTCTAACATAATTCGGTTACTCAGTTCGGACACACCGTCAAACTGACGTGTTCCGGGAGGAGTCCTTATTTGAAAGAATACTTTAATCTTTCAAGTATATTAGAAACTTATTGCTTAAGTATTTTCCATTACGGTCTTACCATGACGGTCTAATACTTTAGCCGATCTGTTTGTCTATTTCGTGTCGAAACTTAAAAGTTTCTGATTTGTGTTCTTCAAAAGAAACACACAACCATAATGTGATGCCACATCCGTATAGGTCATGAAATATTCATATCCACATCTAGCCTAGCTAGATATGGGCCCACTTGCTTCACTATGAACTAGGGCTAACAGATAGGTGGTTTTTACACTTTTACCAAGTAAATAATGTTTCAGGCACTTTGCCCAATAAACTAGATTCGTAGACTTTATTTGAATGGAGTCAAATTAGTCCTAGTACCCGCTCTTCAAAAGTGCGGATATACGATTCTTGTTTAATGTGTCCTAGACAACAATGCCACAATTAAGTTTCATCTGATCAAATCAGTTGAGCTATTTATTTGTCATATATATATTTTCGAGATTTATTTATATTCAAAATATAAATTCTGTTATTCACATATAATGTGTTTATCTCAATATCATCTTTATATAATAAAACACTTTAGTGTTCTAGAATATAAAGGTTCACCCGCAGCGGGTTAAACACTGATATAGAGATAATGTATCTAGTCAAACTAGTTACATTATAACAGTTCCTAATTTAAGTACACACCCGAAGGTAGTTCCTAAACTTAGGTACCTACGGTTAAAACAGCGACTTTCGTCCCGTTTCCAAATCGCAGATTAATCTCAATTGAAGTCAGTATCATGTTCAAAACAGATTCTGAACATCAATATATATTTATGTACCACACTAAGTATTTAAAATCCAATTTTAATACTAGTAGTGAACATAATGTTGACAAACATTCTTAAAGTCAGAGCCTAGCCCTTTCTTTAATCCCTTCATGTCTGTATTGTCCAAACGGCAGTCACGCTTCTGCGATCCCGTTTGCCACATTTAGCAGACATTTTGGGATATGTCTTTTATCTTCCTAGAAGATTATAATGATTTTGCCTTTTCCTTTTCCATATTCCAGAAGCCTTTGGCCAAGCCTTGGGTTTCTAGAATATCGAAATAAAGTGCGCCTTGCGCTACTTGCCTAATTACAAACTTTGACTTTTATCTCCTTGAGAATAGTCATTAATTCTCCAAGAATTATTATTGCAATATTAGTACTTCTAAAATCTAAGTATAGATTTATGAAGATCCTTCAATTTCTTTATCATACTTTAAGAATCTAATTCTTATTTCTGATTCAGAAATTAAGGAGTCTACTGCGGTAAGTATAATGGATTAAGCACTAAAGTTATCATTACATAATCTTCAAAAGATTATGCTCTACTGTTTGCTTAACTCCGGGCTTAGGCATAATAGGTTATTTTATCAAATAAAGTAACTTATTATATTTCCAGGACCATGCTGAAATCTTATTCCCATTTTTGAAAATTAAACCATTTAAAACATTTTCCCTAGGATTATGTATTAAACGTCAATCTTTCAATTTTATCTTGATTCTAATAGTCCAACTATTTAATCAATAATTAAGGTACTATTTATTATAATGATTACAATAGTCCAACTATTTAATCAACTATAATTTTAATTCAATTATATTGATTACTATAATCCAATTATAAAATCAACTATTTATTGAATTAGTTTGATTATAGTCCAACTATACAAATTAAAACAACTTTAAATATTAGTCCAACTAATACTTTAATTTATTTGACGAGTGATATTTGTTTGAGCGCGTATTGCGAGTAATTGAACGAGTATTGCAAATTCAATTCTTGCCTCCCACTATTTTTCGGCGAGCCTCTAACCCTCTGTCGAGTACTCGGGAAACCGCGTTTTCTAGTGGGCTAGGATCCCGTTAAATATCATACAATCTTGACTTTGGCCAACAAATTGTATGATAATTAACTAGGTAGATCTCTAAGATCGATTGGATCCAATCCAATTCCTAGATCCGGTAGGGGGACATCCAAGTCCGAAACATATATCTTATATATGCCAATATATCCAATGTATTACCTAACCTTTTTCCTCTGAATCAACTAAGCCTTGGCTTTGGCACAACAAACTTAGTGATCCCAGTCAAGCGCGACCCATTGACCATGAAAGCTTCGTAATCAATGTCGATGGACAAGAAGTGGTCTTGACTTTGGCCAACAAACCACAACTTGGACAAGACACTGACATGTAACAAAGCTCTCGTGATTCAAACACATCTTCGACAGACAAAGGGCTTGACTTTGGCCAACAACCCAATGCCGTCTCGGATCTTGAGTAAGAATCACTCAATGGAAGGAAAATCGCTTAATATTGTTTGAGGGTTTTTCGCGTGCAAATTGGCAACCAATTTATTATCTTTGTTAAGGTCTCATCATCATACACCCTTAAACATGCATTCTAAACACATAATAAAGCGTATATGAAAAGTAATAATGATATGAGGATGGATACTTTACATAATTGATCCTAGATCAAATCTCTCACTTTCTCTCTCCCGCTAGCACAAATATTTATTTCTACCTGTTACACTACACTTCTAAAGAAACCTCATTTACATTGAGGGGAATAGATGAGAAGAGAATACAAAGAGAATAGAGGTGATAAGGCTGGACACGCAGGTCCAATTTATAAATCGAATTTATTACAATTTCCAAAATTGCCCAACCCAACTAATATCCATCTGATATACATTATTCATGCATCACAATCATGTATTCACACAATCATGTTATCAATCCATCTAATCAAATTAATTAATCTGATAATTAGTGATCATCCAATGTTCAAACAACGATTTGATTTTGTGCGAGTTAAACTCGTCTTTGCGAATAAGTACTCAAAGTACGAATTATTGAATTAAATTAAACTACATCATTAAATCCAATTTAATACGCATTCAATTCTAATTCGCTATTTAATTCCAAATTAAATGCCACACTTTAATAATGAACTTTTACGACTTAAATTCCAAATTTAATCGCAACGGGTCTCAAAGCCCGATTAACGTCCAACGTTAATTTAATTAAAGTCCAATGGGCTTTTAATTGATTTTTTGAGGCGTGGACTTTTGGTCAACTCGGGTCAAACCGAAAACCAAAGTCCAATCCGGGAGTTACCCCATAAGCCCATAAATCAATTTTGGCCCATTAGGCCCAATTAAATTTTAAAGGTTCATTAGTCGCATTTGGGCTTTTTGGATGCGGTTTTGGGCCTAATTGGATCCAACCAATTTTTCCTAAACCCAACTTTGTACAACAAAGCCCAACAAGCCCAATAACAACTTTAAAAGTCCAATTTCCAAAATTAGGCCCAAATAATTAAATTACCAAATTCCAAATTTTCAATTTAATTACTTAAAGTGTTCAACATAATTAATTACCCAATTAACATTTCTAAAACATCAATATACACAATTAATCATGCTCATTTTCATCATCACATGTCCAACATATTTTGATTAAAAAATCAAACCCATTAACCATGCTACATGTCTCGGCCAAGGGAGTCATTTCATGTCCAATTTGGTTTCAATCCAATTAATCCACAATCGACATTAAATCAACTTCCCGAATTGTTTCTAACTCATCCAATGAATCAAAAAATAAAAAATCCAAGACATTATAGGGCTATATGCATTCGGCCAACATAAGGTATTTGGGATTTTTGTTCAATTCAAAATTCAATCCAATTCAATCTCAAATTAACATCATCCAACATCATTACAACTCATCCAATGAATCAAAATGAAAAATTCCAAGAATTCCAAATGAACCCTAACATTCGGCCAAGGTGAAGATATTGGGGAAAATCATTCCAAATTAATTTTCATGAAATTGATCCAATCAACATTCAATTCAACATGTTTTAAGCATACTCATTCATCCAATTTCACAAAATCATGCTTGAAAACAAATTACCCAAATTTTAAGCCCTAAACTTTTCATGCTCAAACCTAGGCTCTTGATGCCATTGTTGGTTTCTATTAAGGTACCAGATCGATTATAAGCATGAAAACATTGGGAATACACATCGACGAAGTTGCGGAATACTTACATCGATCGGTTGAGCGACGCGGAGACAACAAAAACTCCAAAATGCTCACTGGTTTTTGGAGAACTGCAGTGCAGATTTTTCCCTCACTGGTTTCGGTTTTGAGCTCCAATAATCAAGCTCCAAGCTTCGTCGAACGGTTCCCGGCTCATGGGTGAGCTTCCCTATCACATTCGCATATCTCGTAAGTGTGCTAGCACTTGTGATTTTGCCACAAAACCACACTCTTGCTTCCCTCACTGCTCACGGTTTCAGAAACCAGAAAACAGAAAATAAAGCCACTTTGGGCGTGAAGAGAAAGATGAAAGAAAGAGAGAATGTTGGTTGAATTTCCAAATTTGTGTAATATATACACTCATATGAATTTCACAAGCATTTCATGTGAATTTGGCTTAAAGTCAAACAAATAAAAGCCAACAACCATTCCAACAACTCACATCAAGTCTTATCAATCAATCAATCCAATCAATTGTCACATCACTCAAAGTGACATGATTTGACGCTTGATGTGACGCTAGATGCGACTAGCGATTTGACGCTTGATTTGATTTGCCACACTCGAATTTGAAATGCGGAATTAAAATTAGATTTTAAATCGGGCTCGGGTTCGCTAATTCTAAATTAACGAATTTACCGTTGCGTCGTAATTAAATGATTACGCCTAGCGAAATCACTATTCACGTCGCTAATGAATTAATTTCGAATTAATTCGTTCGCCCGAATTAAAATCTAATTTTAATTCCGCGTCGAAATCCAATTTTGTTTAATATATCAAATATATTAATTTCTCGATTAATTCCAAATTAATCATTATCTGTCTTTAATAGATATTTTATCCCAGATAAAATATCTTCGATATTAATCTCAGATTAATTTTCTCTCTCTTCTAATTAATCCCAGATTAATTTAAAGTGCGAGTTATACGTCATCGATGAATCTTTGGGAAGCGACCCATGAGATCCCCGGATATGTTGGCAGTTAATTCGGTCGTCGGACTATCCGAACACGTAAGTACCTTGTACTACATTTATAACGAATTACAAGACAAGATTGGCCTATAGCAAAGCGCCATGCCTCCCTAATTCTCCAGAAATATCCTTACAGGAATAAAGGATCTGTATGAAGCGTAGTATATCGTAGTATTGCGTATTTCTGTCCAGTATCGGATGATCACGTGCTAGGCCTGGGGCTGGAATTGTGTCTGCCCCGTACGAAGCACATGTCGGATGTCTGGTAACTAGTCTCTATAACGGATAACTATGACCAAGTCATATTATCCCGATGGCTGCATCACTTAAGAGAACCAGTACCGTATCCTACGTGACCATCATCTCCAAATAACTGGAGTGACACTTCCGTCTTGACATCACACCCAACACACTACGATTCTCAATATACCCAGTATTGGCGTACACAGAACCGGTTAAAGCCCTGGACGACCTCAACCAAAGTATATTGATTGTCGTATGCATTAGCGGTGCAAGTCTCAGGTTAAGACCAAATACACCTACCCTGATTTCGGACTTCCATAGACACATAGTCATACTACCAATGGAATTCCGAGGGGATCTTATCCAGAGTGAAGCTGTTTCCCGTAACATCGGTAAAACACAACCTCCTATTACACTTGCATGAGTATCCTATACCCAAATATATGAGAACTATGCCGTTGTGCTCTCACAAACGCGCACAAATGTAATACTAGTCTTTTACGTATTTATCGATGTCCAATCTTGATAATACTATGACTAGGGATATTTAATGATTTTTCCTTCGTGGACTGATACTGTCTCATATCATTCTCCGTCCAGGAACAAATCATAGGGACCTCTCATCATTTATACATCTAGGTGATCTAATCACAAATGATAAGAGTGCAATCTCCTTTGTCACATAGTTAATTTGTACAACAACACCATGATCTGTACAAATAGTGACGCTATGGGTCATAATTGTCCCGAAGTGTCAGGTTGAGAGAAGAGAGAGTTGTGGTGTGTGTGGCCTGTGTGAGTGTGTGAGTGGCGTGTGTGTGTTTGTCGGTGATGAGTGTGTGTTTTTGGTTTGTGTTTTTGAGAGGTCCATGAGTGTTTTGGCTTCTTGGGTGTGTTTTAGAGGTCTGTTGCCGTGTGTGTTGAGAGAGGAAGATGAGAAGGTTTTCTTTTTTTGTGATGTTTGGTGATTGCCGTGGATCTATTTTCTAGGGTTTTGGTTGTGATTTAGTCTTCAATTTATAGTGACAATGGATCTCATAAGTAAGGAAATAAATCAAATAAATTTGGGGGGATATATTTTGGGAAAGAATATTTGTAAATTTGGTGAGGAGGATGTTTTAAATCTTGTTAAATTGGAAGGTGATTTGAGGTATTTTGCACATGTGTTTTGCATGGGATTTTTTAATTTGGGAAGGCTTAGGCGTGTGGTGCATGGATCGCAGGGTAATGGGCCGGTTGCAGGTGTTTGGGCTTGTCCGAGGCTAAGGTTTGAAACAGAAAGTAACTGACCAAATCCGAGGCGGGCTAATGAGTCTGAATCTGATGATGAGTTAGTTTTGGAGATTTTCCTTCCTTCCGGCATTCGTTTCCCGCAACTTCCGCAATTTTCAGGTAGTGCCTCCATACGAGGCTCATCATCGGGCTAATGCAAAAATGTAGTGTCTACACTCTTGATCTAGTTTAAATATTTCTTTTAGAAATAAGGAAAAAAAATTACTCAAGTTTTTGTCCTTGAGTTTTAGTATTGTTGATGGTGATTTTTGGGCCTAAGTATGGCCAAGAGCTCGGGAATTGCAGGAATGAAATTTCACATTCAGAACACTGTATCCCGAGGATATTGCTATATACTTGATTCAGCAGGGTAGACGGGCTCGGTCTCCAACATTCTACCGACCCGAGGAATAAGGCAATACTAGAACCAGAGACTGAGGACATTGGGTCCAATCCGGCTACTTGAGCTCGGCAGAGCGGGATAAGATTTACCCTGGTTGCCCGACCAAATTAATGAGCTCAGGACAGTATTGGTCAAGTCGGGTGTAGCATGGTAAGCTCGGCATGAGAGTTCGTCATTTCCATAAAGTTCAGATATGGCAGGGGCAACTTGATGATTCTCCTCTGACACATGCCACCGAGTGAACGATTGGATACAGGCTGGCATCATAATTGTTGCGTGTGGTAGTACTTGTAGGAAAAAATTTTCCTTATGTGCGGCAGAAGTTTCTTATGGTGGTACCGGGTCCGGTATGGATCTTCAAAATTTTCTTTGCCTTCTCCATTTGTTGTAGTAGCCAAGATCAATCCTTTGGTGTCCAACAATTGGATCAACCACTTGATCTTCCGAACTATGACTCGAAACCAACAAACAGAAGTGTGGGCTTCACTCACAAAGATTAAACCTCTAAAATATTTAGAGATTTAGGATGTCACAATGGTGTTTGGCTCTTTGGAATTTCAAATACTCTCACAACACTTGTGAATATTTGAAGTTCTTCTCTCTTTTCTCTCAAATCTTTCTCACAACAATTGTGTGAATGAATGCAAAGTGTTAACCTTAGGAAGTGAGAGAAATAGTAGAGATTATATTATCTTACACAAGCCAACTAACCTTGTCATTAAGCATCTAATGCTTTCTAGCAATGGCCAACACAAAAATGTGAATGCCATACCAAAGTATAAGAATTGTTAAGTTAAAGACAATGGCTTTGTCATTAAGTATTCATTGCTTTCTTTCAATGGCAAACACATAAATGTGGAGGCCATACCAAAGCATAAAATACATTAGCTAATGACAAAACTGTTAGGTGTATCCGAGCCACCTAATAGACATATTTGCTTGGATGACATGGTAAGCCATATGGCTTGTCTCCAATAGTAAATAAAAATCAATATATTAATAATGATTTTTTACCATCAATTATGTTGTAGTAATTATCTCATAAATTACTAACTTGATTATCTCATAATCAAGACTTGATTATCTATAATCAAAGAATTCTAGAAACCTAAAGTTAAAATAATTAACATAGTTTTCATTTGTGACAATAAATATTATTAATATCATTAATAATATATAAATAAAGTGAGCATATAATTAGACACTCTAATTATATTAGGTTTGCTACAGTTAATCAAGCTTGCAGGGACCAAAATGGTCTTACGGTTCCGAGCTCCAATAATTCCGAAATATAATTAAACTCTTTAATCAAAATTATGAATTATAACTCCGCTTTATTCCAATAAAAAATTTGAAGAGTGAACTCCCATTACCGAGATGGATTAAATAAACCGAACATCTTCGATGTCCATCGATATAGTCTACATAGGATATAGCCCCCTACACGAATATCTCATAAATAGAGTCGGGTCAAAAGTCCGTTAAACCTCTCTATATATTTTGTCTCTTAAGACACCATTGATTTATAATGAACAATAAAATTCATAACAATTATGAAATATAAAACATTTCTATTCGCAATAGAAAAGTTAGCGCTCAAATTGTTCAAGTCCGAATCAATCTTACAAAAAGATATCTTCAACTTCTCGTAAAATGAGGGTGAATTTCATATCTATGTAAAATGTTCCCAGCTACACACCAAACCATATCCCAAAATACGTAGTTTATTGTTGGTTATTCTAAGGTCCCAAGATCAAATCAAGACATGAAATTATGTGTGAACACATCAACGGAGGTAGCGGAATACTCACATTGATCGGTAGAGTCGATTTGGAGACGATTCAAGCCCAAAAACGCACTGCCATGTAAGCCTACTGCATGCAGTCCACTGCCTACAAAAACAGAAAATTAAGTGAAGAAACGGAGCTCCTAGCTTCGTCGGATGGATCCCGTCTCATGGTCGAACCTCCCTACCACCTTCGCAAGACTTGTAAGTGTGCTAGCACTTGATTTCTCACCATGAGAAACCACTCTTGCTTCCCTTTAGCTCACGGTTTTTGGCTTCCAAAAACAGTCCAAACTTTTGTTTGGCGTGAGGAGAAGAGAGAAATTGAGAGAGAAGAATTTGTGTTATGTTAATTAAAATGATTTACCAAAAATCAATTTATATTTATGCCATAATTTATTAAATTAATAATAAAATTATGACACATAACATGCAATGGCTTAGAGTATAAAACACTCAATTTCCATGCAATAACATTGAGTGCATTGTACACTATCTACATGCAATGACATTGAGTACAATGTACACAATCTACATGCAAAGCATTAGAATGACATGTGTCATGTGGGCCCCACACGTTTCCAAATGAAAGTGGGCCCACGTGCACTCACGCGTTCGGGTTCGATATTTCCGAAATACCGAGCTTACGTCGCGACGTTAATTCAATCGAATTTAAATAAATAATCGCGCCCGGCGAAATTATTATTTACGTCGCTAACGAATTAATTCTCAATTAACTCGTTTGCCCGAATTAAAATCTAATTTTAATTCCGCGTCGAAATCTAATTTCGTCTAATATATCGAATATATTAATACATCGATTAATTCCGAATTAATCGTTCTCTCTCTTTAGACGATATTTTATCCCGGATAAAACATCTCCGTTATTAATCCTAGATTAATTTTCTCTCTCTTCTATTATAATCCCAGATTATTCAAGAGTGCAAGTTGTGCGTCATCGGTGGATTATCGGGAAGCGACCCATGAGATCCCCGGATAAGTTGGCAGTAAATACGGTCGTCGGAGTGCCCGAATCACGTACGTACCAAGTACTACGTTCTACCGATTTACGAGACAAGGTCGACTCCTAGCAAAGCACCAAGTCTTCCCAAGTTCTCCGGACATATTCATCAAAGAATATCTAGATCTGTATCAAGCGTAGTATACAATTGTATTGTGCATATCGGCCCAGTATCGGATAATCACGTGCTAGGGCTGGGGCTGGATAAGTGTCTGCCCCGTCCGAAACACATATCGGATGTCTGGTAACTAGTCTCTATAATCGGATATTCATGACCTGGTCATAATATCACGATTGGATGCGCATCACTTTAAGAGCACTAATACCGTATCCTGCGTGACATCATCTCCATTATGACTGGAGTGACACTTCCGTCTTGACATCACATCCAATACACTACGATTCTCTGATAAACCCAGAAGAGGTGAACACAGAACCAGTTAAGATCCCCCACCACCAAACCTAAAGTTTACCGATTGTCGTAAGTATTAGCGATGTAAGTCTCAGGTTAAGACTATACACACCTACCTTGATTTCGGCCTCCCATAGACACCTAGTCATAATACCAATGGGATTCCGAAGGGTCTATCCAGAGCGAAGCTGTTTCCCGTACCATCGGTGAAACACGACCTCCTATCGCACTTGCACAAGTATCCAATACTTATATATATGAGAACTATGCCGTTGTGCCCTCACAACGCGCACAAGTGCAATACTAGTATATTCCGCATTATCGATGTCCAGTCTCGATAATACTACGACTAGGGATATTTAATGATTAAACCTTTGGGGACTGATACTGTCTCATATCATTCTCAGTCCAGGAACTAATCATAGGGACCTCTCTTCATTTATATATCTATGGTGATCTAATCACAAACGATGAGAGTGCAATTTCCTTATTACATAGTTAATTTGCTACAACAACACAATGATCTGTGCAAATAGTGACGCTATGGGTCATATTATCCAACAATCTCCCACTTGGCACGTAGCGAGTCACTCAAGTGTCCTACACTCGAACTATGTACAATTCGCTCAAATTGCTGAGGAAAGGTTTTCGTCAGCGGATTTGCTTAATTATCGTCTGACGCGATTTACACGATCATCACATCGCCACGATGTATGATCCGAACGAATCAGATGATACAGAAGTATATATCTGGATCGTCGATGAGACCTTTAATTCCTTAGCCTATGCTGACGCCTAGCTCAGCTGCTAACAGAACTTTATCTAATCTTATTAGATTTATTTTCTACCCAGATGGTCTTCTATTGCTGCCTCAGCTGCAGCAATGATCCGCATTTGTTGTTTATTCGGCAACAGTTATCTTGCTAGGAAGATTTCCAGCTCACTGTCCCTGTTATTCAAACTTTATAGTACCGCAGTAGTAGTATTTACCGGTTTGGAAACTTGCAGCAGTGATCCCAGTCACTTCAAGTTCTCCATCTCCATAGTTTAAGACAACATCTTTAGTTCTCTCAGATACTAACAGATGTTCTTTAATCTTCAATCCAGTGACTGTCACTTGGATTGACCCGATTGTGACTCCATATGCTCGAAGCGTATGAGACACCAATACAAGTACATTTTAAATGTACAATTTCCCAGAGAGTGTTAACAACTCCAAATCTATCCCAGTAGATCTTTATTCCCTGAATAAAGGTTGTTACTCCCCAGAATTCTACGGAGAATTTCTATTGAAAGAATATCTATGAAAGCCAAGCTTTCACCAATTGCTTTATGGGAATTTCACTGTCAGTGCGCTCTCCCACTAACCTCCTTATATACACAAGAATTATTTCGTTTTGAGTCAAATCATAAACCATTATGATTATTTCAAAACGACAGTTCCAAGAACCTTATGCTTGCATCAATCCAAACATGGATCGAATAACCCGCAAACCTTGTTTGTCGGTTATACAAAATCGTCAGGATGTTGTAAACATCCTCCAAAAGGTTTCCTTTTCAGGAAAGCGATTTTGATTTGTAACTGACATATTTCATCAATGAAATATACAGTTATCAACAAGCATCTTCAAAATGGATTTATCATGGCAACAGGTAAAAGGTTGAACCGTTATTAACATAATGTTGATAACGCTACCTTTCCGTCAAAACCTTAGGTTTGCACGTTGGTATGTTGCCTTCCATGTATGTCTTCCTTGAAGACGTTTAATGTACCATAGGCACAACGCCTTGTGGTACAACAACTAGTATCCAAACATAGTTGTTATACATGGAATCCATTTCGGACTCATGGCACTTTGCCATAACAGGGAGTCGATACCTCGTATCACTTCCTCTAAACGTAGTCAGATGGTACACCACCATAAGATTGACATCTTTATGGGGTGAGATCAGAAACCCATACCCTAGGTTGTTTTTCTGACTCTATCCGATCTACTAGTTTCTTGTGTATTTGAAGATTAATGGTATATAGATTCATCATAGATGAACTGTTTGTGTTCCATTAAGGACTTCGTGCCTTGATCAGTATTACTCCGATTTTCATCGAGTATCACTATCCTCCCACTGACCACTGCATATCGGTATTCCTCTCAGGAAAACCGCATGGTGAGCAACAATTACATTGTTCTCATGTGGGATTTACAAGTACTATATTTAAGGTTTCCCTTAGGATAACTTATATTGGCACTTATCCAATTTGGGTCCTTAGTTTGGTATCATCCAAACGCTATGCCTGGCATACCCAAATTATCAGGAATGAGAAACCTCGTTTCTTCCCTGTTCATATCCTATATGATATCTGTCAAACAGATTTATATGGAACCTTATTCTAAATAAGTTTTGCACTGTTAATACATATCCTGTTGAAGGAAATAGTAGCTCAGAGCGACTCGTGATAAACCTTATTCATGTCCAACAAAAATTCGGTTTTTGGTTCGGACACACCGTCTTACTGACGTGTCTCGGGAGGAGTCCTCATACGAAAGAATACCGTACTTTCATTTATGTATGAAACTTACTGCTTAAGTATTTTCCATTACGGTTCACCGTGGCGGAATAATACTATAGCCGATCTGTTTGTCTACTTCGTGTCGAAACTCTAAAGTTTCCGATCTGTGTTCTTCAAAAGAAACACATAACCACAACGTGATGTCACATCCGTTAAGGTCACGAAATATTCATGTTCACATCTAGCCTAGCTAGATATGGGCCCACTTACTTCACCATGAATAGGGCTAACAGATCGGTGGCCCTTTTACTATTACCAAGTAAATAGTATTTTAGGTATTTTACCTAATAAACTAGATTCGCAGACCTTATTTGAATAGTCAAATCAGTCCTAGTACCCACTCTACAAAAGTGTGGATATACGAGTCTTGTTTAATAAACTAGATTCGTAGACCTTATTTGAATAGTCAAATCAGTCCTAGTACCCACTCTTCAAAAGTGTGGATATACGAGTCTTGTTTAATTGTGTCCCAGACAACAATGCCACAAATAAGTCTCCATTGATCAAATCAATTTGAGCTATTTATTTGTCATTTTATATGTTTGAGATTTTATTTATATTAAAAAAATATAAATTCTGTATTTATCTCAGTATCATCTTTATATATTGAAACACTTTAGTGTTCTAGAATATAAAGGTTTTATCCGCAATGGATTAAACACTGATATAGAGATAATGTCTCTAGATAAACTAGTTACATTATAACATTTCCTAATTTAAGTACATACCCAAAGGGTAGTTCCTAAACTTAGGTATCTGCGGTCGAAACAGCGACTTTCGTCCCGTTTCCAATTCGCAGAGAAATCTCGGCTTGAAGCCAGTATCCAGCTCACAGCGGATTCTGAACGTCAATACATATATTTTATGTACCACACTAAGTATTTAAAATCCAATTTTAATACTACTAGTGAACATAACTTTGACAAATATTTTAAAGTTAGAGCCTCGCCCTTTCTTTAATTCCTTCGTGTCTTCCATATCCAAATGGTAGTCACTTTGGGATATGTCAATTACCTTTTCAATATTTCACAAACCTTTGGCCAAGCCTTGGGTTTCGGAATATCGAAACGATGTGCACCTTGTGCTACATGCCCAATTGCAAACTTTGACTTTTCTCCACTAGAATAGTCAATTAATTCTCCAAGAATTATTAATTGCAATTTTAATACTTTTAAATCTAAAGATAGATTTATTGTAAGTATATTAATTAAGCACTAAAGTCATCATCACATAAATCTTCCAAAGACTTTATGCTCTACTATTTGCTTAATTATGGGCTTAGTAATAATAAGTTATTTTATCAAATAAATTAACCTATTATTAATTCCCAATTGAAAATTAAATCATTTAAAACATTTAATCCAAGGATTATATATTTTAAATATTCAACCTTTCAATTCTTTCCTTGATTTTAATAGTCCAACTATTTAATCAAATTATTAAGGTACTATTTATTATAATGATTACAATAATCCAATTATTTAATCAACTATAATTTTAATATGATTACTATATCCATTATAAAATCAACTATATTTATTCAATATATTGATTACTATAATCCAATTATAAAATCAACTATAATTTAAATTGATTACTATAATCCCATTATAAAATCAACTATCATTAATTCAATTATATTGATTACTATAATCCAATTATAAAATCAACTTATATTGAATGAGTTGTATATAGTCCAACTATATATATATTTAAAACAACATAAAATATTAGTCCAACTAATACTTTTAATAAATATGACGAGTAAAATAAAAATGAGCGTGTTTAGCGAGTATTCGAACGAATGTTGCAAATTCAATACTTGCCTCCCACTATTTTTCGTCGAGCCTCTAACCCTCTGTCGAGTACTCGGGAAACCGTGTTTCCTAGTGGGCTAGGATCCCGTTAAATATCACACAATCTTGACTTTGGCCAACAAATTGTATGTATTAATTACTAGGTAGATCTCTAAGATCAATTGGATCTCATCCAATTCCTAGATCCGGTTAGGTGGACATCCAAGTCCTAAACATATATCTCATAATGCCTATATATCCAATATATATACCCTAACCTTTTTCCTCTGAATCAACTAGGCCTTGGCTTTGGCACAACAAACCTGATGATCCCAGTCAAGCGCGGACCCATTGACCATGGAGGCTTCGTAATCAATGTCAATGGACAAGAAGTGGTCTTGACTTTGGCCAACAAACCACAACTTGGACACGACACCGATATAGAACAAAGCCTCGTGATTAAAACACATCTTTGATGGACAAGGGCTTGACTTTGGCCAACAACCCCTGCCAATCTCGGATCTTGAGTAAGAATCACTCAATGGAAGGAAAACGCATGATATTAATGAGGGTTTTTCGCGTGCAAATTGGCTACCAATTTAATTATCTTTGTTAAGGTCTCATCATCATACACCCTTAAACATGCATTCTAAATACATAATAAAGCGAGTATGAAATAAATAATAATGATATGCGGATGGATACTTAACACATTGATCCTAGATCAAATCTCTCCCTTTCTCACTCAAGCTAGCACTTGTACTACTTCTACCCGTTACACTACACTTCTAAAGAAACCTCATATACATAGAGGGGAATAGGTGAGAAGAGAATACAAAGAGAAAGAAGGTGATAAGGCTGGACACGCAGGTCCAATTTAATAAATCGAATTTATTACAACAATTTCTAAAATTGCCCACCCGACTAATATCCATCCGATATACATTATTCATTCAACACAACCACGTATTCACACACATAAGCATGCTATCAATCAATCTAATCAAATTAATTAATCTGATAATTAAGTGATCATCCAATGTTCAAACAACGATTTGATTTTGTTCGAGTCAAACTCGTTTTTGCGAATAAGTACTAAAGTACGAATTCATGAATTAAATTAAACTACATCATTAAATCTAATTTAACATGTATTTAATACTAATTCACTTATTCAATTCCAAATTAAATATTACACTTTTATTTAATAAACCTTTTACGATTTAAATTCCAAATCTAATCGTAACGCGTCTCAAAGACCGATTAACGTCCAACGTCAATTCAATTAAAGTCCAATGGGCTTTTGATTGATTTCTTAAGGCGTGGACTTTTGGTCAACTCGGGTCAAACCGATAACCAAAGTCCAATCCGGGATTTACCCCATAAGCCCATAAATCAATCTTGGCCCATTAGGCCCAATTGAACATTAAAGGTTCATTAGTCGCAATTGGGCTTTATGGTTAAGGTTTTGGGCCCAATTGGATCCAATCCACTTGGCCTAAACCAAACTTGATAAATCAAGCCCAATAGCCCCAAATACAACAATTCAAGCCCAAATCCAATTTAAGCCTAAAAAAAATTACACTAATCCAATTACGCAATTTAATTACCTAAAGTGCATTATATGATTAATCAACTAAATCAACATTTTAAAACACCAAATTAGTCTTATTAATCATATTCAATTCATTATCACATGTCAAACACACATAATGAAAAATCAAACCCATTTACATGCTTTCATGCTCTCGGCCAAGGAGGGATTTTGTGTCCGATTTGGTTTCGATCCAATCGAACCTACAATCGACATCAAATCACCTTCCGATTTGATTTTATACACATCCAATGTCACAAAATCAAAATTACCAAGACATTAGGGCATTACTCATTCGGCCAAGGTGGAATTTTTGGGGAAAAATCATCCAATGCATTTTTCATAAAATTGATTCCATGTAACATCATTCTATATACATGAGCATTCTTTCATCAAATTCACAAGAACATGCTTCAATCAATTTCATCACACCATTCGGCCAACTAGATTTTGGGTTTATGTTCAATTCAAAATCATCCAATTCATTCAAATTAAATCATCCTACATGATTTTAACTCATCCAATGAATCAAAATCAACAAAAAATTCCAAGGATTCAAAATCCATTAAATTCGGCCAAGGCATAATAATTTGGGGAAAATAATTCCAAATCATTTTTCATCAAATTAGTCCAACCAAAATGAATTTAAACATGTTATAAGCATACTCAAACAAGCAATTTATTCAAATCATGCTCAACAAACATTTACCCAAATTTTAAGCCCTACAAATTTCATGCTTGCAACATTAGCTCATGATGCCATTGTTGGTTTATTCTAAGGTCCCAAGATCAAATCAAGACATGAAATTATGTGTGAACACATCAACGGGGTAGCGGAATACTCACATTGATCGGTAGAGTCGATTTGGAGACGATTCAGCCCAAAAACGCACTGCCATGTAAGCCTACTGCATGCAGTCCACTGCCTACAAAAACAGAAAATTTAGTGAAGAAACGGAGCTCCTAGCTTCGTCGGATGGATCCCGTCTCATGGTCGAACCTCCCTACCACCTTCGCAAGACTTGTAAGTGTGCTAGCACTTGATTTCTCACCATGAGAAACCACTCTTGCTTCCCTTTAGCTCACGGTTTTTGGCTTCCAAAAACAGTCCACACTTTGGCGTGAGAGAGATGAGAGAATTTGAGAGAGAAGAAGTTGTGTTATGTTAATTAAAATGATTTACCAAAAATCAATTTATATTTATGCCATAATTTATTAAATTAATAATAAAATTATGACACATAACATGCAATGGCTTAGAGTATAAAACACTCAATTTCCATGCAAAAACATTGAGTGCATTGTACACAATCTACATGCAATGACATTGAGTACAATGTACACAATCTACATGCAAAGCATTAGAATGACATGTGTCATGTGGGCCCCACACGTTTCCAAATGAAAGTGGGCCCACGTGCACTCACGCGTTCGGGTTCGATATTTCCGAAATACCGAGCTTACGTCGCGACGTTAATTCAATCGAATTTAAATAAATAATCGCGCCCGGCGAAATTATTATTTACGTCGCTAACGAATTAATTCTCAATTAACTCGTTTGCCCGAATTAAAATCTAATTTAATCCGCGTCGAAATCTAATTTCGTCTAATATATCGAATATATTAATACATCGATTAATTCCGAATTAATCGTTCTCTCTCTTTAGACGACATTTTATCCCGGATAAAACATCTCCGTTATTAATCCTAGATTAATTTTCTCTCTCTCTATTATAATCCCAGATTATTCAAGAGTGCAAGTTGTGCGTCATCGGTGGATTATCGGGAAGCGACCCATGAGATCCCCGGATAATTGGCAGTAAATACGGTCGTCGGAGGAGTCCGAATCACGTACGTACCAAGTACTACGTTCTACCGATTTACGAGACAAGGTCGACTCCTAGCAAAGCACCAAGTCTTCCCAAGTTCTCCGGACATATTCATCAAAGAATATCTAGATCTGTATCAAGCGTAGTATACAATTGTATTGTGCATATCGGCCCAGTATCGGATAATCACGTGCTAGGGCTGGGGCTGGATAAGTGTCTGCCCCGTCCGAAACACATATCGGATGTCTGGTAACTAGTCTCTATAATCGGATATTCATGACCTGGTCATAATATCACGATTGGATGCGCATCACTTTAAGAGCACTAATACCGTATCCTGCGTGACATCATCTCCATTATGACTGGAGTGACACTTCCGTCTTGACATCACATCCAATACACTACGATTCTCTGATAAACCCAGAAGAGGTGAACACAGAACCAGTTAAGATCCCCCACCACCAAAACTAAAGTTTACCGATTGTCGTAAGTATTAGCGATGTAAGTCTCAGGTTAAGACTATACACACCTACCTTGATTTCGGCCTCCCATAGACACCTAGTCATAATACCAATGGGATTCCGAAGGGTCTATCCAGAGCGAAGCTGTTTCCCGTACCATCGTGTGAAACACGACCTCCTATCGCACTTGCACAAGTATCCAATACTTATATATATGAGAACTATGCCGTTGTGCCCTCACAACGCGCACAAGTGCAATACTAGTCTATTCCGCATTATCGATGTCCAGTCTCGATAATACTACGACTAGGGATATTTAATGATTAAACCTTTGGGGACTGATACTGTCTCATATCATTCTCAGTCCAGGAACTAATCATAGGGACCTCTCTTCATTTATATATCTATGGTGATCTAATCACAAACGATGAGAGTGCAATTTCCTTATTACATAGTTAATTTGCTACAACAACACAATGATCTGTGCAAATAGTGACGCTATGGGTCATATTATCCAACAGTTATTGGCCGGGAATGCAACACCAACCTCACCATAGTAAATCAAAGGACATAGCCTGTCATGCAGGAGTTCGTAGTACATGTGGATAACGATACCCTTTTCGATTACAAGCCCAGTTTAGTAAGTTGGTATGTTGCCTTCCAATTGTTTTTCTTTTCTTGAAGACTATATAGTACCAATAGCACAATGGCCTTGGGTCCATAAACTAGTATCCAAACGTAGGTGATATACATGGAATCCATTTGGATATCATTGCACTTTGCCATAATAGGGAGCGAATACCTTGTATCACTTCCTCATACGTAGTTAGTTAGTTATTCACTCAATATATTGACATCTTTATATGAGGTGAGATCAGAAACCCATACCCCAGATTATTTTATGACTCTCTCCGACTTACGCGGGTCTTGTGTATTCGAAGATTATGGATAGTTCATCTTGATGAATTATTTGTGTTCCATTAATCTGGAATCGGATGAACTGGAACAGTATTACTCCGATTTTCATCGAGTTTTACTTTCCTCCCACTACCACGTTGCATATAGGATTCCTCTTAGGGAAACGCATGGTGAGCAACAATTACATTGTTCTCTTGTGAGTTGGATAAGTACTATACTTGGTTCCCAGGATAACCCACATAGGCATTATCCGATTTGGGTTCTAGTTTGGATCATCCAAACATATGCCTAGCATTCCTAAATCTTCAGAAATGAGAAAAACGGTTTCTTTCCTGTTCATATCTAATATGACCTGTCAAAACATTCTTTATGGAACCTTATTCAAAATAAGTTCTGCACTGTTAAATGCGTATCCGTTGAAGGAAATGGAGCTCAGAGCGACTCATGATTAACCTTATCATGTCTAACAAAATTTGGTTTATCCGTTTAGACACACCGTCAGATTGACGTGTTCCGGGAGGAGTCCTCATTGAAATAATACTATACTCTTTCAAGTATTTGAGAAACTTATTGCTTAAGTATTTTCATCATGGTCTTACCGTGATGGTTTTATATTTTAGCCGATCTGTTTGTCTACTTCGTGTGGAAACTCTAAAAGTTTCTGATTTGTGTTTCATAAGAAACACATAACCATAACGTGATGCCACATCCGTGAAGGTCACGAAAAATTCATATCCACCTCTAGCCTAGCTAGATATGGGCCCACTTACGTCACTATGAACGAGGGCTAACAGATCGGATGCATTTACACTTTTACCAAGTAAATAGTGTTTTAGGCACTTTGCCCAATAAACTAGATTTGTAGACATTATTTGAATGGAATCAAATTTTTCCTAGTACCCACTCTTCAAAAGTGTGGATA
The DNA here is from genome assembly GCA_019454045.1 of Zanthoxylum bungeanum. NCBI lineage: Eukaryota > Viridiplantae > Streptophyta > Magnoliopsida > Sapindales > Rutaceae > Zanthoxylum > Zanthoxylum bungeanum. The sequence continues at coordinate 139,577 of SKCR01029728.1, forward strand.
TACGAGTCTTGTTTAATTGTGTCTCAGAAAACAATGCCACTTAAGTCTCATCTGATCAAATCAGTTTCAGCTATTTGTTTGTCATGTCATATGTATGAGATTTATTTATATTCAAAATATAAATACTGTTATTCACATCTAATGTGTTTATCTCAATATCATCTTTATAAAATAAAACACTTTAGTGTTCTAAAATATAAAGGTATACCCGCAACATGTTAAACCCTGATATAGAGATAATGTATCTAGTCAAACTAGTTACATTTTAACAGTTTCATAATTTAAGTACACACCCGAAGGGTAGTTCCTAAACTTAGGTATCTACGGTTAAAACAGCGACTGTCGTCCCGTTTTAGATTCGTAGATTAATCTCAACAGAAGCCAGCATCCTGCTTACCAGCAGATTCTCCACATCAATGCATATTTATATACCACATCCAGTATCTAAAATCCAATTTCAATACTAGTAGTGAACATATTTTATGACAAACATATTTGAAGTCAGAGCCTTGCTCGTTCTTTAATTCCTTCATGTCTGCCTTGTACATACGACAGTCACGCTTCTGTGTCCCCGTTTGCCACATTTTAGGCAGACATTCTAGGATATGTCATTTATCTTCCCAGAAGATTAAAATGACTTTGCCTTTACCCCTTTTTCCACACCCAGAAGCCTTTGGCCAAGCCTTGGCCTTCCGGAATGTTGAAGTAAGGTGCGCCTTGCGCTACTTGCCTTATTGCAAACTTTTGATTTGTCTCCTAGAGTATAGCCATTAACTCTCCAAGAGTTTATTATTGCAATTTAGTACTTCTACGATCTAAGGATAGATCTATGAAGATCCTTCAATTTCAATATCATACTATAAGCATCTAATCCTTAATTCTGACTAAGAAATTAATGAGTCTATTTGGCAAGCTTAACGGATTAGCACTAAAGTTATCATCACATGAATATTCCAAATATCATGTTCTACTATTTGCTTAACTCCGGGCTTAGGAATAAGATGTTATTTTATCAAATAAAGTAACTTCTTAGTTCTCAGGACTATCATGATTCATTATTCCCAATTTGAAAATTAAAGTCGTTTAAAACATTTTTCACCCAGGATTATGTTTTAAACACTAATCTTTCAATTTATCTTGATTCTAATAGTCCAACTATTTAATCAACGATTTAGGTATTATTGATTATAATGATTACTATAGTCTAACTATATAATCAACTATAATTTAATTGATTAAATTCAATTATATTGATTACTATAATCCAATTATAAAATCAACTATAACTAAATTTGTTAAATCAAATTTATTGATTACTATAATCAAATTATATAATCAACTATATATGAAATATTTTGAATACAGTCCAACTGTTTATTAAAACAACAATTAAATATTAGTCCAACTAATATATTAATTTATATTGATGAAAAATGATATGAGCGCGTATGGCAAGTTACTAAACGAATATCGCAAATTTAATACTTGCCTCCCACAATTTTTTCGACGACCCTCTAACCCTCTGTGGAGTACTCGGGAAACCTTGTTTCCTAGTGGGCTAGGATCCCGTTAAAAAACACACAATCTTGACTTTGGCCAACAAATTGTATGATAATTAACTAGGTAGATCTCTAAGATCAATTGGATCTCATCCAATTCCTAGATCCAGTAGGTGGACATCCAAGTCTAAAACATATATCTTATATATGCCAATATATCCAATATATTTCCTAACCTTTTTCCTCTGAACCAACTAAGCCTTGGCTTTGGCATAACAAACTTAGTGATCTCAGTTAAGCGGAACCCATTGACCATGGAAAGCTTCGTAATCAATGTCGATGGACAAGAAGTGATCTTGACTTTGGCCAACAAATCACAACTTGGACAAGACACCAATATGGAACAAAGCCTTCATGATTCAAACACATCCTCGACGGACAAAGGTCTTGACTTTGGCCAACAAACCAATGCAAGTCTTAGATCTTGAGTAAGAATCACTCAATGAAAGGAAAAATGCTTAATATGATGTTGAAGGTTTTTCGCGTGCAATTGGCAACCGATTTATTATCTTTGTTAAGGTCTCATCATCATACACCCTTAAACATACATTCTAAACACATAATAAGGCGTGTAAATAAAATAATAATGATATGCGGATGGATACTTAACACATTGTTCCTAGAACAAATCTCTCTCTTTCCTCTCTCCTGCTAGCACATGTATTACTTCTACCTGTTACATAACACTTCTAAAGAAACCTCATTTACATTGAGGGGAATATGTGAGAAGAGAAATACAAAGAGTAAGGAGGTAATAGGCTAGACATGCAGGTCCAATTAATAAATTCTAAATTTATTACAACAATTTCCAAAATTACCCCATCCATCTAATATCCATCTGATATATATTATTCATGCATCGCAACCATGTATTCACACAAGCATGTTATCAATCAATTTAATCCAATTAATTAATCTGAATATTAATGATCATCCAATGTTCAAACAACGATTTGATTTTGCGCGAGTCAAACTCGTTTTGCGAATAAGTACTCAAAGTATGAATTCTTGAATTAAATTAAACTACAACATTAAATCCAATTTAATATGTATTTAATACTAATTCACTATTTAATTCCAAATTAAATATTACACTTTATTAACGAACCTTTACGACTTAGATTCTAAATCTAATCGTTACGGGTCTCAAAGCCCGATTAACATCCAATGTTAATTTAATTTAAAGTCCAATGGGCTTTTAATTAATTTCTAAGGCATGGACTTTTGGTCAATATGGGTCAAACCCAAATACCAAAGCCCATTTAAGGAATTACCCTTATTTGCCAAGAAACCAATTTAGGCCCATTAGGCCCAATTAATATTAATGGTCCATTAGTCATAATTGGACTTTATGGAAATGGTTTTGGGCCCCATTGGATCCAACCAATTTGCCTAAACCAATCTTGGTACAACCAAACTCATTTAAGCCCAATTACAACTTTTAAGGCCTAATTCCAAAATAAGCCCAATTAATTAACTTACAAAATTCCAAATTTCATAATTAATTAATTAAAGTGTATGGTCATAATTAATTACCCAAATTAACATTTCCAAAACACAAATTTATACAATTAATTATGCTCATTAACATCAGAACATGTCTAACACATTTTAATCAAAAATCAAACCCATTTCATGCTTCTTAACTCACGGCAATTTCGGGTTTTTCATGTCCGATTCGGTTTCAATCCAATTAAATCCACAATCAATATTCCCGAATGATTTCAACTCATCCAATGAATCAAAAATCAAAAAATCACCATGACAAAGGGCAGTCCAACTTTTGGCCAAGCCTACCAAATTGGGGAAAAATGATCCAATCAATTTTTCATGAAAGTGATCCAATACAACTTCAATTAAACATCATTCAAGCATACTCAATCAAAGAATTTTATCAAATCATGCTGAAATTAAATTTACCCAATTTTAACCCTAAGTTCAAGTTTCATGCTCAACTTCGCTCTGATACCATTGTTGGGTTTCTACGGTCTGTACGGGCCAAAATTGGGCCGAGGGCAAAACCGTCTTTCACCTCAAACCCAACAGTATACAATGCCCGAAAGTAAAGACCAGGCCTAAAGAATTCTGTATTATTGGATTACAATTGAGCCATAAGCTTAAGGACAAAACCTCTTAATTATATCAACCACATTTCCCCACTTTGCCTAACACAAGGCATATTCTCACATGCTCAAACTTTTATCAAATCTCTGGGCACGTTGTGGGACTTATGCCAGCTGCCAAAGACGATCCTTTTCATCTATAAATAGCAAAGCAATTCAAGAAATGAGGGGAGAGGAAGCGGGAGACTTCGTTCTTACAAGTCTCTGCTCTCGGACACTAGCTCTCTCATAGTACTCCATCCTCTTATACACTTATCACCGCCCTCACGGCCACCAAAAGAGTTTAAGGTAACATCAAACCTTGCTTTCACATTTTACATATTTACTACTCATTTCATTCTGATTGACTTGAGCGTCGGAGTGCCCCCGGCACCCACCACACCGGTGGGCAGTCTACTCCCGCTCACTCTATCTTTGTCTTGCAGGATCGCTAATGCCCCCAACCAACAAATTCTGATTGTGGACCTCGACCGAAATCCAACATCCACAATTTGGCGCCCACCGTGGATATTTATCATATACGGAATGTGTAGACTTCCATGTACCTTCATCAGGTATAATGGAATATGTAAACTTTACTTTGACCTTCATCAGGTCGGGGGGAGTAAACTCCCATATACCCACATTAGGTATAGTGGAGTGTGTAGACTTTCTTGGACCTTCATCGGGTCATGTAAACTCTGATGTACTTTTTCAAGTGTTGTAGAATGAAATCTTCTTAGACTTTCATCAGATCTAGTATCTGTAGACTCCCTTGTACCTTTAACAATATGTATGGTCGTCTTGATACATAAGATAATGAAACATCCTCCATATGGGACATCCCCTATTGGCTCATGTAGAGTCAAGTTGAAGACCCGGCCTTCATCTGGTCAGACGACATTGTAGATTCCTCTGGTCCTTTGACCCGTAGTATGGGGACTGTCCTGACCTTCATTTGGTTCAGTTGACTGGGGACATCCCCTATTGGCTCATGTAGAGTCAAGTTGAAGACCTGACCTTCATCTGGTCAGACGACATTATAGATTCCCCTGGTCCTTTGACCCGTAGTATGGGAATTATCCTGACCTTCATCTTGTTTAGTCGACTGGAGACATCCCCTATTGGCTCATGTAGAGTCAAGTTGAAGACCCGGCCTTCATCTGGTCAGACGACATTGTAGATTCCCCTGGTCCTTTGACCCGTAGTATGGGGACTGTCCTGACCTTCATTTGGTTCAGTCGACTGGGGACATCCCCTATTGGCTCATGTAGAGTCAAGTTGAAGACCCGGCCTTCATCTGGTCAGACGACATTGTAGATTCCCCTGGTCCTTTGACCTGTAGTATTGGGATTATCCTGACCTTCATCTGGTTCAGTCGACTGGGGACATCCCCTATTGGCTCCTGTAGAGTCAAGTTGAAGACCTGGCCTTCATCTGGTCAGACGACATTGTAGATTCCCCTAGTCCAAATATAATAATTGGGCCTTTTAAATTTAATTGGGCCTAATGGGCCGAAATTAATTTTATGGCAAATAAGGTGATTCCTTTATTGGGCCTTGGCATTTGGATTTGACCCATATTGGCCAAAGCTCATGCCTTAACGAATTAATTAAAAGCCCATTGGACTTTAATTAAATTGACATTGGATGTTAATTGGGCCTTTGAGACCCATTAAGATTAGATTTAGAATCTAAGTCTAAAAGGCGCACAATTAAGTGTAATTATTTAATTTGGAATAAAATTAGAATTAGTATTGAATACAAATTAAATCGGATTTAAAATTATAGTTCGATATAATTCAAGAATACACACTTTGAGTACTTATTCTTAAACGAGTTGGACTCGCGCAAATCAAATCGTTGTTTGAACATTGGATGGTCATTAATTCAAAGATTAATTAATTGGATTAGATTGATTGAATAACATGCTTTCTATGAATACATGGATCTATTGTATGAATAATGTATATCAGATGGATATTAGATGGGTAAGGGCAAATTTGGAAATTGTTGTAATAAATTTAGAATTTATTAAATTGGACCTACGTGTCCAGCCTTTATCTCTTGAATCTTTGTAATTCTCTTCTCACCAATTCCCCTAAATGTTAATGAGGTTTCTTTATTGTATTATGTAATTGGGTAGAAGTAAGAATAGTGCTAGTCGGGGAGAGGAAAGGTAGAGATTTGTTCTCGGAACAATTTGTTAAATATCCATCCGCATATCATTATTATTTATTTCGCGCCTTATTATGCTTTTAGAATGCATGCTTAAGGGTGTATGATGAGATCTAATCAAAGATAATTAATTGGTTTCCAAATCGCAACAAAAACCCTCATTTTATATTAAGCATTTTTCCTTCCATTGAGTGATTCTCTCTCAAGATCCAAGATTGGCATTGGTTTGTTGGCCAAAGTCAAGACCTTTGTCCATCACATATGTGTTTGAATCATGAAAGCTTTGTTCCATATCGTACGTCTTGGGAAAGTTGTGATTTGTTGGCCAAAGTCAATGTCACTTCTTGTTCATCGACCTCGATTACGAAGTTTTCCCACTGTCAATGGGTCACTCTTAACTGGTTTCATTAATCTTGTTGAGCCAAAGCCAATGCTTAGTTGATACAGAGGAAAAAAGGTTAGGCAATATATTGGATATATGTTTCGGACATGGAGGTCCACCTACTGGATCTAGGAATTGGATAGGATCCAATTGATCTTAGAGATCTACCTAGTTAAGTTTCATACAACTTGTTGGCCAAAGTCAAGGTTGTGTGTTATTTAACGGGATCCTAGCCCACTAGGAAACTAGGTTTCCTGAGTACTCCACAGAGGGTTAGAGGCTCGCCAAAAATTAGTGGGAGGCAAATATTAAATTTGCAATTTCTTTTAGATACTTGCCAATAGGCGCTCATTTCATTTTTCGTCATTAAAAATTTATATATATTAGTTGGACTAATATTCAATTGTTGTTTTAATTAAATAGTTGGACTGTATTCAAACTGCTTCATTTATAGTTGATTATATAATTGGATTATAGTAATCAATATATTTGAATTTAACCAATCAAATTGTAGTTAATTATATAGTTAGACTATAGTAATCATTACGTTAGATTGTACCCGAAATCGTTGATTGGATAGTTGGAGTATAGCAATCAAGATGACTTGAGAGATTAATGTCAAAGGAAATAATCCTAGGTGAAAAATATCTTTAACGGCGTAAATTTTCATATTGGGAAATGAATCTCAGGATAGTCCTGGGAGATGAGAAGTTAATCTATTTGATAGAGTGACCTCTCGGACCTAAGCTCGGAGTTGAAAAAATAGTATAGCATGAGCTTTGGAAGACTCATCGTGATGAAAACTTTAGTGCTCAATCCGTTATGCTTGCCACAAAGACTCCTTAATTTCTTCGTCAGAACTGAGGATTAGATCCTTATAGTATGATATTGAAATTGAAGGATCTTCATAGATCTATTCTTAGCTCTTAGAAGTACTGATTGCAAAAGAAAACTCTTGGAGAGTTAATGACTATGCTCAAGAAGACAGAGCCATAGCTTGTAAAAGGGCAAGAAGTGCAAGACGCATCTTACTTCAACATCCCAGAAGGTCAAGGCTTGGTCGAAGGCTTCTAGGGATATGAAATAGGGGCAAAGGCAAAATCATCACAGTCTTCTAGGAAGACAAATGACATATCCCAAGATGTCTGCCTAAACTGTGGCAAACGGGGTTACTGGAAGCGTGACTGCTGTATGACCAAAGTCAGACATGAAGGAAGTGAAGACGGGCAAGGCTCCGACTTCAGGTATGTTTGTTATAAACATGTCCACTGTTGGTTTTAAAATTGGATTTTCGATACTGGATGTGGTACAAAAATATATGTACTGATGTACGGGATCTGCTGATTAGTAGTAGACTGGCTTCAGTTGAGATCGACCTATGAGCCGGAAACAGGACATGAGTCGTTGTTTTGGCCGTTGAAACCTAAGTTTTGGAACTGCCATTTGGGCATGTACTTAAATTAGGAAACTGTTACAATGTACCTAGTTTGACTAGAAATATTATCTCTGTATCTAGTTTAACCCGTTGCAGGTATACCTTTATATTCTAGAACACTAAGTGTTTTGTTTATAAAGATGATATTGAGATAAGCACATTAGATATGTATAACAGCATTTATATTTAGAATATAAATGAATCTGAAACATATAATATGACAAACAAAATCTCAAACTTTGTAAATCTGTTGAGACTTAAAAGTGTCATTGTTGTCTGGGACACATTAACAAGACTCGTATATCCACACTTTCGAAGAATGGATACTAGGACGGATTTGATTCTAATTCAAATGATGTCTACAAATCTAGTTTATTAGGCAAAGTGCCTAAAACACCTTTTACTTGGTAAAAACATACAAGTGCCACCGATCTGTTAGCCCTCGTTCATTGTGACATAAGTGGGCCATGTCTAGCAAGGCTAGAAGTGGACATAAATACTTCGTAACCTTTACGGATGTGGCATCGCGTTACGGTTATATGTATCTTATAAAACACAAGTCATAAACTTTTGAGTAATTCAAAGGGTTTCGACACGAAGTAAGAAAACAGACCGGTAAAAGTATTAAAAACATTACGGTTGGACCATAATCTAAAATACTTAAACATATGAGTTTCAAGATTACTTGAAAGAGTATAGTATTCTTTCACAGTGGACTCCTCACGGGACACCTCAATTTGACGGTGTGTCCGAACAGAGAAACCGAACTTTGTTGGACATGGTAAGGTTAATGATGAGTCACTCTGAGCTAGCAATTTCCTTCACATGATATGCAATACTTATTTTGAATAAGGTTCCATGTAAATCTGTTAGACAAACTTCATATTAGATATGAACAGGAAAGAAACCAGGTTTCTCATTCCTGAAGATTTGGGATGCTGGGCATATAATTGAATGTTTGGATGGTACCAAACTAGAACCCAAATCGGATAAGTGGCTATTTGTAGGTTGTCCTAGGGAAACCAAAGTATAGTACTTATACAACTCACAAGAGAACAATAAAATTATTACTCTCCATGCGGTTTTCCTAAGAGGAATTCCTATATGCAGTGGTAAGTGGGAGGAAAGTAGAACTCGATGAAAATCGGAGTAATACTGTTTCAGGCACCGAGTCCTCACGAAACACCAACAGTTCATCAGAGATTAAACTGTACCAATAATTTTCGAATACACAAGAACCGCGTAGGTCGGAGAGAGAGTTAGAAAACAACCTGCGAGGTATGGGTTTCTGATCTCACCTGATGTAGATATCAATCTTATTGAGGAAGACGAACCGGCTACGTATGAGGAAGTGATACAAGGTATCGACTCCTTTTATGGCAAAGTGCCATGAAGTCCGAAATGGATTCCATGTATACCAACTAAGTTTGGAAACTGGTTGATGTACCGGAAGGCACTGTGCCTATTGGTACTATATGAGTCTTCAATGAAGACATACATGGATGGCAACATATAAACGTACAAGGCTAGGCTTGTAGCGAAAGGGAATCGTCATCAACATGGTGTTGATAAAGATGAAACTTTTTCACTTGTTGCCATGATTAAATCCATTTGGATAATGCTTGCTATGCAGCATATTTCGTTTATGAAATATGACATCTGGACGCCAAAACCGCTTTCCTTAACGGAAACCTTTTGGAGGATGTTTACAACATCCTGACTGTTTTGTCGTGCCGAAATATACAAATAAGGTTTGCAAGTTAAATCGATCCATTTATGGATTGAAGCAAACATTGTGTTCTTAGAACCAACGTTTTGATGAGATCATAATGGTATATGATTTCATTCAAAATGAATATGATTCTTGTGTATATAAGAAGGTTAGTGGGAGTGCACTGACAAGGAATGTCAGATAAGTTGATAATGTATTACTTCTTAGCAATAACATTACCATAATATAATTGGTGAAAGCTTGGCTTTCATTAAAATTCTCCATGGAATACCTGGGAGAAGTAGGCTTTATTCTAGGAATAAAGATCTATTGGGATAGATCTAGAAAGCTGCTAACAACCCTCCCAGAGTTCATACGTTTTTGAAATGTATGTGACTTGATGTCTCATATGCTTTGAGCATATGTAGACGCTATAAGGCTAATCCAGGTGATGGTCACTGGATTGATGTAAAGAACATCCTTGAGTATCTTGGACGAACTAAGGATGTTTTCTTAAGCTATGGAAGATGAGAACTTGAAGTGACTAGGTTCACCGCTGCAAGTTTACAAACCGAAAAAGACGACTTTAAGTCGTAATAAGGGTACATATTTAGTTTGAATAACGAAACATTGAACTGGAAATCATCCAAGCAAGATACTGTTGCCAAATAAATAACAAAAGAGGAACATTGCTGTAGCTGAGGCAGCAAAAGAAGCATTTTGGATCTATATAATCCTAATTGGATTAGGTATAGTTCTGTTAGCAGCTGAGCTAGGCTACAACACAGCCTAAAGAATTACGGTCTCATCAACGATCCAAGTATATACTTTGACTATTTCATCTGATTCGTTCGATCATACATCGTGCCGATGTGATGATCGAATAAAACACATCAGATGATAACATTACAAATCCGCTGATGAAAGTTGTTTCTCAGCAGAAGTTTGAGCGACCCGTACATAGTTCAGGTGTAGGACACTTGAGTGATTGGCTATAGGACAAGTGGGAGATTGTTGGATAATTATGACCAATAACATTACTATTTGTACAGAACATGGTGTGGTTGTACAAATTAACTATGTGATAAAGGAAATTGCTCTCTTATAATTTATAATTAAATTACCAAGATATATAAATGATAAAAGTCCATATGATTAGTACCTGATTAATAAGATATGAGACAATATTAATCCACTAAGGTTTAATCATTAAATATCCCTAGTCGTAGTATTATCGAGACTGGACATCGATAATGTGGAATAGACTAGTATTACAATTGTGCGTGTTATGGAAGCGTAACGACATAGTTCTCATATATTTGGGTATTGGATACTCATGCAAGTGTAATATGAGGTTCTGTTTACCGATGGTACGGAAACATCTTCACTCTGGATAGAGCCATCAGAATCCCATTGGTAGTATGACTATGTGTCTATGGGAATCCGAATCAGGGTAGGTGTATTTGGTCTTAACCTGAGACTTGCATCGCTAATACTTGCGATAATTAGTATACTTTGGTTTTGGTCGTCCGGGGATTTAACAGGTTCTGTGTACGCCTCTTCTGGGTATACTAAGAATCGTAGTGTATTGGGTGTGATGTCAAGATGGAAGTATCACTTCAGTCATATGGAGATGATGATCATGTAGGATACGAAACTGGTACTCTTAAGTACTGCAGTCATCGGGATAATATGACTAGGTCATGATTATCTGATTATAGAGACTAGTTACCAGAGATCCGATATATGTTTCGTATGAGGCAGACACAATTCTAGCCCTAGGCCTAGCACGTGATATTTAATACTGGATCGTAATACGCAATACTTCGTATACTACGCCTGAAAAAGATTATATATTCCTTAAAAGAATATTTTTGGAGAATTGGGTAGGCACGGCGCTTTGCTAGAAGCCAACCATGTCTTGTAAATCGGTAAGAATATGGTACGAGGTACGCACATGTTCGTATAGTCCGACGACCGTATTTACTGCCAACATATCTAGGGATCTCATGGGTCGCTTCCCGAAGATTCACCAATGACGTATGACTCGAACAGAATTAATCTGAGATTAATTATGAGAGAGAGAAAATTAATCTAGGATTAATTGCGGCGAGAATTTATCTGGGATAAAATTCGATTAAAAGAGAGAGAACGATTAATTTAGAATTAATCGATAAAATAATATATTCGATATATTAAATGAAATTAGATTTCATGACGGAATTAATATTGGATTTTAATTCGGGCGAACGAATTAATTTAGAATTAATTCGTAAGCGACTTTAATATTTAATTAACGTCGCAACAGAAAATTCGTTAATTCGAAATTAATGAACCCGAGCCCGATATGTGTTTTGGGGGCCCACTTAGATTTTGAATATAAAGTGGGGCCCACAAGTCACATCACTAGTCAACTACTTACTTTATGGTGATGGAAGTTAGTGAAGACTTTGATGTTAGCTTGTTTCTTACACTATCATTATTTTAATTGATGTGTAAGACCTTTACCAACTTTGGAAGATTTGGTAATTGATTTATTGATTTTGGAAAATCAAACACAACACACTCTCTCCCTCTCAAGCTTGGCCGAAACTCTCCCCTTATTTTTCTCTCAATTAGGTGTGAACCTAGGGTTTATGTTAATTATTTTTGATTCAAAAATCGTGAATGCTAGCACATTGAAGGAGTCATACAAATGTGATAGGGAAACTATCCCCTTGAGTTTGGAATTCAAAGATCAAAGCTTGGAGTTCACAATTCATACAAAGAGGAGCTTGAAGCACTACACAAAGGAGTAAAATTTTTGTATTCTCTACATCCCTTAGCCGATCAAAGTGAGTATATTTCTGCAACTTACTTTGTTAATTCACACAATTTTATGCTTAATAGATCATTGGCATGTTCTAGGAGAACCCAACAGGTGTTTATATCAGATAAACATTGAACGATTCACAAAAGATTCTTAATGGATGGTACACCAATGTCAATAAGAATCTTCTCGGGTTGAGTAGCATAGCGATTCTTTGACTTGAGATACCATTGTCGATATATGAGATATCCTCCACACCCACTAAAATTTTACTTCAGCTTTAGATAAAATTCCAGTCCCGAAACAGCCTCGGAACAGTCCCTGAACAGCCGGACTAAAACTGGACTGTTTTGGACCCGATACGTTCACAGTGCACTACCGAAACAGCCCCTGAAAAGCGCGGACAGTGGCTGTGTTTTGGTTCTGATTTTTCACTTGAAAACAGCCCCAACACATCCCCAAAACACCATAAAATATTCCCCAAAAAAATGGATTAAAACGAAACCAAAACGAGTTCTGTTTCACCAAGTAAAGAGGCGGCAATGAGCAAAACAATGCCTCACTGCTGCGAACAAAGAAGAAAGAGATGAAGATGAATATGTTTGACACCACAAGTCTTCCGAGATATGTCTCGTTACCAATGGAAACTTGTGTGGGCAAGACTAATAAAATAATCCCTAAACATTTTAGAGATTTTAATCACATAACAACTTTTGTTATTTTTATTTTATTTATCTTTTGTTCTTCTTTTGTTTTCTCAACAACTTGAGAGGGTTTGGAGAAGAAGAAGTTGGAGGCTAGGGTTAGAATGAGAGGCTTAAGCAAAAAGAAAAACAATTTTCCTTTTTATACTTAGGGTTAATTTTACAAAATAAAACAAACCATTCCCCTTCCACACCTCAAATATTCAGCCAACACATGTTTAAAAACAAAATTTTTGTAACATCTATATTTACTTTCCATAAAGGAAAAGATGTTACAAAATAAAACGCTTAAATGTCATTTAAAAATATCTAACTTATAAATTAAATCCAAGGGTTTCCAAAACCCAAAATTTAAAAATTACTAATTTAACCTTTCATTTAATTATATCTAATATAATTAAATAACATGTGTTTAAATATCATATATTTAATAAAACCATATATTAAATTTTAATATAAAGTTTCAAGTGTTACAAAATAATATTATTAATCATATTAATAATATTTATACCTTTGTGAGTATATAATTGGACTATCCAATTATACTAAATCTGCTATAGTATATCGAGCTAGCACGTGGACCAAATGGACCTACGGTTCCGAGCTCCAATAATCTCGAAATAGTAATTAAGCTCTTAATTAAATATTCCAATTATTAACTCCAGGTTATTCCACTAAAAACCCGAAGTTGCACTCTTGGTGCCTCATATGATATATTAAGCCGAACTAAGTCGGTGTCCATCAATATACTCACTACATATAGATTAACCATTCACGAGTATCTCGTAACTAGAGCTGGATAGACAGATTGATAAAGAACGGAGCCTTAGACCAGTTAAAGCTCGTAACTTTACCAGTCTACGAATCCTGTTTTAAAGGAAAAAGACCAAGAGACATTTTACTGGAAAAGGTATAAAAACACTCAACCACTTGAGCTAATACATTCGGACGTTTGCGGATCGATGAATGTAAGAGCCCGAGGTGGTTATGAATACTTCGTCACATTCATTGACGATTATTCTAGATATGGGTATGTTTACCTACTGCAGCACAAGTCAAATACTTTTGAAAATTTCAAAAAGTATCGTGCTAAGGCTGATAACCAGTTAGGTAAAACAATCAAAACTTTACGATCAGATCGTGGAGAAGAAAACCTTGACAGAGATTTCGAGGAATTCTTAGTTGAGCATGAGATTGTATCCCAGCTCACAGCACCTGGAACACCACAGTAAAATGGTGTTGCAGAGAGGAGAAATCGGACCCTACTAGATATGATGAGATCTATGTTTAGTTATAGCTCACTACATAGTTCATTCTGGGGATATTCACTGCAAACTGCAATGTATATCCTTAATGTAGTTCCATCTAAGTCTGTTCTTAAGACTCCCTTAGAGTTGTGGATTGGTCGTAAAACTAGTTTGCGACATTTTCGCATATGGGGGTGTCCAGCACATGTGCTGAAGAATAAGACTACAAAGTTGGAGCCACGTTCTCAGGTGTGCCTATTTATAGGCCATCCTAAGGAGACTGGGGGTGGATTCTTCTATAGTCCTGAAGATAAAAAATGTTTGTATCGAAAAATGTCGCGTTTCTAGAGGAGGATTATATGAGGGAGTTCAAGCCTCGAAGTAAAATATTACTCGAGGAGTTACTTGCTGGTTCGACCAGCACACCATCGTCAACGACAGTTGACAAATACATAACACCTTCAACATCTGAGCGTTAGATGCAAGTTCGTCAGAATGATCAACCACCTAGACGTAGTGGGAGGGTTGTACGACAACCTGATCGCTACCTTGGGGTTGGAGAGGCACAAGTTTTCGCATCCAACGATGGTATAGATGATCCATTGACTTATCGTAGTATAATGGATGATTATGACAAAGAGGAAGGGCTCAAAGCCATGATCCTAGAGATGGAGTCCACGTACTCCAACTTAGTCTGGGAACTTGTAGACCAACCTGATGGGGTGAAACCCATAGGTTGCAAGTGGATCTACAAGAGGAATATGGGAGCAGATAGGAAGGTACAGATAGTCAAGGCTAGGCTAGTGGCCAAGGGTTATACCCAGAAAGAGGGAGTTGACTATGAGGAAACTTTCTTGCCAATAGCCATGATCAAATCCATCCGAACTCTTCTATCCATTGCCGCATATTATGACTATGAAATTTGGCATATGGACGTCAAAACTGCATTATTGAATGGAAATCTTGATGGCCCAAGGTCAAGAGCAAAAAGTTTGCAAGCTGCAAAGGTCCATTTATGGACTTAAGCAGACATCTCGATCTTGGAATATAAGATTTGATACCACGATCAAGTCTTATGATTTTGAACAGAATATCGATGAGCCTTGTGTATACAAGCGCGTCATTGACGGGAATGTGGACGTGAAAACCTGGCTAGCTTACCAATTCCAAATGAAAGATTTGGGAGAGGCCAGTTATGTTCTTGGGATTCAGATACTTCGAGATCACAAGAAACGACTGTTAGCTATGTCTCAGGCATCCTATATCGACAAGATCCTTATACGATTTGGGATACAGAATTCCAAGAAAGGCAATCTGCCTTATCGGCATGGAATTCATTTGTCAAAGGAACAGTCTCCTAAGACACCTCAAGATGTTGAGGAAATGAGACATATCTCATATGCCTCAGCAGTTGGTAGTCTCATGTATGCTATGTTATGCACGAGACTATACATCTATTTTACAGTGGGAGTAGTCAGTAGGTTTCAGTCGAACCCATGATTGGATCACTGGGTGGCTGTAAAACACATTCTCAAGTATCTTAAGAGAACAATAGATTATATGCTTGTGTATTCTGGTGAGGATACAATCCTAAGGGGATATATAGACTCTGATTTTCAGACAGATATCGATTATAGGAAATCAACATCTGGATCAGTGTTTACCTTAGGTGGCGGGGCTATAGTATGGCAGAGTATAAAGCAATCTTGCATTGCTGACTCCATGATGAGTGGTAAATAGATCACTATTTCCCTCTCATTTGACTTAATATTTTGAATAGTTTCTTGCGTTTTGTGAATATTTTGATGTGTTTTGTGTTATTTTGTAGATAAATAAAATAACAGGACTCTCTGGAGGTAATTTGGGGCCAAAACAGTGAAAAACAGACAAAAATGACATAAATGTAAATTTCCTGGTAAAATGCACCATTTGCTAAAATACGCCGTGCTAAAATATGTCGTCTACTAACATGCGCCGGAGACTGCTAACATGCACCGGACACGTAGACCAATCAGAGAAGTTTTTCTATCATGCACCATTGCTAACAAGCGCCTGCCACGTGTCAACATCACAACAAATAATGCTAATATGCGCCGGACACGTGTCACCACCACATGTTGTCGACACTCATCATTGAAACACATCATTGCTTGCATCATGCTGACATCAGCGTCGCGACGCGTACACCCTTACGCGTCGCGACACGAAGCTAATAATTGAGATAATAATTCTACCGACACCATGTGTCACCATCTCGAGAAGCCAACGCCCCGTGTCTTCAATCAACGGCGCGTCGCGACACGTGAGGTAAAATTTTACCTATAAATTGAGGCCAAATTTCATTTGTAAAACCATACTCTCTTCTAAGGAATTCCTTAGGAATACTAAGAAGATTGTATCTTGTTTGTTTATTTACAGCTTTCAGCATTTAATTTTATTTACTTTTCGCAATAGTACTTTCTTTTCTTTACATTTCAGTCTTTATTTTCTTTATTCAGCATGAGGAGGTAACTCCCGTCTGCTGGGGTTAAAGGTCAAGCTTTTATTACTAATATTTAAATTAATCTCTCTTAATTATAATATATAAACTATTTAAAACCTGACTTAATGAGGATATAGCCTTTATGGTCGATTGGACTTAATAAAATTGGTTTTAACCTGACTAAACTAGATATCGCCTGTATAGTCGGTTAGAATTAATTATAAATTTGACTTAATCAGGATACTGCCTATATGGTCGGTTGGTAATATCACGCAAAGTTTATATATTATAATAAGGGAGATATCTAAAATAGAAGTAATAAAAGTGGATCATCTAATCCCATCATTTTCTTTTATTGTATTTTTACCTTTTTAATTTTCAGCATTTACATTATGTCATTTACTTTATTTAATCTTTTACTAGCCTTAGATATGTGTCGTAACTAAACCCGTTATCTGGGTTGTGATGAATTCCAATATCACCGATTTATAATCGGTTATTTTATAGTTTGGGTAATATAAAAGTTTATTTATTAAGTCTTAAGCTTAATGCTTTTTGTTAATTGGCCATTAATAAGATTGATTTGGTAAACTTAAAATAAACTTGACAAATGAATTTTAGGTTTCAGCCTTAGACTTAATATCCCACGATCTTCCTTGAGGATAGATAACCCTTTAATAGATTTCCTTACAGGATAAACATATACCTGTCGTGCGGGGGTAGCCAGAATTGGAACTTAATTTTAATGAATTCAGGTAACTTGGTTGACAAAGACATATGATTAATTGGGTTACACTGGGTATTTACAGTTGACCATCGACATAGGCTTTTGCATAATTTCGTGTTCCAGGTTAGTGAACCAATATATTATACAAACATTAGATAACCACTTCATCTTTAAAAAGATATTGGAAGGATTCACAACCCTACATAGTTTCTTAATATTGAATTTCCCCTTAATTTACTTTCGCACTGTTTTATTTATTTGTCTTTAGTTTAAAGTCACCATCCAATCAAAAACCAATCTATTAGATACTTGTAAAAATTTGGCTTCATAAATTAATAGCTTATGTATTAAGTCCTCGTGGGATCAATACATTTATACTACTTGAACGATACATGCGCTTGCGTTATACGTGTGTGATTACACCGGTCAAGTTTTTGGCACCGTTGTCGGGGACTTATTTATCTTTCACTATTAATTTTGAAGTTTGATACCTTTACTTGTGTCTAATTTATTTTTATTTATTATTTATGTTTTCTTGTGTTTCAGGTTCTCAAACACTACATGAGATGAACCAGAAGCTTTGAAATCCGTCCGCTTGACCCAGAAATTGAAAGAACCATCAGACAGTTGAGAATGGAAAGGCGAGAAGGCCAAGAAACACTGATCAACATGGAACCTGAACCTTTGGAGATTGCACCACCAATTCCCATTCGAGACAGAACTATTTCGGTGGTTTACGGCTTCGTTTCCTATATTGTACTTCCTCTCTTACCAGAAAATACGTGTGACATCAAAACATGCATTCAGATGATACAACAATCAGTTCAGTTTAGAGGGAATGCAACAGAAGATCCTAATGCCCACATCAGCAACTTCCTCGAAGTTTGCGGCACTTTCAATTACAATCGAGTGGCTGAAGAAGTAATGAGACTGCGTGTTTTTCCATATTCCTTGAAAGACATAGCTAAGGCTTGGCTACATTCACTACCAGCAGGTTCCATCATAACTTGGAAAACTCTAGCCATAAAATTCCTTGCAAAGTACTTTCCACTAGCCAGAACTGCAAAGCTAAGGAATGACATCACATCCTTTGTGCAACATGACTCAGAATCCTTATGTGAAGCTTGGGAAAGGTACAAGGATTTGCTCAGAAAATTTCATCATCATGAGATTGCAAAGTGGCTACAAGTCTAAACCTTCTGTAATGGACTTTCTGGAATAATGAGAACCACAATTGATGCTACTGCTGGAGGAGCTTTAATGGCAAAAGGAGAAGATCAGGCCTGAGATTTAATTTAAGAAATGGCCAACAACAATTTATTGTGGCCAACAGAAAGGAGCATGCTCTAATGAATTGCTGGAATTTATGAAGTTGGAGCCAACACAGCAGTGAATGCCAAGCTGGATTAGATAAGCAAATTCATGGAAATTCTTAGCATGCAAGGTAATACTGGATCCACAAGTTTACCATATGATGGAGCATCAAAGACAAACCAACATGAAGAGACGGTGAATTATGTCAATAATTTCAACAGACATGGGAACAATCTGTTTGGGTCAAATCAGGGAGGCGCAACGGAAGAAGCGCTGTTCGGGCAAAATCGTAGTTTAAAATTTTAAACTTATGAATAAATTATTTAATATCCAATATTAATAATTCATTCATATTTCACCTAAACATATTTATTCGATATCATATAATGACATAAATAATATAGAAACATCGTGAAACTTTTGCGAAAATATTTTTCTGCAAAATAGCATAAAATGAGTTTTCGGCCGAACCGACCGACCAATGCTCATGGGGACTGCCCAGGTCAGCCCAAAAAATATTTGGACAGTTCGTGGGCTGCCCGAACAGTGCCCAGTTTACTGTTTGGGCAACCGTTATCCGGTAACGCCGTTTTTCACCGTTTTCGCATATTTTCACTCCGAAATAATTTCCGATAAATGATTTTCTTGGGAAATTAAAATAAACCAATTTATTCTAATTACTCAATAAATAAAAACTGAAATTTTTTATTTGAAAAATCAGATTTATCATTAATTACTATGAGACCCCTAAACTTTACAAATTAATCATTTTGGTCCTTAAATATTCAAATACATATTTAATTGATTCCAAATCAATCCCAAAATAATTTATACAATTTGCAACATAAACTAGAAACTTTTCCAGAATTCTGAAACTGCCCAATATTTTTCCAGAATTACGAAAACAGACCAGATTTTCTATTAATTGTAATTTGGCCCAATTTGTTCAAAACACATCAAGATCAAATCCAATCAATCCCAAATTAGACATACATCAAATATACATCATATTATAACATATATATGAAAAGCCCCAAAATTTGAATGTGTTAAGAACCCTAATTTCACAAATTACTCAAATTGGACAATTTACATTAAATTGACAAAATTCTATACTTTAATCATCCAATTACCACACCACTCAAGTCTCTCCATCATGAAATTAATCAAGAACAATTCTAGGTTAATTATGAATGGCTAATTAACTCTAGATGGAAACTTTAATTTTCTAATTAATTAAATAAGCATAATTACACCTAATTAGCTTAATTAATTAAACGTACATGCTAAACACCTTCAAACAAGTTTCCAACACAATAATTCACATAATTAAACATTAGAGAAAATTATAAGCTACACAAGTTAAAGCATAGAATAATAGAAACAATTTCTTAGTTGAAGAAAATTGGAAATAACTTACAAAACTCCAAGTTTCCAAGTTTCCAAGTTTTTCTCCATTTATTCTTCACATTTTTCTCTCAATTTTAAGTTAGTGAATTTTTGAAAACCTTGTATCAATTGAAAAATGAAAAAAAAAATATTTAAATGTAATTCCATGTTGTTGCTGTGAGCAACAAAAATACAATAAATAAATTTTCATTTATCTCATTTCTATTGGAACACTTTCACTTAGTTTAAAGATAACAGTTATCAAAAATAAAGTAAACTTACAAGTGTATCCAATAAACACATGCCATTTCCAAGCTTTAATAAAGCAAATCATTAATAAAGATATTTGTAACTTTAATTATTTTAATCATATAACATTTTTATAATAAAATAATTAAATACAAATATCTTAAATATATGTATTATATTTACATTAAATAACACAAATACATATATTAATGATATATGTCGAATATCATAATTTTATATTTTATTTATGTGTATTTAATAAAATCAAGTATTAAATAAAATACACATTAATTTTGGAAATGACCGTTAGGTCCCGATTGCATGTATTTTTCGTTTAACCATTAAACGAGTTATAAGTAATCATTATTATTCATAATAGTTGCTCTAGTGCTCTACGAATATATTTCATTAGTGAGACTCTCTAGATTCAGGTATATATGTCACGAAATACAATTTCGTGTCCATAATTCACCCACCCGTAAATTATGACGACCATAGATAAACTCGCTGAATCATACAGGTCAAGGTCACTGTATACGTATAATTCCTCTGTCACATGTATCCGGATTATCCAAGAGATATAGATATAAAGTTAAATCTCTATAGGAATAATGTCGTCGATGTATCTATTAGCAATCTATAAATAATATTTGAAACACACTTCTGAAGTATACTATGGCCATAGATTTAACAGATTGCGAATCACATATGGACTACCTATGCTCTGTACACAGAACTGACGGATCCTTTATTGATACACACAGGATATCATGAGCATGAGTCCACACCCAACGAACAGGCGGAGGTCTGATATAAATAGATCAGTGACGTGACTGCCATCTAAGTATAGAGGATAATTCATATATCTACAGTGGTATCTCAAGTCAAAAAATCATTGTACTACTCAACCCGAGAAGATTCCTATTGACGTTGGTGTACCATCTATTAGGAAATCTTCAGTGAGTCGTTCAGTGTTTATCAAATAAATACCTACACGTCTATACGAGTCTCCCAAGACTCATGGTTCATTGGGATAAACCATCGGACCTAGTCCGATATACGACATATACTGGTCTCAGCGGATTTTACTAACCGACCTCTGTCAGTAAATCTTGACCAGGAACTTAATTTGAGGATATACAAGTTATAGTGACACTTCCCAATATCAATTACAAACCATGTTTCAACTGTGCACTACGTTGTAAATCTTGGGGTCTTTGTCTAATATATATATATACATATCACTAAACCGGATTTAGTTTTAATCCAATCAATCTAATCTAAATTAGATCGAATATGTATATAGAAGACAAGAGGTGCTACCTTTAAATTAGTAATATTATGGAAAAATGTATTGCTCGTATTCATGAATCAGACATAAATACGATTCAGATTGGCGCTCAGAGCACCAACCCTAACAATTTCTCCCACTTGCTCTAGTGCCATTCCATGGTATCATATACACATCCCAATGTGTATCACATACTCATGGCCCTCAAGAACTCACCTAATGCTCAAGAGGTAGTAACAACAAGTGAGCCCGCTATGTCAGATTGTGTTTGTCCAACAAACACAATCATTTTCCTTAGCCATCATCATTCATATTTTTGTAGAAACTAAGTTCTACATCAATATAACTCAGATGCCATATCAACACTGTGCTTCAGCTACTAAGTTGTCTAAGTATTTACGGATGAAATCCAAAATACTGTGTAGACAATCGCAAACACAATACTAATAACAAACTTCTAATCTACGAGGTCACTATGCAACTTCATAAGTCAATACTTCATAAGTTGCAACTAATTCTACTCATACAGTAGAATCATCTTTGACACTCTCACTGCAACTTTTTTTACTCTTTATGTCGTTGACTGTCTAATGTCATAATTAGACTCAAAACTAATCTGACCCTAATGGTTGCAGATTTATTCTCCATTAATAAGAAACTCGTTCTTAATATCTCAAAGATAATAAAGAACATGTTTCAAGACACATCTTATGGTCTAGAGGTTATCAAAATAACTCGTAAAAATTACGATTAAATTTATATATCTTATCGTACTCTATATAGTATTCATTAGGCCATCATCCTATGATGCATAAGATTGATTAGACATTCTGGTCAACATCTCTTTCGAAAAAGGAATCATCCTTTACGAAAGATGAATACTATACATAAGACACACACTAACTATCAAATAGTTATACTAACTATCATACATATAATCTTGTTGCGTCTTTTATTAGATCATATCTTATGTACGATTAATAGGAGTATCTCACAAGTCTCTTAGTTTTATATCATATATAAAACTTTATATCGAATATAATAGAGACACCACTCCCACTTCTTTCACGCAGAAAATAAGACTCAGGTAAACCTTTTACCACATTAACATCTCATTATTACCCTAATAATGATAATGTCATTATGATGTAAAATACTAGAAAGAAATTTGTACGCTCCCACTAACCCTTCTATCTCATATGTATTCTTTATGCTTTGAAAAAATCAGACAATCTGACTAATATCAAAATTAGAAAACACAAATTTCCAGAAAGCTCATCCGATTCTACAATAGGCTTTATAAATTAATATACTAAATTGTATTCTTAGCATAATACAAACTCCAGGGCCATTCCAAAACGAACTCTTCAAACTAAAAAATCACAATGGATCTCTTATATGAAAAAACCATTCAGAAATGCCATTTTGTATTCTTTAGCTAAAATGTACAATTTAATATCATCATTAACCAACATATCTTAAATTATTCAATCAGTGCGACTAGAGACAAGTTTCCTCAGAATCTATAATAGATTACTGAGTATAACTTTTCTCACTGTCATACTATAAAGGTCAAACCTTTAATAAGCTCACTGTGCTTTTGCTGCGTAAACAATTTGCACATTTTATGAACGATTCATAATAAAAGCTCAATCAAGTTCCAAACTTGATCATAGTAAGCTATGAAAAATCTAAGATCTATGGTCTAATGCTTATTTCCGGATTCGATATCAAATATCGTTCCCACTCTAAGTTATAGGATAATTTTCTTCGATAAGAAAATAACAGAACCATTAAGTATCAAATACTTTGCAAATGATTCTGACATTCTATTGCACTTATTTGGAAGTAATAAAATGGTATTTTGATCTTATTAATTATGTAGTTCCATTTACAGTTTATCAGTGCATTTGACTTCAATAAGTCAAGTCATTTCTATAATAGTCAACATCCAATGTTACACACTAAGTAATAAACAATTTTATTACTCGAGATCGTAGAAAAGATATTATATCAAATAGAATATAATATTCTATTAAATAAAATAAATGATAAACTTATACTCGTACCTCCGAGGCGCAAGTAATATCAATTATATAAAAATTATACTAAAAATAGATTCAAATCTTAAAGATTTCAAGATTCGAATTTTCTACTTATACACATCATATACATAACTGTAGAAACTAATGGAACATTAATTAAAATGATGAATTAGTGTTACTGGAGCATATCCCCAATAGTATTGAAACTAATTCGGTAACTCTTAATATCAAACGAATCAAATCGCATAAGATTCAATTTCTTCCACTAACCAATTCCATCAATATGGAATCGTGGAAGAATAATATTGATGTAAGAATTATATTCTTCGAATAACCTTAGAAAAAATTGCCATAAATTCATATGTTTGATCGTATCAAACATCTTTGAACAATTCAAAGACTCATGATAAATTTTAAAGATACAATTTTCAAAAATTCAGATCGAATATATTTGAACTAGTCAAAATATTATATCCACGTTTCATCAGAAACACTTAACTAAGTCACGACAGTTCATTGACTAAGTTACGAAGTAAAGAAAACCACCTTAAGCAATTTACAATTTATTAAATTACATACATCCAATGTATCAATTTAATAAATTTTTTGGTCCACTGACAGTCATTGGTTAAATGAGATTTAGTCACCTTCCCGAATACAATATTCGTTAAACGGATAAGGATATGTGGTGTGATCTCATATCATACCATCTTTTACCATATGGAATAAGCATCAAATACTTGAGTGATTAAATGTCATAAACTAATGTTCTAAGTTATTTACTTAACCGAATATTTTTCTTAATGTTTACCTATTCGTTAATGACATTACTAGTCGTTTTAAGATATGTAACAATTGTTTACAAAGTACAAGTAACTATCAAATAGTCGCAAGTTCTGATATCAAATATCAAAACAATCATTCAACAATATTTTAAATAACTAGACGGGAGATCTGATATCTGATATCTATAGTTGTCGTATTGTGAAAATTAATATTTTCTATACACAACTATACACATCTTCTTTCTTTAGCTTTATTATTTACTTTCAAATTATTTACAACATTTGCAAATAATCGAAAAATAAATAGTGTCTGACATGTGACCTCTGTATGTCAATAAACTCAAGAAACATCATTATCAGATAAACAAATACATAATGGGGTTTTCTTAATGCCAGTGAAGAATCTCGAGACATGAACTAATTCATGTCAATCTTTACTGCATAAGAAACTATTATATCTAGAAGGATTATACCATTATCTATTCTAATTTAGAACCTATTCTAGAAATCTGCAACCATAATTGAAGTCAGAAAACATATATAATATGCATGCAGTGGATACAAGTTTAATTCTATCAAATCAATATAATAAGGAACAACATAAGCGTCAATTTACATAATATTACACCCCTCATAAGTTAAGGATTTTTAACCTAGCAGTGCCTCCCTCTATTTTATGTAATACCGTAATCCCCAACGGAAACGAGAATTCAATAATTAAATTGAATTCCATAATGGGAAATGGACCCCATGAATATATTTCGACTCATAGCTTTGGCACGTTCTCGCATACGTATATTCATTAGGTAGACAACTCATTGTCAATCACACTCACTGTGACTCATGAGTTCGGTCCTGATCGTTTGTCGTTATGACAGCTTTGGCACGTTCTCAAGGAGGCGTATCAAGGTTAAACTTGTCAATGACAAACTCAAGCTACCGATGTAGTCCTGACAGCTCTGGCACGTTCAGGATTTCCACTTTCACTTGAATTTGTCTCTTATCATATAAGTTCTACTGGCGCAAATGAACTACCTTCAACTATAACTGCATAGCTTTGGCACGTTACAACCATAGCATCATGAAAACATTTACAACCGTATTGAAAAGGCGGACGAAGAAACAAGTATTCCTAATACTAGTCACTTTCTTAAAACCTTATTTAAACGGAGATTTTCCAACAAAAGATGCTTTTACTTTATTTAATCAAATTAAATAAACACATGCATGTATTAAGTATTGATTAAATTAAACATTGAATTTTAAAGAGCTAATCATATCGGGTGTCCAAGATCAGACTCGCTCTGATACCATTTTATTGGGGTCAAATCAGGGAGGCGCAGCGGAATAAGCGATGTTCGAGCGAAATCGTAGTTTAAAATTTTAAACTTACGAATAAATTATTTAATATCCAATATTAATAATTCATTCATATTTCACCTAAATATATTTATTCGATATCATATAACGACATAAATAATATAGAAACTTTTGCGAAAATGTTTTTCCGTAAATTAGCATAAAACGTGTTTCCAGCAGAACCGACCGAACAATGCTCATGGGGACTGCCCTGGTCAGCCCCAAAAATATTTGGACAGTATGTGGGCTGCCCAAACAGTGCCCAATTCACTGTTTGGGCAGCCGTTACCCAGTAACGTCGCTTTTCGTCGTTTTCGTGTATTTTCTCTCCGAAACAATATCCGACAAATGATTTTCTTGGGAAATTAAAATAAACCAATTTATTCTAATTAATAAATTAATAAAAACTAAATTTTTTTATTTGAAAAATCAGATTTATCATTAATTGCTATGAGACCCCTAAACTTTGCAAATTAATCATTTTGGTCCTTAAATATTTAATTGATTCCAAATTAATCCCAAAATAATTTATCCAATTTGCAACATAAACCAAAAACTTTTCCAGAATTCCGAAATTGCCCAGTATTTTTCCAGAATTACGAAAACAACCCAGATTTTCTATTAATTACAATTTGGCCCAATTTGTTCAAAACACATCAAGATCAAATCAAATCAATCCCAAATTTGACATACATAAAATATACATCAAATTATAACATATATATGAAAAGCCCCAAAATTTTAATGGGTTAAGAACCCTAATTTCACAAATTACTCAAATTGGACAATTTACATTAAATTGACAAAAATACTTTAATCATCAATTACCACACCAATCAAGTCTCACCATCATGAAATTAATCAAGAAAAATTCTAAGTTAATTATGAATGGCTAATTAACTCTAGAATGGCAACTTTAATTTTCTAATTAATTAAATAAGCATAATTATTCCTAATTAGCTTAATTAATTAAACATACATGCTAAACACCTTCAAACAAGTTTCCAACACAATAATTCACATAATTAAACATTAGAGAAAATTCTAAGCTACACAAGTTGAAGCATAGAATAATAAAAACAATTTCTTAGTTGAAGAAAATTGGAAATAACTTACAAAACTCCAAGTTTCCAAGTTTTTCTCCATTTGTTCTTCACATTTTTCTCTCAATTTTAATTTAGTGAATTTTTGAAAACCTTGTATCAATTAAAAAATGAAACAAAAAATATTTATATGTAATTCCATGTTGTTGTCGTGAGCAACAAAAATACAATAAATAAAATTTTCATTTGTCTCATTTCTATTGGAACACTTTCACTTAGTTTAAAGATAACAATTATCAAAAATAAAGTAAACTTACAAGTGTATCCAATAAACACATGCCATTTCCAAGCTTTAATAAAGCAAATCATTAATAAAGATATTTGTAACTTTAATTATTTTAATCATATAACATTTATATAATAAAATAATTAAATACAAATATCTTAAATATATGTATTATATTTACATTAAATATCACAAATACATATATTAATGATATATGTCAAATATCACAATTTGATATTTTTTTAATGTGTATTTAATAAAATCAAGTATTAAAAAAAATACACATTAATTTTGGAAATAACCTTTAGGTCCCGATCGCATATATTTTTCGTTTAACCATTAAACGAGTTATAAATAATCCCGATCGCATATATGCTCTACGAATATATTTCATTAGTGAGACTCTCTAGATTCAGACATATCCATCACGAAATCCAATTTCGTGTCCATAATTCACCCACCCGTAAATTATGATGACCACGGATAAACTCACTGAATTATACAGGTTGAGGTCACTGCATACGTATAATCCCTCTGTCAAAGGTATCCGGATTATCCCAGAGATATAGATATAAACGTCAAATCTCTAGATGAATAATGCCGTCGACGTATCTACTAGCAATCTCTAAATAACATTTGGAACTCACTTCCGAAGTATACTATGGCCATAGATTTAACAGATTGCTAATCACATATGGACTACCTATGCTCTGTACACAGAACTGACAGATCATTTCTTGATACACACATGATATCATGAGAATGAGTCCACACCCAACGAACAGGCAGAGGTCTGATCTAAATAGATCGGTGACGTGACTGCCATCTAAGTATGAAGGATAACTCATATATCAACAGTGGTATCTCAAGTCAAAGAATCACTATGCTTCTCAACCCGAGAAGATTCCTATTGACGTTGAAGTACCATATATTAGGAAATCTTCGGTGAGTCGCTCAGTGTTTATCAAATAAACACCTACACGTCTATACGAGTCTCCCAAGACTCATGGTTCATTGGGATAAACCATCGGACCTAGTCCGATATACGACATATACTGGTCTCAACGGATTTTACTAACCGACCCCTGTCAGTAAATCTTGACCAGGAAGTTAATTTGAGGATATACAACTTATAGTGACACTTCCCAATGTCAATTACAATCTATGTTGCAACTGTACACTACGCTGTAAATCCTGGAGTCTTTGTCTAATATATATATACATATCACTAAACCAGATTTGGTTTCAATCTAATCAATCTAATCGAAATTAGATCGAATATGTATATATAGAAGACAAGATGTGTTACCATTAAATTAGTAATATTATGGAAAAAGGTATTGCTCGTATTCATGAATCAGACATAAATAGGATCCGGATTGGAGCTCAGAGCACCAACACTAACAATTTCTCCCACTTGCTCTAGTGCCATTCCATGGTATCATATACACATCCCAATGTGTATCACATACTCATGGCCCTCAAGAACTCACCTAGTGCTCAAGAGGTAGGTAACAACAAGTGAGGTCGTTATGTCAGATTGTGTTTGTCAAACAAACACAATCATTTTCCTTAGCCATCATCATTCATATTTTTGTAGAAACTAAGTTCTACATCAATATAACTCAGATGCCATATCAACATTGTGCTTCAACTACTAAGTTGTCTAAGTATTTACGGATCAAATCCAAAATACTATATAGACAACCACAAACACAATACTAATAACAAAGTTATAATCTACGAGGTCAATATGCAACTTTATAAGTCAATACTTCATAAGTTGCAACTAATTCTACTCATACAGTAGAATCATCCGTGACACTCTCACTGCATCTGTTTTTACTCTTTATAACGTAGACTGTCTAACGTCATAATTAGACTCAAAACTAATCTGACCCTAATGGTTGCAGATTTATTCTCCATTAATAAGAAACTCTTTCTTAATATCTCAAAGATAATAAAGAATATGTTTTAAGACACATCTTATTACATCGATAAAGCTTTATGTGATTTAGGTGCTAGTGTTAATTTGATGCCTTTTTCGATTTATAGGAAACTGCAGAGAGGAGAAGCAATGCCCACCTCAGTCTCTCTGCAACTTGTTGATAGAACCCTCGCATTTCTAAGAGGTATAGTTGAAGATGTGCTTGTCAAAGTTGACAAACTCATTCTCCCAATAGATTTCATTATCCTTGACATGGAGGAAGATAAAGATGTACCTATCATCCTCGGGAGACCATTTTTGGCTATAGGTCGAACTGTTATTGATGTAAAAAAAGGAGAACTAACCATGAATGTGCAGGACTAAGAAGTTACCTTCAATGTTTTCAAAGCCATGAAATTCCCTAGCGATGAAAAAGAGGAGGAATGTTTCAGAATTGATGTTGTTGATAGTATCATCCAGGAACTGATGCAATGCCACTTCCCACAGATAAACTTGAAACTTGCATAACCAACATGATTGACAGTGAGCTAGATGATGAAATTCTGGAATGTATCAGATATCTTGATAGACTCTTTCGCTTCAAATCGACACCACAGGTGTAAAGTCCATAACTACCAAAGAAAGAGCGAATCAAGCCCTCAATTGAAGAACCACCGCAGCTGGAGCTGAAGCTACTTCCGGGCCATCTCATGTATGCATTCTTAGGAAATTCTTCTGAATTACCTGTGATTATTTCTTCGTCACTAACATTGGAGCAGGAAGAAAAATTACTGAGAGTGTTACGAGAACACAAGAAAGCCATTAGCTGGACTATAACAGACATTCGAGGCATTAGTCCATCATTTTACATGCATAAAATTCTGATGAACGATGAGTATAAACCTACGGTGGAGCATCAACGGAGACTAAATCCAATCATGAAGGAGGTTGTGAAGAAAGAAATTATCAAATGGTTGGATTCCGGTATCATCTACCCCATCTCTGACAGCACTTGGGTGAGTCGTATTCAGTTTGTGCCAAAGAAATAAGGAATTACTATAGTTATAAATGAAAATAACGAGCCGATTCCAACAAGAACGGTGGCTAGATGGAGAGTATGTATGGACTACAGGAAGCTGAACAAAGCAACAAGGAAAAATCATTTCCCGTTACCATTAATTGATCAGATGCTAGAAAGATTGTCGGGACATGAGTTCTATTATTTTCTGGATGAATATTTGGGGTATAATCAGATTGTTATTCCCCTAGAGGATCAGTAGAAGACCACTTTTACATGTTCGTATGGTACTTTTGCTTTCCACAAAATGCCATTTAGACTATGTAATGCACCTGCTACATTTCAATGTTGCATGATGGCCATCTTCTCAGATTTTTTGGATCATGACCGACGTAAAATACTTTGCAAGGAATTTGGGGCTAGAGTGTTCCAAGTTGTGATGGAACCTACTGGTAGTGAATGTAGCCAAGCTTTAGCTCTGTCTTTCAAGGAATATGGGAAAACAAACAGTCTCATTGGTAGTGAATGTAGCTAAAAGGGCCGCAAACTTCCTGGAAGTTGCTGATGTGGGCATTAGGATCTTCAGTTGCATTACCCCCAAACTGAACCGACAACTGTATCATTTGAATGCATGTTTTGATGTCACACGCATTTACAGGTAAGAGAGGAAGTATAATACATGAAATGAAGCCGTCAACCACCGGAATGGTTCTGTCTCGAATGGGAATTGGTGGTGCAACTTCCAAAGGTTCAGGTTCCATGTTGATTAGTGCTTCTTGTCCTTCACCTTTCCTTTCTCAAATGTCTGATGGTTCTTTCAATTTATGGGTCAAGTGGTCAGATTTCAAAGCTTCTGGTTCGTCTCATGTAGTGTCTGAGAACCTGAAACACAAGAAAATAGAAATAATAAGTAAAAAGAAAATAGATACAAGTAAAGGTATCTAACTTCAAAATTAATAGTGAAAGATAAATAAGTCTCCGGCAAAAGGCGCCAAAAACTTGACCGGCGTAATCACACGCGTAAAACGCAAGCGCACGTATCGTTCAAGTAATATAAAAATTATCGATCCAATGAGGACTTAATACCTAAGCTATTAATTTATGAAGCCAAATTTTTACAAGTATCTAATGGATTGGTTGTTTGTTTGGATGGTGACTTTAAATTTTAAACAAGTAAAAACAGTGCGAAAGTAAATTGAAGAAAATTCAAGATTATTAAATTATCCAGGGTTGTGAATCCTTCCAATATTTTTTTAAAGATGAAATGGTTATCTCGTGTTTGTGTAATATATTAGTTTACTAACCTGGAACACGAAATTATGCAAAAGCCTCTGTCGATGGTCAGATGCAAATACCCAGTGTAACCCAATTAATCATATGTCTATGTCAACCAAGTTACCTGAATTCATTAAGATTAAGTTCCAATTGTGGCTACCCCCGCCCGACAGGTATATGTATATCATGTAAGGAAATCTATTAAAGGGTTATCTATCCTCAAGGAAGATCGTTGGCTAATTAGTCTAAGGCTGACACCTAAAATTCCTTTGTCAAGTTTATTTTAAGTTTACCAAATCAATCTTATTAGTGGCCAGTTAACAAGAAGCATTAAGCTTAAGACTTAATAAGTAAACCTTTATATTACCCAAACTATAAAATAACCCCTTATAAACCAGTGATATTGGAATTCATCACAACCACAGATAACAGACTTAGTTACGACACATATCTAAGGCTAGTAAAAGCTTAAATAAAATAAAAGACATAAAGTAAATGCTGAAAAGTAAATGACGAAAAGTAAATGCGGAAAAGTAAATGCTGGAAATTAAAAATGTAAAAATACAATAAAAGAAAATATTGAGGTTAAATGATCCACTTTTATCACTACTATTTTAGATATCTCCCTTATTATAATAAATAAACATTGCGTGATTTTGCCAACCAGCCATATAGGCGGTAACCTAATTAAGTCAAATTTATAATTAATTACCAACCTGCCATTTAAGCGGTATCCAAGCTTAGTCAGGTTAAAACCAATTTATAAATTAAGTCCAATCGACCATAAGGTGGTATCCTCATTAAGTCAGGTTTTAAATAGTTTATATATTATAATTAAGGGAGATTAATCTAATTATTAGTAATAAAAGCTTTACCTTTTACCCTAGTAGGGAGAATTACCTCCTCATTACTGAAAAGTAAAGAAAGGAAAGTACTATTGCGTAAAAGTAAATAAAATTAATTACTGAACTAAAGATAAACAAACAATATGCAATCTTCTTAGTATTCTTAAGGAATTACATAGAAGAAGGTATGAATTCAATACTAAAATTTTGGCCTCTATTTATAGGGAAAAATTGGCTCCCGCGTCACGACGCGTGAAGTGTGCTTACATCGCGATGCACCGTAGATCTTGGATGCATGGCTTCTTGTAGGCACTGCATTTTTGCATATAAATCCCGATGATGAGTCTCATTTGGAGGCACATCCTTTTAAAACGCGGAAGCCGCGAGAAACGGACGTCGGAAGGGAAAAGATGGAAATAAGTACTTTGTCGAATTTGACTCGCTTGTTTAGCTTCGGGCTCGCTAGTGGACCTCCGTTTTAAAGCACCTTTAGCCTAAAAAAACCGCAAACACTTAACCTTGGCCAAAAACCCCACATCTAGCCCACACACATACGAAGCCCACCATCAAAAGCCAACCAAGACCACATGCCCAAGCCTTGGCCCACACACCCAAGCCCACTTAAGACACATCCAAATTAATTAATTATATATTTAACACATGTATAATTAAATAAAACAAATAAAATCTAAATAATCACCTACCAAAATAATAAAAATACTTTCACAAATTAAATAAATTGCATGCCTAATTAAGATAAATCAAATATATTGTATTCCTAATCTAGCCAAGACATGTCCCCCAATCATATCTTAGGATTTCCTTGTTTGACACTAAATCATATCCTAATTGAATGCACCAAATCCTTTCCTTACTACCCCAAACCACCTAACTCATTACCGAGAGAACCCTCCACAAACACAGCCCATAAACCATCGAAACTGCCCATCTGAACTGCACTGTTCTGGCCGCATATACCCTCCACAAACTGCCTTGAAATATCCTCTAATCTACCGCAAAATCTGCCTGAAATAGTACCCCAAACCGAGATAAAAACATCCCAAAATAGCCATGAAAATAAGCCTGAAACTGTCCAGAATTGTCCCAAAACTGCACTGAAAAAACAATCCAGAAACCGCCCAAGACAGTAATTGCACCTGAAACAGTGACCAGAAAATACAGAGAAAACAGCAGTAAAAAGGAGTGAAACTAGCGAGCAAAATAGTG
Organism: Zanthoxylum bungeanum; assembly: GCA_019454045.1. Lineage (NCBI taxonomy): Eukaryota > Viridiplantae > Streptophyta > Magnoliopsida > Sapindales > Rutaceae > Zanthoxylum > Zanthoxylum bungeanum. Next base: position 172,965 of record SKCR01029728.1, read on the forward strand.
AAACAGCGAGCTAAGATGTTAATCCAGTGAACCGGAAGAGTTACGGAGTGATAGCCCTTCCGACGGTCGTGAAACGCGAGTCCGAAAGTCGACATAAAAGGTTAGACCTGATGGTACTTTTCCTATTATTTCCATATATCTTTTTAATTGTTTTATTCGTTTTTATCGCATGAGAGTCGTTTATTGATGCATGATTGTGGCCCTTGAATAGATATTAAATGCATGTATTGTGGAATGATGTATGTTGTGGCCCTTGAGTAAAACGGAAAATGTGTCACCTCTTGTGGTATATAGGATGGAAACCCGGACAAAAATTTCATAGCCGATCCCCGAATGGACGGTAGTATGATCAGTACTCGGGATACAACTCCACGTACCACTTGAGTAAACGGCGCATATTTCATTTTATGTTGTTTTGATTTGTTTATTATTCGTTACTTGATTTCCGCATGTTATTTTTATATGCATTATGTGATCGAGCGCATGGGCTTAGTAAGTTGGATTAAAGGTCCCCTATTCTGAGGGGTTAAAACCCTTTACCACGATGCTTTGCCGCGCCGGTTGATGTATATTCAGTTGAATGTAAGATGTGTTCAATCGGGTATACGAAGTCTGATATTGTTGTCTTTATTTTGTTTATGCATGATGTGATCGAGCGCATGGGCTTAGTAAGTTGGGTTAAAGGACCCCTATTTTGAGAGGTTAAAACTCTTACCACGATGCTTTGCCACGCCGGTTGATGTATATTCAGTTGAATGTAAGATGTGTTCAATCGGGTATATGAAGTCCGATATTATTGTCTTTATTTTTATATGCATGATGTGATCGAGCGCATGGGCTTAGTAAGTTGGATTAAAGGTCCTCTATTTTGAGAGGTTAAAATCCTTTACCACGATGCTTTGCCGCACTTTTAGCCCGTTATTATTTATTAGATGTCATCTATTCATCCGTTCATGTATGTGTCACGTTGTTTACTGCATTTTGGAGGTCACTGCTGTAACCCCATTCGAATGCGTTTCGGAACGCCGCATGAACGCATGTTTTCAGTCTGGTACCGTTCGAACGTGTTATCAAACGTTATATGAACGCGAACCTTCTGTTTACCATTCGAACGCGTTTACGAATGCTACACCAACGCGAATACACTGTATTTAGTCATTTTCATCACATGTCTTGTATAATAGTTTCTTAGGTGATTTCTCTTATATCATGTAATCAATCATATTATTTGTATCCCCGCGTCTATCTGTTTGATGTGTTCATGAGATGATATTCAAGCATAATTAGGTCATTAGTATGTTACTTGGTTCTTAGGCATGATTTAGCCTATTTGGTTGTTTATTTTCAAGCATGATTAATCGTTTTGTTTTGCGTTTGGAATTTGCATTATGTTTAGTTTTGTTCTTTATTTCCCGCTTTATATAATTGAGGTATGTCATGAGATTATTGTATGATATTTTCGTTATAATGGTTTATTTTTTGCATGCGAACTTAAGAGTGAAATTTTTCTTGGAAATATGTTGCTTAGGCTTGGTTAGATTTTTGCACAAATCATTTTATTACAAGTGGCATAAGTAAGGGACCATTCCGAACCCAACGGTTTGAGGTCTTCCCTTGCGAGGGGTGAGTGCGGCCTTAAATCTTTGTCCCGATTCACACCGGGTGGCAACTCCATTATTCTCCGGTTTAGTCCCCCGTGGGCTACTCCGTACTCCCAACTAGGCCCTGAGCCTAGAACAGCATGCGTCGCCCAATTTGTGTTCCCACAGTCTGGCGACTCCACTGGTGATAGAGAATCGGCCCCGAAATAATTTCTTGTAATATTATTGTGCTTTAATTGACCGTGTCTACCGTGGGTTAAAAGGGGTTTAATCAAAGGCATTTTTAGGCTAGGTAATGGTTTGGTGTCTTCCTTCACTCACTACCTTTCTAGAAGGAAAAGCTGTGAAGGCACCTAAATAGCTATCTACTCGTAGCCTATTGTGATGGACTAATTTGGAGGACTCGTTGTTTATTCCTGACACCAAGCGATAAGAGCCTAAGAGGCTTGGGTATTTAAGTGAGCCTCGCTCCACCCTCCCTCTGGGGAATCTACAACGGGAAGTCCATTTGGCAGTCAGTCACACACCATATCTCGTTGGCACGTACCTTAGTGTATAAAAAAGGGTGCGCTCACTTGGTCGCTCAAACCCTTGAGTGGGGAGACCTAGTTGTGGGCCATCCTTCGCCGGTGAGAGCCTTTGTCTACACTCCTGCAAACCCACACGTAGACCGGGGTTGTATGACCTATAGCAACTATTTCCTTGTGTTTGTGGGTCATCCTCATTTGGATGCAGTTGGACTTCTTCTTAGAAATGCGAACTTGTTGGGCTATTTAAACTGGGACGAGTTCATATCCTATGACAATTGGACCAAAAGCTTTTGAAATGTCGATGGACCACTCTATAGAAATTATTATTTTATGTTTGCATTACCTTTCTTTTATGCTTGTGTTTGGGAACATCATCGTTTGGATCCATTTGGACCATTTGTCATGGGATGTGGGCTTGTTGGGCCATTTAAACTGGGACAAGAACGTATCTTATGACGATTGGGCCAAAGGCTTCTAAATATTGATAGGCCATTTTGTGCTTGTGTTCGGAACATTACCATTTGGATTTAGTTGGACTCCTTGCCATGAGATGTGAACTCGTTGGGCCATTTAAATTGGGACGAGTTCACTCCTATGACAGTTGGCCCAAAAGCTTCTAAATGATGATGGGCCAATTTGTGTGAAAATTTTAATAAGTTGATATATTCCTTGTATCACATGCATCTCATTCATTTCATGCATAAACGCATCATGTTAATCCTTGTGTCTAAAAGCCATCATAGATTCCCGTTGGGTTGGGGAAGAGTGAAGACTCACTAAAAGACCGGTAAAAAGATATGAGTACATCCGATAACGAGGTATCCCGGATAGATCAGTTGGAAAATGGTTTCGCCAAGATTACCGAACAGTTGCAAGCCTTGACTATTGTAATGGCAAATATGGCTGTGCCTCGTGCTGGGGGAAATTCTGAGAATGTGAGGCGCGAGGAGCCTCCGAATGGGTTGGGGATGATATCCCCGCTTTTTATGACGACATGGCAGAGTATGCAACATGCAGAGTGATTGGGTCTCAGGCAGAATTTCAGAAGCTTCGGGATCATGTTGAGTCAGTTACCCGTCAGATAAAAGGGTAAGGACGAATAATTACTAGACTATGAGGCGATGACCTTTGAGGAACAGTTGCCTGCTCAGTTTAAGATGCTAGATATGGCCAAGTTCAACGGGAATGGGAATCCGAGGGTCCACCTCCGACAATATGTGTCAGTTATGAGTTCAGTGGGCCTAACACAGCGCCAAGCTCAGAAGATGTTTGGGATGTCACTTGAGGGGGAACCCGTAGTGTGGTACCATAGCCTTGAAAGAAAGGTTAAGGAGGATTGGAGGGAATTGGCAGATGCATTCCTGAAACAGTATGTTACAGACTTGGAGATTGATTTGTCACTCCGTGATTTGGAGAACACTAAGTAGAAACCGGAAGAAAGCTTCCAGGAGTATGTAGACCGCTGGAGAAGCCAGCTTCTGAAAATGTAGACTCAACCCTTTGAGAAAGACCAGATTAAAATGATCATCAAGGGCACTAAGCCCTTGATCTATGGCAAGTTGAGGAGGATGACTTCAATGATTGTGAATTTCCGACAACTGAGGGAAACTGTCATGGACATTGAAGAAGAGGAAGCCGAGAACCGGAAGTTCTATGGCCAGAATAAGAGGGCTTTTGGGGGGCATTCTGAGACCAAACCCGCTGCTGCCGAGGTTGCTACCATCCAGAATCGGCGTTTCTCCAACTTGGGAAGACCTTTGTCTAAGGTACTTGAGAAGTTGACAAGGCAAGGATTCTTAAAACCTTTGGAGCCTAAACCACTTCCAAATCCCCTACCACCACATCTAAAAATAAACCGCTACTGTCACTTCCACCAGCAACACTGCCATGATACTGACAGTTGTTCCCGCCTCCGGTATGAGATTCATGACCTCATTGATGCCCACAAAATACCCGATCCTGAAAAAGAACAGCCTAACACACACACCAACCCTTTGCCAGATTATCACTATGTTCCCCCCACCGACTTACATGATCAACTCCGGCCTACCCGAAACCTTTGTCCTCCAAACTCTCAATCACCGGGCTTCTTGCATTGAGATAAAGGATAACAGTAGTAAAGAACCGTAGGCTAAGGAATAATGCAATGAAACTGCTCTTTCTGGTTTATTTTCTGCATTTTTAATAAAGACATCAACTTCGCCTACTTGTTTGAACATTTTCCTGAATAATAATAAAGACATCCATTTCGCCTACTTGCCTGAGTCATTTCCTTTCAACCTGCATGACATGAGTATGTTTGACAAAAGCATTCAACCCTGATACCATGATATTCAGGGACACTCAGAACACGGGGGATTCCCAAAAGAAGCAAGCAGAAACGACAGAATAACCGTCCAGTAATGGGAAATGGGGCAGTGAGGCTATCAGACTTGGAAGGAAATGAGTTCACCGAGCTGATCAATGTGGATAGATTGAAGCAGTACTTTGCCAGATGAAGAGAAAACCGAGCAGTCACCAAGGGAATTGGTGGATGACCTAACCCAACGGAATATGAAACTCATTCATGCATACATGCATAAACGTAACGTATTTTGCATTCCTTTTTGTGTTTGTTTTGTTTTGTTTTGTATTCAAAGGTTTCAAAGAAGAAAAAGAGAAAGCGTCAAATACAAGCCAACCGAAAGTAGCAACAGTACAATGTCAGAAGTCTTCAAGAATGAATCAAGGGGTTGAGGCCCATATCAGTGTCAGTCTGGGGGCGAGACCCATATCAGTATCAGTCTGAGGGTGAGGCCCACATCTGTATCAGTCTGCAGGCGAGGCCCATAGCAGTACCGGTTAGGGGCGAGGCCCACATCTACATCAGTATCAGTTTTTGGAGATGAGTCCCAGGGTCGAGGCCCACATCAGCATCAGTTTCAGGGATGAGTTCCAGGGCCAAGGCCTACATCAACATCAGTATCAGCATGGAGGCAAAGCCCATATCAGTATCAGTCTAGAGGTTGAGGCCCATATCAGTATCAGTCTGGGGGCGAGGCCCATATCATTAACAATATCAGTCTCGCCGGGTATGACACTCTGGGGGCGAGGCCCACATCCTTATCAGCATCAGTCTGGCCGGGTATGGCACTCTGGGGGCGATGCCCACATCCTTATCAGCATCAGTCTGGCCGGGTATGGCACTCTGGGGGCAAGGCCCACATCCTTATCAGCATCAGTTTGGCCGGGTATGGCACTCTGGGGGCGAGGCCCAGATCCTTATCAGCATCAGTCTGGCTGGGTATGGCACTCTGGGGGCGAGGCCCACATCCTTATCAGCATCAGTCTAGCCGGGTATGGCACTCTGGGGGCGAGGCCCACATTAACATCAGAATCAATTTTGCTAGGTACGACACTCAGGGTATGGAGATATTGATGCGACACCTTGGGTATGAGGTTTAGCATGCCAGGTATAACACTCCGGGTATGGAGATATTACTGCGACGCCTTGGGTATGAGGTTTAGCACGCCAGGTACGGCACTCCGGGTATAGAGATATTACTACGACGCCTTGGGTATGAGGTTTAGCACGCCAGGTACGACACTCCGGGTATGGAGATATTACTGCGACGCCTTGGGTATAAGGTTTAGCACGCCAGGTATGGCACTCTGGGTATGGAGATATTACTGCGATGCCTTGGGTATGAGGTTTAGCAGGCCAGGTACGGCATTCCGGGACTACGATGCCTTGGGTATGAGGTTTAGCACGCCAGGTATGGCACTCCGGGTATGGAGATATTACTGCGACGCCTTGGGTATGAGGTTTAGCACGCCAGGTACGACACTCCGGGTATGGAGATATTACTGCGACGCCTTGGGTATGAGGTTTAGTATGCCATGTACGACACTCTGGGTATGGAGATATTACAGCGATGCCTTGGGTACGAGGTTTAGTACGCCAATTACGGCACTCCGGGTATGGAGGCACCACTGCGACACTCTAGGTACGGAGACGCAACTACGACACCTCGGGTATGAGGTTTAGCATGCCAGGTACGGCACAACATCAACTCCACGCAACACATGGTAAGTCAAGTGGCAGCTGGCGAGCCGGGTAAGTGAAAATGCATTGCATAACTTTGATAGCATTGTCACTGTTACACGTTACACAAGTCCTATCAAAGTGGGGGCGACTGTCGGCACTGCATTTTTGCATATAAATCTCGATGATGAGTCTCATTTGGAGGCACATCCTTTTAAGTTGCGGAAGCCGCGAGAAACAGACGTCAGAAGGGAAAAGATGGAAATCAGTACTTTGTCGAATTTGACTCGCTTGTTTAGCTTCGGGCTCGCTGGTGGACCTCCGTTTTAAAACACCTTTAGCCTAAAAAAACCGCAAACACTTAACCTTGGCCCAAAACCCCACATCTAGCCCACACACATACCAAGCCCACCATCAAAAGCCAACCAAGACCACACGCCCAAGCCTTGGCCCACACGCCCAAGCCCACTTAAGACACATCCAAATTAATTAAATATATATTTAACACATGTGTAATTAAATAAAACAAATAAAATCTAAATAATCACCTACCAAAATAATAAAAATACTTACACAAATTAAATAAATTGCATGCCTAATTAAGATAAATCAAATATATTGTATTCCTAATCTAGCCAAGACATGTCCCCCAATCATATCTTAGGATTTCCTTGTTTGACACTAAATCATATCCTAATTGAATGCACCAAATCCCTTCCTTGTCAAGCAAGGATAAACCCTAGCCCTTGTCTATATAAACAACACTTTTCCAAGACTCTCGCTCCTCCTAGAACTCACGGCACCATCTCCCTGCTCTCCATATTCACTAGCCACAAATAAACATATCATTCACGCTCACAAATCACAGGGCACGCCAAAGCCACTGCCCACTCAAGAAATTCACACAAACCACGCTTAAGCACTCACTGACCAAGCAGATCACGCCACATCAAGGCCACCATTCACCAAAACAGAACGCACTCACTAGCCCTCACAAAATTACACGCACGCCACCCTTCAACACACTAAACAACTGACAGCCATCATCAGCACAGCCACTCACATCTAACACTCACACCCACCACACTACGCCACAGCCCTAAAATAAGTAGCCTGCTGCACTGCCTCACAGCCTCTAGCCTTCAACGCCACATATTACCTCACACAAATAAGCCAACTTCCGAGCTCCTTACTGCCCCTAACCACCTAACTCATTGCCGAGAGAACCCTCCACAAACACAGCCCATAAACCATCGAAACTGCCCCTCAGAACTGCACTGTTCTGGCCGCATATACCCTCCACAAACTGCCCTGAAATATCCTCTAATCTACCAAAAAAATCTGCCTGAAACAGTACCCCAAACCGAGACAAAAACATCCCAAAACAGCTGTGAAAATAAGCCTGAAACTGTCCAGAATTGTCCCAAAACTACACTGAAAAAACAATCCAGAAACCGCCCAAGACAGTAACGAAAATTGCACCTGAATTAGTGACCAGCAAATACAGAGAAAACAACAGAAAAATGGAGTGAAAACAACGAGAAAAACAGTGAAACAGCGAGCTAAGACGTTAATCCAGTGAACCAGAAGAGTTACGGAGTGATAGCCCTTTCGACGGCCGTGAAACGCGAGTCCGAAAATCAACATAAAAGGTTAGACCTGAGGGTACTTTTCCTATTATTTCCATCTATCTTTTTAATTGTTTTATTCGTTTTTATCGCATGAGAGTCATTTATTGATGCATGATTGTGGCCCTTGAATAGATAGTAAATGCATGTATTGTGGAATGATGTATGTTGTGGCCCTTGAGTAAAACGGAAAATGTGTCACCTCTCGTGGTACATAGGATGGAAACCCGGACATAAATTTCATAGCCGATTCCGAATGGACGGTAGTATGATCTGTACTCGGGATACAACTCCACGTACCACTTAAGTATAAGGCGCATATTTTATTTTATGTTATTTTGATTTGTTTATTATTCGCTACTTGATTTCCGCATGTTATTTTTATATGCATTATGTGATCAGCGCATGGGCTTAGTAAGTTGGATTAAAGGTCCCCTATTATGAGGGGTTAAGACCCTTTACCACGATGCTTTGCCGCACCGGTTGATGTATATTCGGTTGAATGTAAGATGTGTTCAATCGGGTATACGAAGTCCGATATTATTGTCTTTATTTTTATATGCATGATGTGATCGAGCGCATAGGCTTAGTAAGTTGGGTTAAAGATCCCCTATTTTAAATGGGTTAAAACCCTTTATCATGATGCTTTGCTGCGCCGATCGATGTATACTCGGTTGAATGTAAGATGTGTTCAATCGGGTATACGAAGTCCGATATCATTGTCTTTACTTTTTATATATTTATTGTGTTGATTGCGCATGGGCTTAGTAAGTGCGATTAAAGGTCCTCTATTTTGAGAGGTTAAAATCCTTTACTACGATGCTTTGCCGCGCTTTTAGCCTGTTATTATTTATTAGATGTCATCTATTCATCCGTTCATGTTGTTTACTGCATTTTGGAGGTCACTGCTGTAACCCCGTTCGAACACGTTTCGGAACACCGCACGAACGCATGTTTTCTGTCTGGTACCGTTCGAATGCGTTATCAAACGCTATACGAATGCGAACCTTCTATTTACCATTCGAACGTGTTTACGAATGCTACACGAACGCGAATACACTGAATTGAGTCATTTTCATCACATGTCATGTATAATTGTTTCTTAGGTTATTTCTCTTATATCATGTAATCAATCATATTATTTGAATCCCTGCGTCTATCTGTTTGATGTGTTCAGGAGATGGTATTCAAGCATAATTAGGTCATTAGTATGTTACTTGGTTCTTAGGCATGATTTAGCCTATTAGGTTGTTTATTTTCAAGCATGATTAATCGTTTTGTTTTGCGTTTGGAATTTGCATTGTGTTTAGTTTTGTTCTTTATTTCCCGCTTTATATAATTGAGGTATGTCATGAGATTATTGTATGATATTGTCATTATAATGGTTTATTTTATGCATGCGAACTTAAGAGTGAAATTATTCTTGGAAATATGTTGCTTAGGCTTGGTTAGATTATTGCACAAATTATTTTATTACAAGTGGCATAAGTAAGGGACCATTCCGAACCCAACGGTTTGAGGTCTTCCCTTGCGAGGGGTGAGTGCAGCCTTAAATCTTTGTCCCGATTCACACCGGGTGGCGACTCCATTATTCTCCGGTTTAGTCCCCCGTGGGCTACTCCGTACTCCCAACTAGGCCCTGAGCCTAGAACAGCATGCGTCGCCCAGTTTGTGTTCCCACACTTCCCCTTTTACTGAGATGGTGACACGTGGCAGAGCTGAATGATTAACTCAATTATTGGCTCTGCGTCGCGATGCGTTAAATTGGTCTTACGTTGCGACGGTGATGTCACCATGATGTCATCAATGATGTGTCTTCAATGATAAGTGTTGGCAGCATGTGATGGTGACACATGGTAAGGCGCACGTTAGCAGATTTACTGTGATGTGGACATATGGCAGGCCCACATTAGCAGATTCAGAGCATGTTAACAGACAGCATATTTTAGCAAAACTTCTCTGATTGGTCCACGTGTCCGGTGCATGTTAGCAATCTCCGGCGCAGGTTAGCAGTTGCGACGCCCAAATGATAGTTTTGCCCTTTTTGTCCGTTTTTGCACTATTTTGGCCCCGAATCACCTCCAGAGAGTCCTGAAACCTTATTTATCTACAAAATAACACAAAACACATCAAAATATTCATAAAACTCAAGAAACTATACAAAATATTTGGTCAAATGAGTGGAGTGATACATTTACCACTCATCAGAACAAAGTATGGAGGTTTTCATGGATGATTTCTCTGTGTTTGGAGACTCTTTCGACCACTGCTTGCAAAATCTGGAAAAATTACTACAAAGATGTGAAGATACCAACCTGGTACTCAACTAGGAGAAATGCCACTTTATGGTGCATGAAGGTATTGTCCTAGGACATCAGATCTCACAAAAAGGAATCGAGGTAGACAAAGCAAAGACCGAGACAATTGAAAAACTACCTCCTCCAACATCTGTAAAAGGGATTCGGAGTTTTCTCAAACTTGCAGGCTTTTACAGGAGATTTATCAAAGACTTCTCCAAGATTGCTAAACCTCTGTGCAATCTTCTGGAGAAGGATGTGTCTTTCAACTTCACCAAAGAATGCCACAAAGCTTTTGAGATCTTGAAACAAAAGCTGGTCTCTTCCCCTATTATAGTAGCACTGGACCAGACCCTTCTATTTGAGGTGATGTGCGATGCTAGTGATTTTATTGTAGGTGCAGTTTTGGGACAACGCAAAGTAAAAATTTTCCACACCATTTACTAATGCAGCAGAACTTTGAATGAAGCTCAACTCAACTATACAACCACTGAAAATGAGTTGCTTGTAGTTGTGTTCGCTTTTGATAAATTCCGCTCCTATCTGCTAGGTCCCAAAGTGGTGGTCTACACAGATCATTCAGCAATCAAATACCTAATTGCGAAGAAAGATGCCAAACCTAGATTGATCCGTTGGGTGCTTCTACTGCAAGAATTTGACATGGAGATTTGAGACAGGAAAGGGACAGAAAACCTAGTGGCAGATCACTTATCAAGGCTTGAGAATGGAGAAACAGCTATCAATGAACTGATAATCAATGAAAATTTTCAAGATGAACAACTATTTTCCATGAAACAACATGATGTCCCTTGGTATACTGACTATGTCAACTACATAGTATCTGGAAAATGGTCGTTGGAATGGACATATCAGCAACAAAAGAAGTTCTTCAAAGAATTCAAACACTATGTCTGGGATGAGCCATACCTGTTCAAACGCTGTGCTTATCAATTACTGAGACGTTTTGTTCCATAGGAGGAAGTCAATAGTGTCTTGCAGTATTGTCATTCATCACCATACGGCAGACACTTCAGCGGGAATAAAACTACAGCCAAATTCCTACAATCGGTTTGTTCTGGCCCACTCTTTTTAAAGATGCTTAATTATTTGCTTTTCAATGTGACAGATGCCAGAGAACGAGAAATATATCAAGGAGAAATGAATGACCTCTGCAAAACATTCTGGAAATGAAGATATTTGATGTATGGGGGATTGATTTTATGGGACCCTTTGTTCCATCATTCAGAAACCTGTACATACTGGTTGCAGTAGATTACGTATCCAAATGGGTTGAAGAAATAGCACTGCCATCAAATGATTCAAAAGTGGTGATAAAATTCCTTAAAAAAGAATATTTTCACTAGCTTCGGAACACATCGGGCAATTATAAGTGATGGTGGCACACATTTCTGCAACAGATACTTTGATGTAATCCTATCCAAATACGGAGTTACTCATAAAGTTGCCACTGCTTACCATCCACAGTCAAATGGACAGGTTGAAGTTTCAAACAGGGAGATCAAAAGAATCTTGGAGAAAACCGTTGGATCAATAAGGAGGGACTGGTTTATAAAACTAGATGACGTATTATGGGCCTACCGGACAGCTTATAAGAAACCCATTAGTATGTCCATATATCGAATGATGTTTGGGAAAGCGTGACATCTACCAATGGAGCTTGAACACAAAGCATACTGGGCACTAAAGAAGTTAAATCTTGATCCATAAGTAGCAGGAGAGAAACGACTCCACCAACTTAACGAATTGGAGGAATTTCACCTACAGGCTTATGAGAATGCCAGATTATACAAAGAAAAGACCAAGAAATGGCATGATCGAAACTAGTTTGCAGACAACTGGAACCAAGACAGCAGGTGTTGTTATACAATTCAAGGTTGAAATTTTTCCTTGGAAAGTTGAAATCAAGATGGTCAGGTCCATTGGTGATCACTCAGGTTTTACCATATGGAGCTGTTGAGTTACTTGATCCCAACACCAACGAAACATTCAAAGTTAACAGTCAGCGTGTCAAGCACTACTGGGGAGAATCATTTGAGAGACAAAAAGAAAGTGTCACACTTTCAAATCCAGCCTAACGTTCGGGCAGTCATGTCTAGCTGACGACATTAAACTTAGCGCTAGCTGTGAGGCAACCCATGTATTTTGTGTATATATTGTGATTTCGTGTGTTTTATTTTTTTGTGTTTAATTTTATAGGTAAAGTCACATTTCAGGATGGAAGCCGTTCTCACAAATCTTCACAAGAAATTTCCGTATCTCCCTCAAAACTCTCTGATGAAAGTCTACAAAGCTCGCTTGGAACGGATGAGACTACTGATGATCAAAGGTATTCCTAATGACATTCGTTGGATTATTGAAGCACAAATCTGATTGGCAGGTGAGTCCTCTGACTCTTTTATTTCATATCTACCTGGTTTAGGAAGAAGCAACTATGCTAAAAAAAAGAAAAGCTAAAAGAATGGGTGTTTGCTATAAATGTGCTCGTATGACATGTAATACTCGTTGTCGTTCTTCAGGAATGGTGTCTGATAACCGTGAAGATAAAATTAAATTCATTAGGGATAGCTTGAGTAAGGAGTCTTTAGATGACATATCTAAGATTCTTGAGACGCATTCTAGTGGATATGTGCATCATGCAATTTACATGTTATATACATAATTTCAAAAAGAAAGACAACAATTAAGTCTCGGGAATCTGACTCTAAAAGACCATGTTTGCCAATTTATAAGAAAATTGGATTAGAAGCTTGTCCCTGACGCATAGACATCATTCAAGCCGTTACTTCTTGTAAATATTATTTTCCTTTTATCTTTAACTAATAATTATGATTTGTTTTGTTTTTTTCTTTTATTTTCTCCGACAGGATCCAGACTTTTTGACTTTAACGATATATTTCACTGTTTAACTAATAATTGTCATTTGACAGGTACTAATGCTATTATTACTCACCCTTTTTCAAGTGTTATAAATTTAACTCATCATTGCACTCTTGAAGGAATCCAGATTTGATAAAGAAATACAATAATAATGGAAGCCACTTCAAGAAGACGAGTTGTAAACATCTGTGTGTTTTGTGGTACTAGTGTTGGTTCTAAATCAAAATTCGTTGAGGCAGCACAGGAATTGGGTAGAGTCATAGCTGGAAGGAATATGCACTTAGTATATGGCGGTGACAATCTTGGACTAATGGTGATTGTTTCAAGGGCTATACAGGAATGAGGCAGTCAAGTTCTAGGAATCATCCCAAAACCTTTGGCAGAGGCGAATCTTATAGGACCATCCAACGGAGAGGAACTAATCGTACTAGGTATGTCTGAATGACTGGTGGAAATGATTAACCGTGGTGATGCTTTTATTACTTTGCTAGGTGGCCTAGGCACGATGGAGGAAATTTTTACAGTACTATTTTAGGTGAACTTGAACATACACCAGAAATCGATTGGACTGTTTAATGCCGATGGATTTTATGATTTTCTTTGTGTGTTTCTTGATGATGCCCGGAGAAATGGGTTCGTGTGAAAACCTGTAAAAGAACTCTTCTTTACTGCCAGAACTACCCAAGATTTAATTGACCAAATTTTAACCTTTGAACCACAAATTGACCCTATCATTTCTAAGATAAACTGGTCTGATAATTATCATGGTAAGAAGCGCCGGATAAATCTGGATCTTAACCTTTAATTTTCATTTTAAGATATAGAATTTCAGCTAACCAGGTACTATTTTCTAAACTCTTCTTTTACTTTTTAAGACATTGGAGATAATGTCTTATTTAGGTTTGGGGGAGGGGAATAGTTGACTAGTATCTTGTTTTTATTGTGTTGTCTTTATTTGATTTTTAGTCAAAAATTTCAAAAAAAATTCAAAAAAATTAAAAAAATTTATTAAATATTTAAAAAATATTTTTTTTTTGTGTTTTTAATTTGATTAATCAGGTAAAATTGGTGTGAGATAGCTGTGTAAGGAATTTTCACTCCTGAGACGTATCTCAACCTATTTCCTAACAAGTTAATTTTTGTTTATTTCCTTTTGAATTATTTAATTTGTAAATTCTCCATAAAATTGACTAAAATGGATCTTCATATGCTCAGTTGAAAAGTATTATCAATATGCATGGTAACATACAACCATGAGATGTAATTGAAAAGTTTGTAATATTTAGTGCTCTAGTTTAATTGGAGGAAGTATCTAAAAAGCAATGGAGTAAAAAAAAAGAAAAAAAAAACGTTTGAGATTTGAGTAATTAAGTCTGTAGGGGTGTTTTAACACCTATTGCCTTAAAACCAACTGGTTTTGGAGTCACTGGCCCAAAAATCGCTACATGGATTGAAGATGTTATAAAAAAATATATATGTCTGAAATGTGAGTAATTAAGTCTTTAAGGGTGTCTTAACACCTAGTGCCCTAAAGCCAACTGGCTTGGGAGTCACTGGCCCAAAGCTCGCTACATGGATGAAAGGTATTGTATATAAATAAAAAAAATAAAATAAAAAATTGAAAAAATCAGGAAAATATTTCATTGCTAAAATAATGTGTGAATTATGATATAAGTTTTTGACAAAATATTACTCTCTTTTCAACTACACTTATGAATAATGTGGGCACAATGATTTGATTAATACTTTGTTGGCTGTGTATATGGAGAATGGTAAAAATAATCGGAGAATTTACTTATTCGGTAATTTAGAAAGAAAGAAAACAACTACTAACTTGGATAAAGAGTTTCACTAGTTTAGTCACTAACTTGTTTATTCTCTTTTCTCTTGTCTTTTTGCTTTTGTGTGCATTAGTATTAGATTGATGTTTGTGGGTATCGTTGCTGTAAGCCCTCACGAGACTACAACTCATCCACTAAGGACACCTAGGGGTTTAAAGGCTTGTTACATACGCTAAATGCAACCGTGATCCCTACGAAAGTGGGTTAGTTTAATTTTATTTTAAAGATGTTTATGTTATTTTATTTTGTTGTTTTGCTCGAGGACTAGCAACGTGTTAGGTTTGGGGATGTAATATGTGGTAAATAGATCATTATTTCCGACTCATTTGACTTAATATTTTGAATAGTTTCTTGAGTTTTGTGAATATTTTGATGTGTTTTGTGTTATTTTGTATATAAATAAAATAACAGAACTCTCTAGAGGCAATTCGGGGCCAAAACAGTGAAAAACTGACAAAAATGTAAATTTCCTGCTAAAATGCGCCATTTGCTAAAATACTCATCCTAAAATGCACCGTCTGCTAACGTGCGCCGGAGACTGCTAACATATGCCGGACACGTGGACCAATCAGAGAAGTTTTGCTATCATGTGCCATTACTAACATGCACCTGCCATGTGTCAACATCACAGCAAATCATGCTAATGTGCGCCGGACATGTGTCACTATCACATGCTGCCGACACTCATCATTGAAACACGTCATTACTTGCGTCATGCTGACGTTAGCATCGCGACGCGCAAACCCTTATGCGTCACGACGCGAAGGCAATAAATGAGATAATAATTATGTCGACACCACATGTCACCATCTTGAGAAGCCAACGCCACATGTCTTCAATCAACGGCGTGTCGAGACGCGCAATGTTCCACACGTCGCGACACGTGAGAAAAATTTTTACCTATAAATTGGGGCCGAATTTCATTTGTAAAACCATACTCTCATCTAAGGAATTCCTTAAGAATACTAAGAAGATTGTATCTTGTTTGTTTATTTACAGCTTTCAGTATTTAATTTTATTTACTTTTCGTAATAGTACTTTCTTTTCTTTACTTTTCAGTCTTTATTTTCTTTATTCAGCATGAGGAGGTAACTACCCTCTGCTGGGGCTAAATGTCAAGCTTTTATTACTAATATTTAGATTAATCTCCCTTAACCATAATATATAAACTATTTAAAACCTGACTGAATGAGGATACCACCTTTGTGGTCGGTTGGACTTAATAAAATTGGTTTTAACTTGACTAAACTTGATACCGTCTGTATGGTCAGTTGGAATTATTTATAAATTTGACTTAATCAGGATACCGCCTATATGGTCGGTTGGTAATATCACACAAAGTTTATTTATTATAATAAAGGAGATATCTAAAATAGAAGTAATAAAAGTAGATCCTCTAACCCCTGCATGTTCTTTTATTGTATTTTTACCTTTTTAATTTTCAGCATTTACTTTATGTCATTTACTTTATTTAAGCTTTTACTAGCCTTAGATATGTGTCGTAACTAAACCCGTTATATGGGGAATTCCAAAATCACCGATTTATAAGGGGTAATTTTATAGTTTGGGTAATATAAAGGTTTATTTATTAAGTCTTAAGCTTAATGCTTCTTGTTAACTGGCCATTAATAAGATTTATTTGGTAAACTTAAAATAAACTTGACAAAGGAATTTTAGGTTTCAGCCTTAGACTTAATAGCCCATGATCTTCCTTGAGGATATATAACCCTTTAATAGATTTCCTTACAGGATAGACATATTATTGGAGCGAAGTGGGGTTTACCGCTATGCCTATGATGCTCGGCGACCACGACACTGTTAGACTCACAGCCCATAGAGAGTACGGAGTAGCCCACGGGGGACTAAACCGGAGAATAAAGGAGTCGCCACCCAGTGTGAACTGGGAAATGATTTAAGGTCGCACTCACCCCTCACAAGGGAAGACATCAAACCGTTGGGTTCAGAATGGTCCCTTACTTATGCCAGTATAATGGACAGGTTCATACAATGGTATAACCAACTCTTATGCAATACATGCAAGATAATTCAAATAAACACACAAATTTGCACACCCATAAATGTTAATATAAATAAAAGAAAATCAAATTAAGAAATAGAAGGTACGATAAAAAGAATCATAATAAATAATCAAAAGCGGAAAAAGGCGTCAATAAATAAATGGTTAACAAAAAGGGGATTAATAACAGTTGTATGAATATTTCCCGAGTGGTAGGTGGAGTTGTATCCCAAGTACACCGCACTACCGGCCATTCGGATTCAGCTACGGAATTTATGTGTGGGTTTCTATTCGATATACCGCAAGGGATAATAACACACATAGATATTAATGCAATGTAAATAACAAAATAATAAAATAAAACATATGCGGATAATGAACAAATAAAATAAAGGCGAAGTAAAAAATAAATACTAAACTAAATGCAAAATAGTAAAATAAAAATAAATAACAAAAAAAAGATAAATAATGGAACATCAAAGAAAGATGTGACCAGAAATTTATTCGTCTTTAATATAAGACTTCGCATACCCGGTTGGACATATTGCACGTCCAACCAGTCATGCCGCGTCCAAAACAAAAAAATAAATATATAAAATGGTGCCCTCAGTTCTTACCTTTTAAGTTGATTCTCAGAAGTGCGTTAGGCCGTCGCCGGAAGGATTAAAGCTTACTGTTTTTCTGGTTTGCTTGTTCGCTGTTTCTGCTCACTATTTCGCCATTTCTGCTCGCTGTTTTGCTATTTTTGGGCGGTTGTTTTTGCTCTTTTTTGGGCTGCTATTTTTGCTGTTTTTTGGGCTGTTGTTTTTGCGATTTTGGGGGTTGTTTTGCTGCTATTTTTTGCGATTTTTAAGGGTTGTTTTGGCTACTGTTCGTTCTATTTTTAGAGGGCTGGTGATTGAAGGGATATTTATTGCTGTTTTTTTGTGGGCATTATCAGTCATTAATGGGGAGTTTTCTCACTTGTTTTTGTTCGGTTTGGGGGTTTGTTTCTTGCTCGTTGGAGGGGCTGCTGATTTGGCTTCTTGTGTTGTCAGTTTGTGGCTTAATTTTATTGTTGTGTGTGTCGGCGGAGGTTCTGGTGATTTGGCTTATTGTGATGTCGGTTTGTGGCTTAATTTTGTTGTTGGTGGAGGGTTTAGTTTTGTTGGTTTGTGGATTTGAGTTTTTTTTCGGTGAAGGGCTTAGTTTTGGGTGGTTATCGGTTTGTTAGGGTTGTTTTATTTGTTTGTTGATGAGTTGTCGATAAAGGGAGAAAAAAGAGAGTCTTAGGGCTTTTTGTTGTAATTGTCTTGTGTAGTCCAAGGTGTTTGTGTCGTGTGAAGGAGAGTTTAAGGTTGAGAGAGGAGAGCCGTGTGAGGTTGAGAGAGAGAGGCTTAAGTTTGTTTGTTTGTCTTACCGTGTGAATGCCTTGGTTTGGGTTGAATGATTTTTGTGTTTGTTGTTATTTGTTTGGTGGCTTTAGGGTTTGTTAGTTTTGTGTTTTGTTGTAATTTGTTTGGTGGCTTTAGGGTTTGTTAGTTTGTGTAATTTTTGTTTGTTATTGTTTGCTCAGTGGAGAAGAAAGAAGAAGAAGAGAAAGGTTTTTGGTTGATGCCGTGAATGTGTATTATGTTGAGAGAAAATAGCCTTGGGTTTGTTTGGTCAACTGCTGTGTGAGTCTTTTTGGGTTGAGTGAAGAGAGTTCTCTTAGGGTTTGGTAATGTCCACTTTTTATAATGCTTTCAAGGGATCTTCAATCAAGGAAACAAATCAAATAAATATGGGAGATATTTTCTTAATTTATTTAGGGAACAAAATCTCTAAATTTTGTGAGGATGGGATTTCATATCTTGTTAAATTGGAAGGTGATTTGAGGGATTTTACACATGTGTTTCACATGGGATTTTTTTATTTGGGAAGGCCATGAGCGTGTGGGCTTTGTGGATGGGTTGTATGGGCCTTGTGTGGTGTGGGCGTGTATGGCATGGATTGCAGGGGTTTTGGGCCGAGGCTATAGTTTAAAACAGTGGCTGAGCGAATCTGCGGTGGGTTAGTGAGTCTGAATCCAGTGAGGTGCTAATTTTGGAGTTTTTCCTTTCGGCATTCGTTTCCCGCGACTTCCACAACTTTTCAGGTAGTTCCTCCATACAAGGCTCATCATTGGGCTTCATGCAAAAATACAGTGCCTACAGTCGCCCCCACTTTGACGGGGCTTGTGTAGTGTGTGACAGTGACAACCCTATCTAAGTCATGCATGTATTTTTACTTACCTAGTTCGTCGGCTGCTGCCGGATTACCTGTTGTTTCGCAGTTGGTGTGGGATAGTTCATTCCCGAACTGTTACTGGTGTGAGATGGTTCATTCTCGAACCGTTTCTGGTGTGAGATAGTTCATTTCCGAACCGTTACCGGTGTGAGATGGTTCATTTCCGAACCGTTACTGGTGTGAGATGGTTCATTTCTGAATCGTTACTGATGTGAGATGGTTCATTTTCGAACAGTTACTGATGTGAAATGGTTCATTCCCGAACCGTTACTGATGTGAGATGGTTCATTCCCGAACCATTACTGGTGTGAGATGGTTCATTCCCGAACCGTTACTAGTTGAGTTGATGGTGATGATCTTTGACCCCTAGGTTTTGTTCTCGAACCACCGAGTGGATTTTGTTCCCGAATTGAGTTGAGTTGATGGCGAGGCGCTTTGACCCTAGGGTTTTATTCCCGGACCACTGAGTGGGGTTTTGTTCCCGAATTGAGTTGAGTTGATGGCGAGGCGCTTTGACCCCTGGGTTTTGTTCTTGAATTGATTTGAGTTAATTGCGAGGCTCTTTGACTCATGGGTTTTGTTCCCGAACCACCGAGTGGGTTTTATTTTCGAATTGAGTTGAGTTGATGGCGAAGCGCTTTGACCCCTGGGTTTTGTTCCCGAACCACCGAGTGGGTTTTGTTGCCGAATTAAGTTGAGTTGATGGCGAGGTGCTTTGACCCCTAGGTTTTGTTCTCGAACCACCGAGTGGGTTTTTTTCCCAAATTGAGTTGAGTTTGTTGTCATTCCCGGCTTGCTCGTCCTCATCCCCGAGGGGGTGCTCATCTTCGCCATTTTTTCTTTTTCTTCAAATCCTGCAAACACAAAACAAAAATTGTGTGTATGTGACATGTATGCGTGGATGCATTCCCTATTTTGATGGGTTTTCTTTGTCTTATTGGCTTGATGTTATCTTTAGTTTGGCATTCCTTGCGCTCTTTTGCTTATGAGAAACTCCGGCCACCCCATTGGCCTGCTTACAATTTGCTTCATGCCAGTTCTCTTATAATGATTGCTCAGTTCTCTTTGGTCCCATGATTCGAGATCCCGTTATGTCCTTTATTCACGGGGTGGTAGATGTTGGTTTCTACTATAGTCCCAAGATCATATTTAAGCAATGAAAAGAATGAATACTCAAAGAAGTGAGGCGGAAACACACTTACATTGAACGTATTTTGAGATGTGTTGAAGACAAAATCTCCTCCCTTGTTGATCCTTTGAAGTTTCGGCCAATGAGGTACTTTGAAGAAGATGAATAAGTTCCAAGCTTTGTAAGGATTCCAAGCTCTTGAGATAGTTTCCCTATCACCTAGTGATGATTCTTCAAGTGCTAGCTTAAGAAAAATTTGCTTCAAACTTTTCTATCCACCAAGGTAAGCTCACGGTTTTTGTGAGCTAAGGGAGAGAGAGAATGTTTTCTTTTGTTTTGATTTTGTTTTCTAAAACAACTTATGCCAAAAGTGTTTTCCAAAATTTGGTATATGCCTTTCAAAAAGTCAAAACCAAATTTGGAGCCAAAATTGCATTAAAGGCTCTCAACAACCAACATCATAAATAGTGACTAGTTGTCACTCACCAAAAAGGTGAATGGACATCCATCACTAAAGTGACATGTGATGTGACGAGTGATGTGACTTGTGGCAGCACTTGATTCAAAATCAGAGTGGCCTCGCAAACACATCCCGAGCGCGGTTTCGTTAATTCCGAATTAACGAATTTTCCATTGCGACGTAATTAAATTAAATTTACTATTCACGTCGCTCGCGAATTAATTCTAAATTAATTCGTTTGCCCGAATTAAAATCCAATTTTAATTCCGCGTCGAAATCTAATTTCGTTTAATATATCGAATATATTATTTTATCGATTAATTCCAAATTAATCGTTTCTCTCTCTTCAAATAGTATTTTATCCCATATAAAATATCTCCGCTATTAATCCAAGATTAATTAAGTTCGAATCATATGTCATTGGTGAATCTTCGGGAAGCGACCCAAGAGATCCCTGGATATGTTGGCAGTAAATCTGGTCGTC
Organism: Zanthoxylum bungeanum; assembly: GCA_019454045.1. Classification (NCBI taxonomy): domain Eukaryota; kingdom Viridiplantae; phylum Streptophyta; class Magnoliopsida; order Sapindales; family Rutaceae; genus Zanthoxylum; species Zanthoxylum bungeanum. The sequence continues at coordinate 194,121 of SKCR01029728.1, forward strand.
GGACTATCCGAACATGTACGTACCTCGTACTACATTTTTTACCGATTTACGAGGCATGGTTGGCTTCTAGCAAAGCGCCATGCCTACCCAATTCTCCAGAAATATTCTTAATGGAATATACGATCTTTTTCAGGCGTAGTATACGTAGTATTGTGTATAGCGATCCAGTATCGGATGTCACATGCAAGGTCTGGGGCTGGAATAGTGTCTGCCCCGTATGAAGCATATATCAGATTATAAGCAATTAGTCTCTTTAATCGGATAATCATGACCAAGTCATATTATCCCGATGGTTGCAACATAATAGAGAACCAGTTCTGTATCCCTGCGTGATCATCATCTCCATATGACTGAAGTGATACTTCCATCTTGACATCACACCCAATACACTACGATTCTCAATAAACCCAGAAGAGGCGTACAAAGAACCTGTTAAAGTCCTCAACGACAAAAACCAAAGTGTATTGATTGTCGCAAGTACTAGCGATGTAAGACTCAGGTTAAGACCAAACACACCTACCCTGATGAGGATTCCCATAGACACATAGTCATACTACCAATGGGATTCCGCGAGGTCTATCCAGAGCGAAGCTGTTTCCGTACCATCAGTAAACACAACCTCCTATCAAACTTGCATAAGTATCCAGAAAATGAAGGAGAAGAAGTGGCTCTAAGCAGAAAATGAGAAGAGGAGAGAAAGAAGGGAAACCGTGAGTCAGAGAGAGAAAAAGAAAAGGTGTAATAGGTTTTTATAATTTCCAAAATTAATTAAAACCATTTACCACTTTTTCAATTTCTATTTACTAAAGAAAAACTCAAAAAACAAAAGCCATTATTGCTTTTTCAACTACCACATCAATTACTCAAATCAAGTGACAACTTGTCACATCACTCAAAGTGACATTTGATTTGACGCTTGATATGACTTGCGATTTGACGCTCGATATGACCTGCGTGCCGCATTCGAATTCGAAATGCGAATACGCTCGAAAATAATCCCGGGCTCGGGTTCGCTAATTCCAAATTAACGAATTTTCCGTCGCGTCGGAATTAAATAATTACGCTTAGTGAAATCACTATTCACGTCGCTAATGAATTAATTCTAAATTAATTCGTTTGCCCGAATTAAAATCTAATTTTAATTCCGCGTCGAAATCCAATTTCGCATAATATATCGAATATATTATTTTATCGATTAATTCCAAATTAATCGTTCTCCCTCTTTCATTAATATTTTATCCCAGATAAAATATCTCCGTAATTAATCCCAGATTAATTTTCTCTCTCTTCTAATTAATCCCAGATTAATTAAAGTGCGAGTCATACATCATCGGTGAATATTCGGGAAGCGACCCATGAGATCCCCGGATATGTTGGCAGTAAATACGGTCGTCGGACTATCCAAACACGTAAGTATCTCGTACTACGTTTGTACCGATTTACAAGACAAGGTTGGCTTCTAGCAAAGCGCCATGCCTACCCAATTCTCCAGAAATATCCTTATAGGAATATGTGATCTATATCAAGCGTAGTATACCGTAGTATTGCGTATTTCGATCCACCTTCAGATGATCACGTCTAGCATTTAAGGAGATTGCACTCTTATCAGATGTCTGGTAATTAGTCTCTATAATCGGATATATATGACCTTGTCATAATATCCCGATAGCTCGAGCATGTAAGAGAACAAGTTCCATATCCTATGTGACCATCATCTCCATATGACTGGAGTGATACTTCCGCTTAACATCACACCCAACACACTATGATTCTTAATATACCCAGCATTGGCGTACACAGAACCTGTTAAAGTCCTGGACGACCTCAACCAAAGTATATTGATTGTCGTAAGTATTAGCGGTGCAAGTCTCAGGTTAAGACCAAATACACATACCCTGATTTCGGACTTCCATAGACACATAGTCATACTACCAATGGAATTTCGAGGGGGTCCATCCAGAGCGAAGCTGTTTCCCGAACCATCGGTAAAATACAACCTTCTGTTACACTTGCATGAGTATCCTATACCCAAATATATGAGAACTATACCGTTGTGCCCTCACAAACGCACACAAGTGTAATACTAGTCTTTTACGTATTTATCGATGTCCAATCTCGATAATACTCTGACTAGGGATATTTAATGATTTATCCTTCGTGGACTGATACTGTCTCATATCATTCTCCGTCCAGGAATAAATCATAGGGACTTCCTATCATTTATATATCTAGGTGATCTAATCATAAATGATAAGAGTGCAATCTCCTTTGTCACATAGTTAATTTGTACAACAACACCATGATCTGTACAAATAGTGACGCTATGGGTCATAATTGTCCAACAATCTCCCACTTGGCCTATAGCCAGTCACTCGAGTGCTTAACACCCGAACTATGTACGGTTGGCTCAAATTGCTGAGAAAAGGCTTTCATCAGCGGATTTGTATGAATATCATCTTGATGCGATTTATTCGATCATCACATCGCCACGATGTATGATCCGAACGAATCAGATGAATATCGAAGTATATATCTGGATCGTTGATGAGACCAATAATTCTTTAGCCTGTGCTGACGCCTAGCTCAGCCGCTAACAGAACTATATCTAATCTAATTAGATTTGTTATTGACCCAGATGGCTTCTATTGCTTCCTCAGCAGCTGTAATTAACCCGCATTTGTTGTTTATTCGGTAACAATGTCTTGCTTGGAAGATTTCCAGCTCACTGTACCGTTATTCAAACTGTATAGTACCGTTTGTGACTTTTAGTCGTCTTTATCGGTTAGGAAAATTGCTACGGTGATCCCAGTCACTTCAAGTTCTCCTTCTCCATAGACTAAGACAGCATCTTTAGATCTCTCAGATACTAACGGATGTTGTTAACTTCAATCTAGTGACTATCACTCGGATTGGCCTGTTTGTGAATCCATATGCTCAAAGCGTATGAGACATCAGGTTGCATACATTTTTCAATGTACAGTTTCTCGGAGAGTATTTCGAAAGCCAAGATTTCGCCGATAGTTATTTTTATGGGAATATCATTTCCAAGAAATGACATATTATCATTATTTTATAGGACAGCCACTGTCAGTGTGTTAGGTTTTATCTAGGTCCCAAGATCAAACAAGACATGAAATACATGGGTGAATACATCAAAGGAGGTAGCGGAATACTCACATCGATTAGTTGAGACGAATCGGCAACAAACAAAATTGATTTTTCCCTGGCAAAAAACGCAACTGCAGTTCACTGCCCACAAAATCAGATTTTTGAGTTGAGAAATGGAGCTCCAAGCTTCATCGAATGGTTCCCGGCTCATGGGTGAACTTCCCTACCACCTTCGCAAGTCTCTCGGAGTGCTAGCTCTTCTTGATTTTGCCACAAAATCAAACACATTGCTTCCCAAACTCACGCCCAAAATGAAGAAAACCAGTGACCATTTTACTGCCCATTTGGGCGTCAATGATGATGGAGAAAGAGAGGAAGGAAAGTGTGTATTAGGTTAGTAAATGATTTCCAAAATCACTTTATATATTTTTCATAAAAATATATCAAACAATAACTAATCAATTAATTAAAATCAAAAAGTAAATGCTTTACAACCACCAAACACTATTCCAACAACACACATCAACTATTCATTTTACTTTAATAAAGTGATGTGTGTCTTTAAATCAATCAATCACATCAATCAATCACATCACTCAAAGTGACATTTGAGTTGAAGCTTGATGTGACTTGCATTGCCGCACTCGAATTCGAAATACGAATGCGCTCGCAATCACACTCGGGGTCGGGTTCACTAATTCTCAATTAGAAAATTTTCCGTCGCGTCATAATTAAATGATTACGCCTAGCGAATTCACTATTCACGTCGCTAACGAATTAATTCCAAATTAATTCGTTCACCCGAATTAAAATCTAATTTTAATTCCGCGTCGAAATCTAATTTCATTTAATATATCGAATATATTAATTTAATCGATTAATTCTGAATTAATCATTTCCTCTCTTTAGACGATATTTTATCCTAGTTAAAATATCTCCGTAACTAATCCCAGATTAATTTTCTCTCTCTCATCAAATTAATCCCAGATTAATAAATGTGTGAGTCATGCGTCATCGGTGGATCACTGGGAAGCGACCCATGAGATCCCCGGATATGTTGGCAGTAAATACGGTCGTCGGAGTATCCGAATCACGTACGTACCAAGTACTACGTTCTACCGATTTACGAGACAAGGTTGGCTTCTAGCAAAGCACCAAGCCTACCCAATTCTCCGGACATATTCTTATAAGAATATCTAAGGATCTATATCAGGCGTAGTCTACTAAGTATTGTGTATATCGGCGCAGTATCGGATAGTCACGTGCTAGGGCTAGGGCTGGATAAGTGTCTGCCCCGTCCGAAGCACATGTCGGATGTCTGGTAACTAGTCTCTATAATCGGATATACATGACCTTGTCATAATATCCCGATGGCCGGCCAGCACTTAAGAGCACTAATACCGTATCCTGCGTGACATCATCTCCACTAGGACTGGAGTGATACTTCCGTCTTGACATCACACCCAATACTCTACGATTCTCAATATACCCAGCATTGGCATACACAGAACCAGTTACAGCCCTGGACGACCTCAACTAAAGTATATTGATTGTCGTAAGCATTAGCGGTGTTGGTCTCAGGTTAAGACCAAATACACCTACCCTGATGTCGGACTCCCATAGACACATAGTCATAATACCAATGGGATTCCGAGGGGTCTATCCAGAGCGAAGCTGTTTCCCGTACCATCGGTGAAACACAACCTCCTATTGCACTTGCATAAGTATCCTATACTTAAATATATGAGAACTATGCCGTTGTGCCCTCACAACGCTTACAAGTGCAATACTAGCCTATTCCGCATTATCGATGTCCAGTCTCGATAATACTACGACTAGGGATATTTAATGATTAATCCTTCGTGGACTGATACTGTCTCATCTCATTCTCAATCCTGGAAATAATCATATGGACCTCTCTTCATTTATATATCTAAGGTGATCTAATCACAAATGATGAGAGTGCAATTTCCTTGTCACATAGTTAATTTGTACAACAACACTATGATATGTACAAATAGTGACGCTATGGGTCATATTATCGAACAATCTCCCACTTGGCACATAGCCAGTCACTCAAGTGTCGTACACCCGAACTATGTACGGTTCGCTCAATTTGCTGAGAAAAGGTTTTCGTCAGCGGATTTCCATGATTATTGTCTGACGCGATTTATACGATCATCACATCGCCACGATGTATGATCCGAACGAATCAGATGAATATAGAAGTATATATTTGGATCGTCGATGAGACCTTTAATTCTTTAGCCTTGTGCTGACGTCTAACTCAGCTGCTAACCGAACTATATCTAATCTAATTAGATTTATTATCGACCCAAATGGCTTCTATTGCTGCCTCAGCCGCAACAATAATCCGGATTTGTTGTTTATTCGGCAGTAGTATCTTGCTCGGAAGATTTCCAGCTCACTGTGCCGTTATTCAAAATTTTATAGTACCACAGTATTTAACTGTTTGGAAACTTGCAGCAGTGATCCTAGTCACTTCAAGTTCTCGTTCTCCATAGTTTAAGACAACATCTTTAGTTCTCTGAGATACTAATAGATGTTCTTAACTTCAATCCAATGATTATCACTTGCATTGTCCTGATTGTGACTCCATATGCTCAAAGCGTATGAGACACCATATCAAGTACATTTTAAATGTACAATTTCCCAGAGAGTGTTAACAACTCCAAATCTATCCCAGTAGATCTTTATTCCTTGAATAAAGGTTGTTACTCCCAAGAATTCTACGTAGAATTTCTATGAAAGCCAAGCTTTCACCAATTGCTTTATGGGAATTTCATTGTTAGTGCGCTCCCACTAACCTCCTTATATACACGAGAATTATTTCGTTTTGAGTTAAATCATAAACCATTATGATTACTTCAAAACGATAGTTCCAAGAACCTTATGCTTGCTCCAATCCAAACATGGATCGAATAACCCGCAAACCTTGTTTGTCGGTTATACAAAATCGTCAGGATGTTGTAAGCATCCTCCAAACAGTTTCCTTTTCAGGAAAGCGATTTTGATCTATAACTGACACATTTCATAAATGAAATATGCAGTTATTAATAAGCATCTTCAAAATGGATTTATCATGGCAACAGGTAAAAGGTTGAACCGTTATTAACACAATGTTGATAACGATACCTTTCCGTCAAAAGCCTAGCTTAGTACGTTGGTATGTTGCCATCCATGTATGTCTTCCTTGAATACGTTTACAGTACCAATAGGCACAATGCCTTGCGGTACAACAACTAGTATCCAAACATAGTTGTTATACATGGAATCCATTTCGGACTCATGGCACTTTGCCATAATAGGGAGTCGATACCTCGTATCACTTCCTCAAAACATAGTCGGATGGTGCACCTCCATAAGATTGACATCTTTAAGGGGTTACAACAGAAACCCATACCCCAGGTTGTTTTCTGATTCTCTCCGATCTACGCGGTTCTTGTGTATTCGAAGATTAATGGTTTAGTTTCATCTTTGATGAACTGTTTGTGTTCCATTAAGGACTTCGTGCCTTGAACAGTATTACTCCGATTTTCATCGAGTATCACCATCCTCCCAATGACCACTGCATATCGGTATTCCTCTTAGGAAAATCGCATGGTGAGCAACAATCATATTGTTCTCATGTGAGATTTATAAGTACTATACTTATGGTTTCCCTTAGGATAACCTACATTAGCACTTATCCAATTTGGGTCCTTAGTTTGGTATCATCCAAACGTTATGCATGGCATTCCCAAATTATCAGGAATGAGAAACCATATTTCTTTCCTGTTCATATCCTATATGATATCTGTCAAACAGTTTTTATGGAACCTTATTCTAAATAAGTTTTGCACTGTTAATACATATCCTGTTGAAGGAAATGATAGCTCAGAGCGACTCGTGATAAACCTTATCATGTCCAACAAAATTAGGTTTTTAGTTTGGACACACCGTCAAACTGACGTGTCTCGGGAGGAGTCCTCATCTAAAAGGATACTATACTCTTTCATGTATTTTTTAAACTTACTGCTTAAGTATTTTCATTACTGTCTTACCGTGACGGCATAATACTATAGTCGATCTGTTTATCTACTTCGTGTCGAAACTATAATAGTTTCCGATTTGTGTTCTTCAAAAGAAACACATAACCACAACGTGATGCCACATCCGTTAAGGTCACGAAATATTCATGTTCACATCTAGCCTAGCTAGATATGGGCCCACTAACTTCACCATGAATAGGGCTAACAGATCGGTGGCACTTACACTATTACCAAGTAAACAGTGTTTTAGGTACTTTACCTAACAAACTAGATTCGTAGACTTTATTTGAATAGTCAAATCAGTCCTAGTACCCACTCTTCAAAAGTGCGGATATACGAGTCTTGTTTAATTCTGTCCTAGACTACAATGCCACATATAAGTCTCTACTTGATCAAATCAATTTGAGCTATTTATTTGTCATTCTATATGTTTGAGATTTTAATTATATTCAAAATATAAATTCTGTTATTCACATCTAATGTGTTTATCTTAATATCATCTTTATATAATGAAACACTTTAGTGTTCTAAAATATAAAGGTTTATCCACAATGGATTAAACACTGATATAAAGATAATGTCTCTAGTCAAACTAGTTACCTTATAACAGTTCCTAATTTAAGTACACACCCGAAGGGTAGTTCCTAAACTTAGGTATCTACGGTCGAAACAGCGACTTTCGTCCCGTTTCCGATTCGCAGAGCAATCTCAGCTTGAAGTCAGTATCCTGCTCAAAGCAGATTCTGAACATCAATACATATATTTTATGTACCACACTAAGTATTTAAAATCTAATTTCAATACTAGTAGTGAACATAACTTTGACAATCATTTTTAAAGTAAGAGCCTTGCCCTTTCTTTAATTCCTTCGTGTCTGCCATATCCAAATGGTAGTCACTTTGGGATATGTCAATTATCCTTTTCAATATTTTAGGAACCTTAGGCCAAGCCTTGGTTTTTTAGAATATCGAAACGATGTGCACCTCGTGCTACATGCCCAATTGCAAACTTTGACTTTTTCTCCTCTAGAATAGTCAATTAATTCTCCAAGAATTATTTATTGCAATTTTAATACTTATTAAATCTAAACATAGATTTTTGACAAGTATGTTAAATTAAGTACTAAAGTCATCATCACATAAATCTTCCAAAGATTTACGCTCTACTTATTTGCTTAATTTTGGGCTTAGGTTCAATAAGTTATTTTATCAACTAAAGTAACCTATTATTTATTCCCAATTTGAAAATTAAATCATTTAAAACATTTAATCCAAGATTATATTTTAAATATTCAATTTTTCAATTTTATCTTGATTACAATAGTTCAACTATTTAATCAACGATTAGTGGTACTATATATTATAATGATTATAATAGTCCAACTATATAATCAAATATAATCCAAATTAATTAACCTCAATTACATTGATTACTATAATCCAATTATAAAATCAACTGTAAACCGAAATTAATTAATTCAAATATATTGATTAATATAATCCAATTATATATAATCAACTATAATACAGTCCAACTGTTTATTAAAACAACAATTTAAATATTAGTCCAACTAACATTTAATATTACAACGAAATAATTTGAATGAGCGCGTATGGCGAGTAATTGAACGAATATTGCAAATTCAATTCTTGCCTCCCACTATTTTTCGTCGAGCCTCTAACCCTCTGTCGAGTACTCGGGAAACCGTGTTTCCTAGTGGGCTAGGATCCCGTTAAATATCACACAATCTTGACTTTGGCCAACAAATTGTATGATAATTAACTAGGTAGATCTCGAAGATCAATTGGATCTCATCCAACTCCTAGATCCAGTAGGTGGACATCCAAGTCCGAAACATATATCTTATATATGCCTATATATCTAATATATACCCTAACCTTTTTCCTCTGAATCAACTAGGCCATGGCTTTGGCACAACAAACCTAATGATCCCAGTCAAGAGCGGACCCATTGACCATGGAAGCTTCGTAATCAATGTCGTTGGACAAGAAATGGTCTTGACTTTGGCCAACAAACCACAACTTGGACAAGACACCAATATGGAACAAAGCCTCGTGATTCAAACACATCTTCGACGGACAAGGGCTTGACTTTGGTCAACAACCCATGCCAATCTAGGATCTTGAGTAAGAATCACTCAATGGAAGGAAAAGACGCATGATATTTGACGAGGGCTTTTCGCGTGCAAATTTGCTACCAATTTAATTATCTTTGTTAAGGTCTCATCATCATACACCCTTAAACATGCATTCTAAATACATAATAAAGCGCATATGAAATAAAATAATAATGATATGCGGATGGATACTTAACACATTGATCCTAGATCAAATCTCTCCTTTTCTCACTCAAGCTAGCACTTGTATTACTTCTACCCGTTACACTACACTTCTAAAGAAACCTCATTTACATTGAGGGGAATAGGTGAGAAGAGAATACAAAGAGAATAGAGGTGATAAGGCTGGACACGCAGGTCCAATTTAATAAATCGAATTTATTACAACAATTTCCAAAATTGCCCCACCCGACTAATATCCATCCGATATACATTATTCATTCATCACAACCACGTATTCACACAAAAGCATGCTATCAATCAATCTAATCAATTAATTAATCTGATAATTATGTGATCATCCAATGTTCAAACAACGATTTGATTTTGCTCAAGTCAAACTCGTTTTTGCGAATAAGTACTCAAAGTACGAATTCATGAATTAAATTAAACTACATCATTAAATCCAATTTAACATGTATTTAATACTAATTCACTATTCAATTCCAAATTAAATATTACACTTTATTTAATAAACCTTTAACGACTTAAATTCCAAATTTAATCGATTCGGGTCTCAAAGCCCGATTAACGTCCAACGTCAATTCAATTCAAGTCTAATGGGCTTTATTTAATTTCTTTAAGGCGTGGGCTTCGGCAACCAAAGCCCAATCAAGGAGTAACCCCATAAGCCCAGAAATCAATTTAGGCCCATTAGGCCCAATTAAACTTTAAAGGTTTATAAGTTGCATTTGGGTTTTATGGTAGTGGTTTTGGGCCCAATTGGATCCAATCCATTTGGCCTAAACACATCTTGATAAAATCAAGCCCAATAAGCCCAATTACAACTTAATAAGCCCAAATCCAATTTAAAGGCCTAATTCATTAAATTACACAAATCCAATTTCGCAATTTAATTACCTAAAGTGCATTACATGATTAATCACCCAAATCAATATTTCTAAAACATCAAATTAGTCCAATTAATCATGTTCATTATCATTATCACATGTCCAACACATAAATGAAAAAATCAAACCCATTACATGCTTTAAAGCTCTCGGCCAAAGGAGGGATTTTGTGTCCGATTTGGTTTCAATCCAATCAAACCCACAATCGACATTAAATCAACATCCTAAATGATTTCCAATACATCCAATGTCCTAAAATCAAAATACCAAGACATTCAAGGGCATAATCCAATTCGGCCAAGGTGATAACTTTTGGGGATTTTATGTTCAATTCAAAATCCAATCCAATTAGTTTCAAATTAACATTATCCTTAATGATTCCAACTCATCAAATGAATCAAAATCAAAAAATTCCAAGAACCCAAAAATCAATACACATTCGGCCAAGATGAAAAATTTGGGCAAAATTGATCCAATCACATTTTGTTGAAATTGATCAAATCAATCTTCAATATAACATATATTAAGCATGCTTAAACATCCAATTTTATAAAATCATGCTCAAATACAAAATACCCAATTTTAAGCCCTACATTTTCATGCTTGAACCTATAGCTCTTGATGCCATTGTTAGGTTTTATCTAGGTCCCAAGATCAAACAAGACATGAAATACATGTGTGAATACATCAAAGGAGGTAGCGGAATACTCACATCGATCAGTTGAGACGAATCGGCAACAAACAAAATTGATTTTTCCCTTGCAAAAAACGCAACTGCAGTTCACTGCCCACAAAATCAGATTTTTGAGTTGAGAAATGGAGCTCCAAACTTCATCGAATGGTTCCCGGCTCATGGGTGAACTTCCCTACCACCTTCGCAAGTCTCTCGGAGTGCTAGCTCTTCTTGATTTTGCCACAAAATCAAACACATTGCTTCCCAAACTCACGCCCAAAATGAAGAAAACCAGTGACCATTTTACTGCCCATTTGGGCGTCAATGATGATGGAGAAAGAGAGGAAGGAAAGTGTGTATTAGGTTAGTAAATGATTTCCAAAATCACTTTATATATTTTCATAAAAATATATCAAACAATAACTAATCAATTAATTAAAATCAAAAAGTAAATGCTTTACAACCACCAAACACTATTCCAACAACACACATCAACTATTCATTTTACTTTAATAAAGTGATGTGTGTCTTTAAATCAATCAATCACATCAATCAATCACATCACTCAAAGTGACATTTGAGTTGAAGCTTGATGTGACTTGCATTGCCGCACTCGAATTCGAAATACGAATGCGCTCGCAATCACACTCGGGCTCGGGTTCACTAATTCTCAATTAGCGAATTTTCCGTCGCGTCATAATTAAATGATTACGCCTAGCGAATTCACTATTCACGTCGCTAACGAATTAATTCCAAATTAATTCGTTCGCCCGAATTAAAATCTAATTTTAATTCCGCGTCGAAATATAATTTCATTTAATATATCGAATATATTAATTTAATCGATTAATTCCGAATTAATCATTTCCTCTCTTTAGACGATATTTTATCCTAGATAAAATATCTCCGTAACTAATCCCAGATTAATTTTCTCTCTCTCATCAAATTAATCCCAGATTAATAAATGTGCGAGTCATGCGTCATCGGTGGATCACTGTGAAGCGACCCATGAGATCCCCGGATATGTTGGCAGTAAATACGGTCGTCGGAGTATCTGAATCACGTATGTACCAAGTACTACGTTCTACCGATTTACGAGACAAGGTTGGCTTCTAGCAAAGCACCAATCCTACCCAATTCTCCGGACATATTCTTATAAGAATATCTAAGGATCTATATCAGGCGTAGTCTACTAAGTATTGTGTATATCGGCCCAGTATCGGATAGTCACGTGCTAGGGCTGGGGCTAGATAAGTGTCTGCCCCGTCCGATGCACATGTCGGATGTCTGGTAACTAGTCTCTATAATCGGATATACATGACCTTGTCATAATATCCCGATGACCGGCCAGCACTTAAGAGCACTAATACCGTATCCTGCGTGACATCATCTCCACTATGACTGGAGTGATACTTCCGTCTTGACATCACACCCAATACTCTACGATTCTCAATATACCCAGCATTGGCGTACACATAACCTGTTACAGCCCTGGACGACCTCAACTAAAGTATATTGATTGTCGTAAGCATTAGCGGTGTAAGTCTCAGGTTAAGACCAAATACACCTACCCTGATGTCGGACTCCCATAGACACATAGTCATAATACCAATGGGATTCCGAGGGGTCTATCCAGCGCGAAGCTGTTTCCCGTACCATCGGTGAAACATAACCTCCTACTGCACTTGCATAAGTATCCTATACTTAAATATATGAGAACTATGCCGTTGTGCCCTCACAACGCGCACAAGTGCAATACTAGCATATTCCGCATTATCGATGTCCAGTCTCGATAATACTACGACTAGTGATATTTAATGATTAATCCTTCGTGGACTGATACTGTCTCATATCATTCTCAATCCTGGAAGTAATCATATGGACCTCTCTTCATTTATATATCTAAGGTGATCTAATCACAAATGATGAGAGTGCAATTTCCTTGTCACGTAGTTAATTTGTACAACAACACTATGATCTGTACAAATAGTGATGCTATGGGTCATATTATCCAACACAGTGCGCTCCCACTAACCCTCTTACATACACAAGAATCATTTTCGTTTTGAATTAAATCATAAACCATTATGATTACATCAAAACGATAATTCCAAGAACCTAATGCTTGCTTCAATCTAATCATGGATCGAACAACAAGCATTATCCAAATGGATTTATCGTGGCAACAGGTAAAAGGTTGAATCGTAATCAACACAATGTTGAAAACGATACCTTTCTGTTAAAAGCCCAGCTTTATATGTTGGTATGTTGTCATCCATGTACGTCTTCCTTGAAGACTTATAGTACCAGTAGGCACAATACCTTGTGGTACATCAACTAGTCTCCAAACTAGTTCATATACATGGAATCCATTTTGGATTATATGGTACTTTGTCATAATTAGGGAGTCGATACCTTGTATCACTTCCTCATACGTAGTCAGTTGGTATACCTCAATAAGATTTACATCTTTATGTGGTTAGATTAGAAACCCATACCCCAGGTTGTTTTATGACTCTCTGCGACCTACGCGGTTCTTGTGTATTCAAAGATTAATGGTGTAGTTTCATCCTTGATGAACTATTTATGTTCCATTGAGATTCGGTGCCTTGAAGAGTATTACTCCGATTCTCATCGAGTTATACTATTCTCCCACTTACCACTGCATATCGGTATTCCTCTTAGGAAAATCGCATGGTGAGCGACAATCTAATTGTTCTCTGGTTAGATGTATAAGTACAATATTTATGGTATCCCTAGGATAACCTACAATTGGCACTTATCCAATTTGGGTTCTTGTTTGGTATCATCCAAACACATGCCTAGCATATCCAAATTATCAGGAATGTGAAACCCGGTTTCTTTCCCGTTCATATCTAATATGTTATCTGTCAAACAGATTTTATGGAACCTTATTCAAAATAAGTTCTTGCACTGTTTAGCGTATCCGTTGAAGGAAATGGTAGCTCAGAGCGACTCGTGATTAACCTTATTATGTCTAACAAAATTCGGTTAATCCTGTTCGGACACACCGTCAAACTAATGTGTTCCGGGAGAAGTCCTCATTGAAAGAATACTATACTCTTTCAAGTATACGAGAAACGTATTGCTTAAGTATTCTCCATTACGGTCTTACCGTGACGGCTTAATACTTTAGCCGATCTATTTGTCTATTTCTTGTCGAAACTGAAAGTTTCCGATTTGTGATCTTCAAAAGAAACACACAACCATAACGCGATGCCACATCCGTATAGGTCACGAAATATTCATATCCACATCTAGCCTAGCTAGACATGGGCCCACTTGCTTCACTATGAACTAGGGCTAACATATCGGTGGCATTTACACTTTTACCAAGTAAAGGTGTTTTAGGCACTTTGCCCAATAAACTAGATTCGTAGACTTTATTTGAATAGAATCAAATTAGTCCTGGTACCTGCTCTTCAAAAGTGCGGATATACGAGCCTTGTTTTATTGTGTCATAGATAACAATGCCACATTCAAGTTTCAACCTGATCAAATCAGTTTGAGCTATATGTTTGTCATGTTATATATTTGAGATATTATTTATATTCAAAATATAAATTATGTTATTCACATTTAATGTGTTTATCACAATATCATCTTTATATAATGAAACACTTTAGTGTTCTAGAATATAAAGGTTTACCCACAGCGAGTTAAACACTGATATAAAGATAATGTATCTAGTCAAACTAGTTACATTATAACAATTTCCTAATTTAAGTACTAACCCGAAGGTAGTTCCTAAAATCAGGTATCTACGGTTAAAGCAGTGACAGTCGTCCTGTTTCCAATTCGCAGATAAATCTTAATTGATGTCATTATCCTGTTCAAAACAGATTCTGAACATCAATACATATATTTTATGTACCATACTAAGTATCTAAAATCCAATTTTAATACTAGCTGTGAACATAATTATGACAATCATTTTGAAGTCAGAGCCTTGCTCGTCTTCAATTCCTTCTTGGGATATGTCCTTTTATCTTCCTAGAAGATTATAATGATTTTGCCTTTGCCCTTTTCCGTATTCCAGTAGCCTTTGTCCAAGCCTCGGGTTTCTAGAATATCGAAGTAAGATGCGACTAGCGCTACTTGCCTAATTGTAAAGTTTTCCTTTGTCTCATTGAGAATAGTCATTAATTCTCCAAGAATTATTTATTCAAATTTAGTATTTCAAAGATCTAAAATAGATCCATGAAAATCCTTCAATTTCATTATCATACTTTAAGGATCTAATCCTTAGTTCTGATTCAGAAATTAAGGAATCTACTTGACAAGTATAATGGATTAAGCACTAAAGTTATCATTACGTGATCTTCCAAAGATCATGCTCTACTATCTGCTTAACTCCGGGCTTTAGGCATAATAGGTTATTTTATCAAATAAACTAACTTATTATTTTTCCAAGGTCATCCTGAAATTATTCCCAATTTGAAATTTAAACCATTTAAACACATTTTCCCCAGGATTATGTTTTAAATGTCAATCTTTCATTTATATCTTGATTCTAATAGTCCAACTATTTAATCAGCGATTTGTGGTACTATGTATTATATTGATTATTATAGTCCAACTATACAATCAAATATAATTTAAATCAATTAACCTCAATTACATTGATTACTATAATCCAATTATAAAATCAACTGTAAATTGAAATTAATTAATTCAAATATATTGATTACTATAATCCAATTATATAATCAACTATAATACAGTCCAACTGTTAATTAAAACAACAATTTAAATATTAGTCCAACTAACATTTAATCTAACGACGAAATAATTTGTGATTGAGCGCGTATGGCAAGTAATTAAATGAATATTGCAAATTCAATTCTTGCCTCCCACTATTTTTTGGCGAGCCTCTAACCCTCTGTCGAGTACTCAGGAAACCGTGTTTCCTAGTGGGGTAGGATCCCGTTAAATATCACACAATCTTAACTTTGGCCAACAAATTGTATGATAATTAACTAGGTAGATCTCTAAGATCAATTGGATCCAATCCAATTCCTAGATCCGGTAGGGGGACATCCAAGTCCGAAACATATATCTTATATATGCCAATACATCCAATGTATTACCTAACCTTTTTCCTCTGAATCAACTAAGCCTTGACTTTGGCACAACAAACTTAGTGAACCCAGTCAAGCGCGACCCATTGACCATGGAAAGCTTCGTAATCAATGTCGATGGACAAGAAGTGGTCTTGACTTTGGCCAACAAACCACAACTTGGACAAGACACCGATATGGAACAAAGCCTTCGTGATTCAAACACATCTTTGACAGACAAAGGCCTTGACTTTGGCCAACAAACCAATGCCGTCTCGGATCTTGAGTGAGAATCACTAAATGGAAGGAAAGATGCTTAATATTTAGCGAGGGTTTTTCGCGTGAAACTGGCAACCAATTTATTATCTTTGTTAAGGTCTCATCATCATACACCCTTAAACATGCATTCTAAACACATAATAAAGCGCATATGAAAAATAATAATGATATACGGATGGATACTTTATACAATTGATCCTAAATCAAATCTCTCAATTTCTCTCTCCCGCTAGCACACGTATTGCTTCTACCCGTTACACTACACTTCTAAAGAAACCTCATTTACATTGAGGGGAATAAGTGAGAAGAGAAATACAAAGAGTATAGAGGTGATAGGCTGGACATGCAGGTCCAATTAATAAATCAAATTTATTACAATTTCCAAAATTGCCCCACCCATCTAATATCCATCCGATATACATTATTCATGCATCTCAGCCATGTATTCACACAAGCATGTTATCAATCAATCTAATCCAATTAATTAATCTGATAATTAGTGATCATCCAATGTTCAAACAACGATTTGATTTTGCTAGAGTCAAACTCGTTTTGCGAATAAGTACTCAAAGTACGAATTATTGAATTAAATTAAACTACAAAATTAAATCCAATTCAATTTTTATTTAATACTAATTCACTATTTAATTCCAAATTAAATATTACACTTTATTAACGAACTTTTACGACTTAAATTCCAAATTTAATCGCAACGGGTCTCAAAGCTCGATTAACTTCCAACGTTTATTTAATTAAAGTCCAATGGGCTTTTAATTAATTTCTTTAAGGCGTGGACTTTTGGTCAACTCGGGTCAAACCGATAACCAAGGTCCAATCCGGGATTTACCCTATAAGCCCAGAAATCAATTTTGGCCCATTAGGCCCAATTAAATAATTAAGGTCCATTAAGTCATAATTGGACTTTATGGATGCAGTTTTTGGCCCAATTGGATCCAACCAAATTAGCCTAAACCTTACTTGGTACAACCAAGCTCAAAAGCCCAATTACAACCTATAAGGCCCAAATCCAATTTCAAGCCCAATTAATTAACTTATAAAATTCCAAATTCCACAATTAATTAACCTAAGTATAATACACATTTAATTACCCAATTAACATTTCTAAAACATCAATTAGCCTAATTAATCATGCACTTTAACATCAAATAGTGTCCAACATAATTCAATCAAAATCAAACCCAATTTACATGCTTAAAGTCTTGGCAATTAGGGGTTTTTCCAATCCGATTCAGTTTCAATCCAATTGAATCCACAATCATCATTTCCCAAATCAATTCAACTCATCCAATGAATAAAAAACAAAAACACCAAGAATTTCAAAAATCTCATAGAATTCGGCCAAGCCTATAATTTGGGGAAATTTGTCCAATTCAAAATTTAATCCAATTAAACCTCAAATCAACATTACCCAATTGTTTTAAGTCATCCAATGATCAAAAAAAAAAAATTACCAAGACATTAGGGTTCTTTAAATTTCGGCCAAGCCTCCAATTTGGGGGAAAATTGATCCAACCAAATTTCTTGAAATTGATCACGCACAACATCAATTCAACCTCATTCAAGCATACTTAATCAAACAATTCAACCAATTCATGCTCAAATCGAGTTTTCCCAATTTTAACCCTAAAATTTTCATGCTTGATCAAAGCTCAAGATACCATTTTTGGTTTCTAGATAGGTCCCAAGATCATGAAATCAAGCAATGAAACAAGTGAATACACATCAAAGGAGGTGCAGAATATACTCACATTGACCAGATCTTGCGACGCGAAGAAGACAACTCCTCCAAGAAGCTCGGCAGTGGCTCTTCTAGCTCGTGGACTGCTCGGTTTGGGCTGTGAAACTCCTCCAAGAATTCGGCCATTGATGACTCCATGGAAGCTCCAAGCTTCAAAAGATGATTCCAAGCTCACAAATTTGTTGCCCTATCACCTTTGTATAACCCATTTGTGTGTGCTAGCACTTGGTGATTTTTGCCACAAAAACCACTCCATTTCTTCTCCTTTACGTTTGGTCAAACCAGAAAATGAAGGAGAAGAGGTGGCTCTAAGCTGAAAATGAGAAGAGGAGAGAAATGAGGGAAACCGTGAGTTAGAGAGAGAAAAAGAAAAGGTGTAATAGGTTTTTATAATTTCCAAAATTAATTAAAACCATTTACCACTTTTTCAATTTCTATTTACCAAAGAAAAAGTCAAAAAACAAAAGCCATTATTGCTTTTTCAACTACCACATCAATCACTCAAATCAAGTGACAACATGTCACATCACTCAAAGTGACATTTGATTTGACGCTTGATATAACTTGAGATTTGACGCTCGATTTGACTTGCGTGCCGTATTCGAATTCGAAATGCGAATGTGCACACAAATAATCTCGGGCTCGGGTTCGCTAATTCCAAATTAACGAATTTTCCATCGCGTCGTAATTAAATGATTACGCCTAGCGAAATCACTATTCACATCGCTAACGAATTAATTCTAAATTAATTTATTTGCCCGAATTAAAATCTAATTTTAATTCCGCGTCGAAATCCAATTTCGCATAATATATCGAATATATTATTTTATCGATTAATTCCAAATTAATCGTTCTCTCTCATTAATTAATATTTTATCCCAGATAAAATATCTCCGTAATTAATCCCATATTAATTTTCTCTCTCTTCTAATTAATCCCAGATTAATTAAAGTACGAGTCATACATCATCGGTGAATCTTCAGGCAGCGACCCATGAGATCCCCTGATATGTTGGTAGTAAATACGGTCGTCGGACTATCCAAACATGTAAGTACCTCGTATTACGTTTGTACCAATTTACAAGACAAGGTTGGCTTCTAGCAAAGCACCATGCCTACCCAATTCTCCAGAAATATCCTTATAGGAATATGTGATCTATATCAAGCGTAGTATACCACAGTATTGCGTATTTCGATCCAGCATCGGATGATAACGTGCTAGGCCTGGGGCTGGAATTGTTTCTGCCCCGTACGAAGCACATATCAGATGTCTGGTAACTAGTCTCTATAATCGGATATACATGACCTTGTCATAATATCCCGATAGCTCGAGCATTTAAGAGAACAAGTTCCGTATCCTATGTGACCATCATCTCCATATGACTGGAGTGATATTTCCGTCTTAACATCACACCCAACACACTACGATTCTCAATATACCCAGCATTGGCGTACACAGAACCTGTTAAAGTCTTGGACGACCTCAACCAAAGTATATTGATTGTCGCAAGTATTAGCGGTGCAAGTCTCAGGTTAAGACCAAATACACCTACCCTGATTTCGGACTTCCATAGACACATAGTCATACTACCAATGGAATTTCGAAGGGGTCTATCTAGAGCGAAGCTGTTTCCCGTACCATCGGTAAAACACAACCTCCTATTACACTTACATGAGTATCATATACCCAAATATATGAGAACTATGTCGTTTTGCCCTCACAAACGTGCACAAGTGTAATACTAGTCTTTTACATATTTATCGATGTCTAATCTCGATAATACTCTGACTAGGGATATTTAATGATTTATCCTTCGTGGACTAATACTGTCTCATATCATTCTCTGTCCAGGAACAAATCATAGGGACCTCCTATCATTTATATATCTAGGTGATCTAATCACAAATGATAAGAGTGCAATATCCTTTGTCACATAGTTAATTTGTACAACAACACCATGATCTGTACAAATAGTGACGCTATGGGTCATAATTGTCCAACAGTTACGCTTCCATAACACGAACAAGTGCGATACTAGTCTATTCCGAATTATCGATGTATAGTCTCGATAATACTACGACTAGGGATATGTAATGATTAAACCTCTATGGATTGATATTGTCTCATATCTTATAATCCGGACCTAATCATAGTGACTTTTATCATTTATATATATATTAAGTAATCAAATTACAAAATGATAAAATGTAATTTCATTGCTACATAATTAATTTGTACAAAAACCACAATGTCTCTTACAAATAGTGACGCTATGGGTCATAATTGTCTAACAATCTCCCACTTGGCCTATAGCCAGTCACTCAAGCATCTAATACCTGAACTATGTACATGTCGCTCAAACTTTTGTTGAGGAATAACTTTCGTCAGCGGATCTGCAATGTTGTCCTCTGATGCGACCTTCTCGATCTTCACATCGCCACGATGTATGATCTCACGAAACAGATGGAAACGTCGAAGAACTTGCTTGGATCGTTGATGGGATCGTGGTTCCTTAGCCTGCGTTATAGCCCCACTATTGTCACAATACAATGGAACGGGCTCAGCTCCTAACAGACTACTCCTAATCCAATTAGGAATTTACGGATTTAAACTGCCTCTTTTGCTGCTTCAGCTGCAGCAATATACTCTGCTTCTGTTGTTGAATTGGCAACAGTCTCTTGCTTGGAAGATTTCCAGATTACTGCTCCGTTATTCAAATAAAATATGTACCCGGATTGGGACTTACAGTCGTCTTTATCGGTTTGGAAACTTGCATCGGTATACCCAGTTACCTCAAGTTCTCCATCTCCATAGATTAAGAAAGCATCCTTAGTTCATCTAAGATACTTAAGGATATTCTTAACTTCCATCCAGTGACCTTCACCTGGATCGGCCTGATAGCGACTACACATGCTCAAAGAATAGGAGACATCAGGTCGCGTACATATCATGACATACATGATCGATCCGACTGCCGAGGTGAACGGTATCAGACTCATACTGTCTCTCTCATCTTGAGTTTTAGGACACATGTCCTTAGATAAAGTGACGCCATGTGACACTGGCAACAGTCCCCTCTTGGACTGATCCATGTTGAATCTTTTCAACACTTTGTCAATGTACGTACTCTGGGAGAGTCCAAACAGCTTTCTAGATCTATCCTGGTAGATCTTTATTCCTAGAATAAACGCTGCTTCTCCCAGATCTTTCATGGAGAATTTTAATGAAAGCCAAGCTTTAACCGATGTTAACATGAGAATGTCATTGCCAATAAGCAATACATCGTCAACGTAAAGGACAATGAATGTCAGTGCGCTCCCACTAACCTTCTTATATACACAAGGATCATCTTCGTTTTGAACGAAATCATATTCTTTTATGATCTCATCAAAACGTTGGTTCCAAGAACACGATGCTTGCTTTAATCCATAAATGGATCGATTTAACTTACAAACCTTGTTTGCAAGTTTTGGTATGAAAAAACCATCAGGCTGTTGCATATAAACATCCTCCAAAAGGTTTCCGTTAAGGAAAACAGTTTTGACATCCATCTGCCATATCTCGTAATCGAAATATGCAGCAATAGCAAGCATTATGCGAATGGATTTAATCATGGCAACAGGTGAAAAATTTTCGTCGTAATCGACACCATGTCGTTAACGATACCCTTTCGCTACAAGCCTAGCTTTGTACGTTTGTATGTTGCCATACATGTCGGTATTCCTCTTGAAGACCCATTTGCATCCAATAGGCTTTACGCCTTCTAGTGTATCAACCAGTGTCCAAACTGTTGGATTTTCTATAGGTCCCAAGATCAAATCTAAGCATGAAACACAAGTGAATACAACGACGAAGTTGCGGAATACTTACATCGAGCGGTTGAGAGACGATTTGGCAACAAAAACGAACTGAAATTCTGCTCACTGTTGGGCGTGAACTGCTGTGACAGTGGCTGAAATGGGCTGCTGTTTTTGGCCATTTTGAACATAAAAAACGAGCTCCAAGCTTCATCAAAACGTTCCCGGCTCATGGGGGGACTTCCCTATCACCTTCGCATTGATCTCGGAGTGTGCTAGCACTCTTGATTTTACCATAAAATCACACTTGCTTCCCTCCATTATCCTTTGTTGAATTCGGCAGTTCACTGCCTCACAAAACCAGAAAATGGCGTGAAGATGAGAGGAAGAAGAAGAGGAGAGAGAGGAGGGAAAGTGAGTTCACGTTTTTGGTAAAAGGAAGGGTGTATATCTTACACAAAATGATTTTAAAAAATCATTAAATCCATTTTACTTTAATGGTTTAAAAGTCAAACAAATAAAACCATTAATTCCCTCAACAACCACATCCCTCAATCACATCAAGTCAATCCAATCAATCAATCTAATCAATTGTCACATCACTCAAAGTGACATGATTTGACGCTTGATGTGACGCTAGATGCGACTAGCGATTTGACGCTTGATTTGACGAGCCGCGCTCGAATTCGAAATGCGAATGCGCTCGCAAATAATCTCGGGCTCGGATTCGCTAATTCTAAATTAACGAATTTTCCGTCGCGTCGTAATTAAATGATTACGCCAAGCGAAATCACTATTCACGTCGCTAACGAATTAATTCTAAATTAATTCGCTCGCCCGAATTAAAATCTAATTTTAATTCCGCGTCGAAATCCAATTTCGTTTAATATATCAAATATATTAATTCCTCGATTAATTCCAAATTAATCATTCTCTCTCTTTAAATTGATATTTTATCCCAGATAAAATATCTCTGTAATTAATCCCAGATTAATTTTCTCTCTCATCTTATTAATCCCAGATTAATATAAGTGCGAGTCATACGTCATCGGTGAATCTTTGGGAAGCGACCCATGAGATCCCCGGATAATTCGGCAGTAAATACGGTCGTCGGAGTATCCGAATCACGTACGTACCAAGTACTACGTTCTACCGATTTATGAGACACGATCGGCTTCTAGCAAAACACGAAGTCTACCCAATTCTCCGGTCATATTCATCTAAGAATATTTAAGATCTGTATCAAGCGTAGTATACCAAGTATTGTGTATATCGGCCCAGTATCGGATAGTCACGTGCTAGGGCTGGGGCTGGATAAGTGTCTGCCCCGTCCGAAGCACATGTCGGATGTCTGGTAACTAGTCTCTATAATCGGATATGCATGACCTAGTCATAATATCCCGATGGTTGCGCAACACTTAAGAGCACTAATACCGTATCCTGCGTGACATCATCTCCACTATGACTGAAGTGATACTTCCGTCTTGACATCACACCCAATACTCTACGATTCTCATATACCCAGCAGTTGGCGTACATAGAACCGGTTAGAGTCCTAGAAGACCTCAACTAAAGTATATTGATTGTCGTAAGCATTAGCGGTGCAAGTCTCAGGTTAAGACCAAATACACCTACCCTGATGTCGGACTCCCATAGACACATAGTCATAATACCAATGGGATTCCGAGGGGTCTATCCAGAGCGAAGCTGTTTCCCGTACCATCGGTGAAACACAACCTCCTATCGCACTTGCATAAGTATCCAATACTTAAATATATGAGAACTATATCGTTGTGCCCTCACAACGCGCACAAGTGCAATACTAGCCTATTTCGCATTATTGATGTCCTATCTCGATAATACTCCAGCTAGGGATATTTAATGATTAATCCTTCGTGGACTGATACTGTCTCATATCATTCTCGGTCCAGGAACAAATCATAGGGACCTCTAATCATTTATACATCTAAGGTGATCTAATCACAAATGATAAGAGTGCAATCTCCTTTGTCACATAGTTAATTTGTACAACAACACCGTGATCTGTACAAATAGTGACGCTATGGGTCATATTATCCAACACAAACTTGGTTGGTGTACATGGAATCCATTTCAGAATTCATGGCATCTTGCCATAAACCAGAGTCGATACCTTGTATCGCTTCCTCATACGTAGCGGGCTCGTCTTCCTTAATAAGATTAATATCCACATGAGGTGAGATAAGAAACCCATACCTCTCAGGTTGTTTTCTGACTCTCTTCGACCTACGCGGTCCTTGTGTATTCGAAGATTATCGTACAGTCTCATCCTTGATGGATTGTTCATGTTCCGTTAAGGATTATGTGCCATGAACAGTATCACTCTGATTTTCATCGAGTTCTATTTTCCTCCCACATATCACTGCATTTATGAATTCCTTCTCAAGGAAAACCGCATGTAGAGCAACAAATATTTTGTTCTCTTGTGGGTGATAGAAGTAATATCCTTTGGTTTCCCTAGGATATCCTACAAATAGGCATTTATCTGATTTTGGTTCTAGTTTGGTACCTTCCAAACCTTCCAAAGGTTTGACGTATGCCCAGCAACCCCAAATCTTCAGGAATGAGAAAGTCGGTTTCTTTCCAGTCCATATTTCATACGGAGTCTGTTGAACAGACTTTGACGAAACCTTATTCAAAATAAGTATTGCACTGTTCAATGCATATCCCCATAAGGAAATAAGTAGCTCTGTGCGACTCATCATAGACCTCACCATGTCTAACAAAGTTCGATTTCTCCGTTCGGACACACCGTTTAATTGCGGTGTTTCGGGAGGAGTCCACTGTGAAAGAATACCCTATTCTTTCAATTAATCAAGAAACTCATTGCTCAAGTATTCACCACCATGGTCCGACCGTGATGTCTTAATACTTTTTCCGGTCTTTTTTTCTTCTTCATGTCGAAACTCTTTGAATTTCTCAAAGTTTTCGACTTGTGTCTCATAAGATACACATAACCATAACGCGATGCATCATCCGTAAAGGTTACGAAGTATTCATACCCACCTCTAGCCTGGCTAGACATGGGCCCACAAACGTCACTATGAACAAGGGCTAATAGGTCGGTGGCACGCACACCTTTACCGCTAAAAGGTGATTTAGGCATCTTGCCTAATAAACAAGATTCGCAGACGTCATATGAATTTAGATCAAATCCGTCCAAGTACCCACTCTTCGAAAGTGTGGATAGACGTGTCTTGTTTATGTGTCCTAGACGACAATGCCACATATAAGTTTCATCTTTGTTACTTACTTTAAGCCTTTTGTTTGTTACATTATATGTTTGAGATTGATTTATATTCAAAATATAAAGACCATTATTTGCATCAGCTGTGCAAATTTCCATATCATTTTTATACATAAAACACCCGGTGTTTCTAAATACAAAAGTATACCCACATTGGGTTGACATAGATACATAAATTATATTCCTAGTCAAACTAGGTACAAAATAACAGTTTATAAGTTCAAGTACATGCCCCGAGGGCAGTTCCAAAACATACGTGCCCACGGCCAAAACGGCAATTCGAGTCCCATTTCCAACACGGAGGTCAATATCTCCTGAGGCCAGTCTCCTGCTAATCTACAGATCCTGCACATCAGTACATATGTGAGTACCACAACCAGAATCAAAAATCCAATTTTTAAAACTAGAAGTAGACATGTTTATTTCTATAACAAACATACCTGAAACCGGTGCCTTGCCCGCTTTAATTCCCTTCATGTGTGCCTTGGACTCGCGGCAGTCACGCTTCCAGTGACC
The DNA here is from genome assembly GCA_019454045.1 of Zanthoxylum bungeanum. Lineage (NCBI taxonomy): Eukaryota > Viridiplantae > Streptophyta > Magnoliopsida > Sapindales > Rutaceae > Zanthoxylum > Zanthoxylum bungeanum. Next base: position 219,879 of record SKCR01029728.1, read on the forward strand.
CCCCTTCCCGCACTGCAAGCATACATCTTTGGATTTGTCCTTAGGTTTTCCAGAACCCTTTGACGACTTGGCCTTGCCCTTCTTCTTATGCTTTTTCTTCTTAACACCTCCAGTCGCCTTGGGCCAAGCCCTCGGAGTCTGAGATGTTGAAGCATAGTGCACCTCGCGCTTCTTGCCCTTAAGGAGCTCATTTTCTGCCTCACGCAGTGTGGACATCAACTCTCCAAGAGTTTGGTCTTGGTTCAACATGTTGTAGTTCATGATGAACCCACTCCAAGTGTCCGGGAGAGACTGTAGGATCAACTCTACTATACTCTCAACCTCGAAGACTATGCCCATATGTCCGAGTTGCTCAATGTCAGCAATCATCTCTGAGACATGATGCTCAACAAACATACCCTCTGACATTCGAGCGCGAAAGAGCTTCTTCTGCAACTCGTATCTTTGCGATCTAAGGTTATATCGGTGGAGATCGTGCAACTTCGCCATCATCTCATAGGGATCCAACCCCTTGTTTTGACGAAGAAATTACGGAGTCATAGCGGCAAGCATTACCGATTGAGCAGTTGCATTATCATCTCTATGAGTCTTCCAAAGCTCTAGCTCAAGCAACTGATCAGGTCGGGGCTTAGGTCCAAGAGGTCACTCTATAATATAGAGTAACTTCTCGGATCCCATAACAATTATGAGATTCATATCCCAGTCTTGAAAGTTTCTGCCATTAAAGACGTTGTCGCCCATGACAATATCCCTAATGCTTAACTTTCCAATCATCTTAACCGCAATAGTCCAACTATTCGATTAACGATGTTTGGGTACAGTCTAACTGTTACAAGAAAAATAATAATGTATTAGTCCAACTAATAAAATAATTGACGAAATAATTTTGAAAGCGCGTAAGGCTAAGTATTTGAACAAAATTGCAAATTCAATACTAGCCGCCCACTATTTTTCGGCGAGCCTCTAACCCTCTGTTGAGTACTCGAGAAACCTAGTTTCCTATTGGGCTAGGATCCCGTTAAATAACACACAACCTTGACTTTGGCCAACAAGTTGTATGATATTTAACTAGGTAGATCTCTAAGATCAATTGGATCTAATCCAATTCCTAGATCCGTTAGGTGGACCTCCAAGTCCGAAACATATATACAATATATATGCCAATATATCCAATATATTTTCCTAACCTTTTTCCTCTGAATCAACTAAGCCTTGGCTTTGGCACAACAAGCTTAATGATTCCAGTTAAGCGGAACCCATTGATTATGGAAAGCTTCGTAATCGATGTCGATGGACAAGAAGTAATCTTGACTTTGGCCAACAATTCACAACTTGGACAAGACACCGATATGCAACAAAAACTTCATGATTCAAACACATCCGCGATGGACAAAGGTCTTGACTTTGGCCAACAAACCAGTGCCAATCTTGGATCTTGAGTAAGAATCACTAAATGGAAGGAAAACGCCTAATATTTTATTGAGGGTTTTTCGCGTAAATTGGCAACCAATTTATTATCTTTGTTAAGGTCTCATCATACACCCTTAATCATGCATTCTAAAAATATAATAAGGCGCGGAAATAAAATAATAATGATATGCGGATAGATATCGCACAAATTGTTCCTAGAACAAATCACTCCATTTCCTCTCCCTCGCTAGCACTATTCTTACTTCTACCCAATTACATAATACAATAATAGAAACATCATTAACATTGAGGGGAATTAGGTGAGAAGATTATACAAAGAATCAATAGAGATAAGGCTGGACACGCAGGTCCAATTTAATAAATTCTAAATTTACAACAATTTCCAAAATTGTCGTTTCCCTTATAATATCCATCTGATATACATTATTCATTCAACACATCCATGTATTCATTCATAGCATGTTATTCAATCAGTCTAATCCAATTAATTAATCTTTGAATTAAGTGATCATCCAATGTTCAAACAACGATTTGATTTGCTCGAGTCCAACTCGTTTGAGAATAATTACTCGAAGTACGAATTCTTAAATTATATCGAACTACTCTTTAAATCTAATTTAATTCATATTCAATACTAATTCATTTATTTAATTCCAAATTAAATATCTACACTTTTTAATGCGCTTTAACGACTTAGATTCCAAATCTAATCTAAACGGGTCTCAAAGCCCAATTAACATCCAATGTTGTTTAATTAAAGTCCAATGGGATTTCAATTGATTTCATAAGGCATTGACTTTGGTCAATATGGGTCAAACCCAAATACCAAAGCCCAATTAAGGAATCACCCTTATTTGCCAAGAAACCAATTTCGGCCCATTAGGCCTAATTAAACTTTTAAAGCTCATTTGTTATAATTGGACTTAATGGAATGGTTTAGGCCCAATTTGGATCCAATCCATTTGGCCCAAACCAAATTGGCCCAACCAAGCCCATTTGCCAAAATACAACAATTATAAGCCCAATTCAAAATCAATCCCAATTTATTAAATTCTAATTTTCCAAAATTCATAATTTAATAAATCAAAGTGTTTAGACATGATTAATCTTTTAAATTGAAATTTCCAAAATACTAATCTAATCCATTAATCATGCTTTCCATCATCAACACATGTCCAACATAATTGATTCAAAAAATCATCCCATTTCATGCTATCAAGCTCACGACATTCTAGTGTTTATTTTGTCCGATTTCGTTTTCAATCCGATTGAATTACAAATCAACATTATCCCAAGTCTTTCATCTCATCCAATGATCAAAAGAACAAAATACCATGACTTTAAGGTTTCATCATGCATCCGGCCAAGCATTAGATTTAGGGAAAAATTAATCCAATTCATTTTTCATGAAATTGATCATGCATAACACTATGTTATCATCATTCAAGCATACTCAATCAATCAATTTTATCAAATCATGCTCAAATCATTTCTACCCAAATTTTTAGCATATGAACCCTAATATTTTTCATGCTCAAATTAGGCTCAATGATACCATTGTTGGTTTCTACTATAGTCCCAAGATCATATTTAAGCAATGAAAAGAATGAATACTCAAAGAAGTGAGGCGGAAACACACTTACATTGAACGGATTTTGAGATGTGTTGAAGACAAAATCTCTTCCCTTGTTGATCTTTTGAAGTTTCGGCCAATGAGGTACTTTGAAGAAGATGAATAAGCTCCCAGCTTTGTATGGATTCCAAGCTCTTGAGATGGTTTCCCTATCACCTAGTGATGATTCTTCAAGTGTTAGCTTAAGAAAAATTTGCTTCAAACTTTTATATCCACCAAGGGAAGCTCACGATTTTTGTGAGCTAAGGGAGATAGAGAATGTTTTCTTTTGTTTTGATTTTGTTTTCTAAAACAACTTATGCCAAAAGTGTTTTCCAAAATTTGGTATATGCCTTTCAAAAAGTCAAAACCAAATTTGGAGCCAAAATTGCATTAAAGGCTCTCAACAACCAACATCATGAATAATGACTAGTTGTCACACACCAAAAAGGTGAATGGACATCCATCACTAAAGTGACATGTGATGTGATGAGCGATGTGACGAGTGATGTAACTTGTGGCCGCACTTGATTCAAAATCGGAGTGGCCTCGCAAACACATCCCGGGCTCGGTTTCGTTAATTCTGAATTAACAAATTTTCCATTGCGACGTAATTAAATCAAATTTACTATTCACATCGCTCGCGAATTAATTCTAATTTAATTCGTTTGCCCGAATTAAAATCCAATTTTAATTCCGCATTGAAATCAAATTTCATTTAATATATCGAATATATTATTTTATCGATTAATTCCAAATTAATCTTTTCTCTCTCTTTAAATAGTATTTTATCCCAGATAAAATATCTCCGCTATTAATCCAAGATTAATTAAGTTCGAATCATACGTCATCGGTGAATCTTCGGGAAGCGACCCAAGAGATCCCTGGATATGTTGGTAGTAAATTCGGTTGTCGGACTATCCGAACACGTACGTACCTCGTACTACATTTTTACCAATTTATGAGACATGGCTGGCTTCTAGCAAAGCGCCATGCCTATCCAATTCTCCAGAAATATTCTTAATGGAATATACGATCTTTGTCAGGCGTAGTATACATAGTATTGTGTATAACGATCCAGTATCGGATGTCACATGCAAGGCCTGGGGCTGGAATAATGTCTTCCCCGTACGAAGCATATATCGGATTACAAGAAACTAGTCTCTTTAATCGGATAATCATGACCAAGTCATATTATCCCGATGGTTGCAACACAATAGAGAACCAGTTCTGTATCCCTGCGTGATCATCATCTCCATATGACTGAAGTGATACTTCCATCTTGACATCACACGATTATCAATAAACCCAGAAGAGACGTACACAGAACTTGTTAAAGTCTTGGATGACCAAAACCAAAGCGTATTGATTGTCGCAAGTACTAGCGATGTAAGTCTCAGGGTAAGACCAAATACACCTACCCTGATGCGGATTCCCATAGACACATAGTCTTACTACCAATGAGATTCCACGGGGTCTATCTAGAGCGAAGCTGTTCCCGTACCATCGGTAAACACAACCTCCTATCACACTTGCATAAGTGTCCAATACTTAAATATATGAGAACTATGCCGTTACGCTTCCATAACTCGCACAAGTGTGATACTAGTCTATTCCGCATTATCGATGTCCAGTCTCGATAATACTACGAATATGGATATTTAATGATTAAACCTCTATGGATTGATACTGCCTCATATCTTATAATCCGGAACTAATCATAGGGACTTTTATCATTTATATATATTAAGTAATCAAATTACAAAATGATAAAATGCAATTTCTTTGCTACATAATTAATTTGTACAAAAACCACAATGTCTTTTACAAATAGTGACGCTATGGGTCATAATTGTCTAACAGAAGACTGGTCACCCCCAGACCTGGTTTAGCTTTCTGCTATTCGCTGCCTGCACTGGGTCACGGTGAATTACGCCTTTTTTGAAAGCGGCCTCATCCTTTTAGGATACTGAAAGTCATGTCTTCAGATTCTCAAATTTTCGAAATATGCATTCTCTTAGAGGAGTTTGCTGCTATTCTTGGCTTGGATTTTTCTCATACTACCATTCCGGCGATGTTGTGTTTCCATTGTCTATACCTTCGGGAGGCCTTCGAAGTTTTCCTTGTTTTGCAGGTTCGTACTATATTTTGCTTAAGTTGTCTCCCAATAGTTACATATATTATTGTCCTCAAAGAATGCCTAGTAATGAAACGAGAGAAACTTCATAGTACTCAATGCAACTCAAATACGAGTTTTAGAATAAATGATCTAAGCCAGACTCAAAGTGTGTGTGTGTAAAGGTTCATTCACATCTTGATTCCCAGGTGAGCCAACTCAATGATTTCGTTTTAAAAATTGGGATCGATTGGTCAAACCAACCTAGATATCTCAATTATGCTCTGCAATTGCTTTTCTGTGCTCAATATGGTATGATTTTATTTTTTTCTTTTCTTTTATCTTTTTTTTTTTATCTCCTCATGGTGGTCCTAATACTCGCCCATGGGTAGCTTCATGCTTATCGGTTAATTGTGGTTTAATTTTTTTCTTTAGAGACTTTTCTTTTATTTTCAACCATACCACATATCATAACACAAGCAAATCAGGATAGACATCTAAGCAAACGGTCATTCATCGAACAATAATTTCTTCAACTAGTCACCTTGCCAACTACTTGGGTTTTCACTGCTAAGAACCTATAATTAAATGATTACGAGTCTAACATAGATCAACTACTCAAAGCATCAGATAAAAGTACATCAAGAACTTATCGTTTCTAAGATTTCACCCTAAAGCACTCAATTTCATCATCGGACCTATGCTTCACTATTAAGGACTAAAACAAACAATCAATTTTTTTTTTGGCTGAAGGCCCCCAATGGTCTTTCTATTATGGCTGTAAAATTTTCTATTTATTAGCTTCCTCTTCCTCGATATCCATGTTTGCTAAACTCTTCTTGACAAGTATACATTCTTCTCTAAACCCAACGGATATCTATGATGACTTTAAGACAAATGGGTTAACGTGATGCATGTATGCATGTGATGTATGAGATGCACATGGTTATCAAAACAAAATATATCATTCCGACCTTATTCCTCCCACACTCGTGGTAAGTCCATTTTTTTCCTAGGTATGGCTTATTTTATGCACCAATGTGGGGTACACAAAATCGTTCTCTCCTATGCTACAAAGGTGAATATTGGCTACCTCAGTCCATTTCCATCGGTAAAAGACAAAGACTGCCCATTTATAATATTGACTAAGCCTATTATGGGGATCATGCCATTGTCTAGAAATGACGAATTAGGCCCTCGGTAATCACAGTTGTGGGGATGGACTTGGAGATATCCAAAAGTATACAAATATGTCATAACAAGGCATACCCTTCCTGGATGAAAGCCAGTGAGGATATCGGACTCATGCATTTGGCATATTCGGATCATGTTTGGACCTTCTAAGCCCATCAAAGTTTTCATACAAGTTGGCCTGTTATCATTTTAAAGCGTTCAATCAGATTATCGTGAGTTGTAAACTTCTCCCAGTTGAAAAGGCCCAACAGGTTTACACTTTTGTGATAAAGTGGCTAAATAACTTCAAATGATAGGGGGGCCAAACACAAAGTGGCCCATCGTCATTTTGAAAACTTTTGGCTCAATCATCAGAAGATACAAACTCGTCCCATTTTAAATGGCCCAACAAGTTTGTATACTATGACGAGAGGTCCAAATGGATCCAAATGATAATGGTCCTAAACACAATTATAGAGGTAGCTTCTATAGGACATATAACTATGGTTCGAATGTAGGCTTATAAGGGTATGGATAAAGGCTCCCTCCGGTGAAGGGATGCTCATAACTAGGTATCCCCACTCAAGAGTTCGAGTGACCAAGTGAGCGTGCCTTTTTTATACCCTAAAGTACGTGCCAACGAGTGATGACACCACATAACGATCCATCGCCTTGAGTGAAAGTGACTTCACGATACATGACGCCATCAGGGTAAAAATGGTATGCAAAATATATGAGACTTGGGTAACCAAAGCCAAAGCCACGGACATTACAAGACATTGTTTCGGGGCCGATTCTCTATCCCCTGTGGAGTCACCATCTGTAGGAGCAAAGCGGGGTTTACCGCTATGTCTATGATGCTCGGAGACCATGACACTGTTGGGCTCGCAGCCCGTAGAAAGTACGGAGTAGCCCACGGGGGACAAAATCGGAGAATAAAGGAGTCACCACCCAGTGTGAACTGGGAAATGATTTAAGGCCGCACTCACCCCTCGCAAGGGAAGACCTCAAACCGTTGGGTTCGGAATGGTCCATTACTTATGCCAGTATAATGGACGGGTTCACACAATGGTATAACCAAGTCTTATGCAGTACATGCAAGATAATTCAAATAAACACAAAAATTTACACACCCGTAAATGTTAATATAAATAAAAGCAAATTAAATTAAGAAATACAAGGTACGATAACAAGAATCATAATAAATCATCAAAAGCGGAAAAATGCATAAATAAATAAATGGTAAACAAAAAGGGGGTTAATCACAGTTGTATGAATATTTCCCGAGTGGTACGTGGAGTTGTATCCCAAGTACAAACTGCACTACCATCCATTTGGATTCGGCTATGAAATTTATATCTGAGTTTCCATCTGATATACCGGAAGGGATAATAACACACATAGACATTTTTGCAATGTAAATAACAAAATAATAAAATAAAACATATGCAGATAATGAACAAATAAAATAAAGGCGAAGTAAAAAATAAATACTAAACTAAATGCGAAATAGTAAAATAAAAATAAAAAACAAAAAAAGATAAATAACGGAATATCAAAGAAAGATGTGACCAGAAATTTGGCCGTCTTTAATGTAGGACTTCGCATACCCGGTTGGACGTATTGCACGTCCAACCAGGCATGTCGCGTCCAGAATAATAAAATAATTATAGTTAATGGTGCCCTCAGCTCTTACCTTTTAAGTTGCTTCTCAGAAGTGCGTTAGGCCATCGCCTGAAGGATTAAAGCTTACAATTTTTATGGTTTGCTTGTTCGATGTTTCTGCTCGCTATTTTGCTATTTTTGGGATGTTTTGTTTTGCTATTTTTTGGGCTGTTATTTTTGTGATTTTGGGGTCTGTTTTACTGCTGTTATTTGCGAGTTGTAGGGGCTGTTTTGACTACTATTCGTGCAGTTTTTAGAATGCTGTTTCACAGCGATTGAAGGGATATTTATTACTATTTTTGTGTGGACAGTATCAGTCATTTTCACACTATTTTTTGGTCGGTTTGGGGGTTTGTTTCTTGCTCGTTGGAGGGGCTGCTGATTTGTCTTCTTGTGGTGTCGGTTTGTGGCTTAATTTTGTTGTTGTGTTGTCGGTGGAGAGGCTGCTGATTTGGCTTCTTGTGCTGTCGGGTTGTGGCTTAATTTCGTTGTTGTTGGAGGGCTTAGTTTTGTTGGTTTGTGGCTTTGAGTTTTTTATTCGGTGAAGGGCTTAGGTTTGAGTGGTTATCGGTTTGTTAGGGTTGTTTTATTTTTTTGTTGACAAGTTGCCGAGAAAGGGAGAAGAAGAAGAGTCTTAGGGCTTTTTGTTGTAATTGCCATGTGTAGTCCAAGGTGTTTGTGCTGTGTGAAGAAGATTTTAAGGTTGAGAGAGGAGAGCCGTGTGAGGTTGAGAGAGAGATACTTAGGTTTGTTTGTTTGTCTTGCCGTGTGAATGTCTAGCTTTGGGTTGAAGGATTTTTGTGTTTGTTGTTATTTGTTTTGTGGGTTTAGGGTTTGTTAGTTTTATGTTTTGTTGTTATCTTTGGTGGCTTTAGGGTTCGTTAGTTTGGGTAATTTTTGTTTGTTACTGTTTGCTCGGTGGAGAAGAAGCAAGAAGAAGAGAAAGGTTTTTGGTTTATACCGGGAGTGTGTATTAGGTTGAGATAAGAGAGCCTTAGGTTTGTTTTGGTGAAATGTTGTGTGAGTCTTTTTAGGTTGAGAGAAGAGAGTTCCCTTTGGGTTTGGTAATGGCCTTTTTTATAATGCTTTCAAGGGATCTTCAATCAAGGAAACAAATCAAATAAATATGGGAGATATTTTCTTAATTTATTTAGGGAACAAAATCTATAAATTTGGTGTGGATGGGATTTCATATCTTGTTAAATTGGAAGGTGATTTCAGGGATTTTGCACATGTGTTTTGCATGGGATTTTTTTATTTGGGAAGGCCATTGCCGTGTGGGCTTTGTGGATGAGTTGTATTGGCCTTGTGTGGTGTGGGTGTGTATGGCATGTATTGCATCGGTTTTGGGCCGAGGCTAAGGTTTAAAACAGCGGCTGAGCGAATCCACGGCAGGTTAGTGAGTCTGAATCCAGTGAGGTGATAATTTTGGAGTTTTTCCTTTCGGCATTCGTTTCCCGTGACTTCCGTAACTTTTCAGGTAGTGCCTCTATACGAGGATCATCATTGGGCTTCATGAAAAAATGCAATGCCTACACATATACTGTTGGACAGTTATGACCCATAGCATCACTATTTGTACAGATCATGGTGTTGTTGTACAAATTAACTATGTGACAAAGGAAATTGCTCTTTTATCATTTGTGATTAGATTACCAAGATATGTAAATGATAGAAGGTCCATATGATTAGTTCCGGATTGATAAGATATGAGACAGTATCAATCCATGAAGGTTTAATCATTAAATATCCTTAGTCGTAGTATTATCGAGACTGGACATCGATAATATGGAATAGACTAGTATTGCACTTGTGCGTGTTATGGGAGCATAACGATATAGTTCTCATATATTTGGGTATATGATACTCATGCAAGTGTAATAGGAGGTTGTGTTTACCGATAGTACGGAAACAGCTTCACTCTGGATAGACCCCTCAGAATTCCATTGGTAGTATGACTATGTGCCAATGGAAGTCCGAATCAGGGTAGGTGTATTTGGTCTTAACCTGAGACTTACACCGCTAATACTTGCGACAATCAATACACTTTGTTTTAGTTCGTCCAGGGCTTTAACAGGTTATGTGTACGCCTCTTCTGGGTATATTGAGAATCGTAGTATATTGGGTGTGATGTCGAGATGGAAGTATCACTCCAGTTATAATGGATATGATGATCACGTAGGATACGGAACTGGTGCTCTTTTGTACTGCAGTCATCGGGATATTATGACAAGGTCATGTTTATCCAATTATAGAGAGTAGTTACCAGAGATCCGATATGTGCTTCGTACGGGGCAGACACAATTCCAGCCCCAGGCCTTGCACGTGACATCAGATGCTGGATCGAAATATGCAATACTACGTATACAACGCCTGATATAGATCACATATTCCAGTAAGAATATTTCTGGAGAATTGGGTAGGCATGGTGCTTTGCTAGAAGCCAACCATGTCTTGTAAATCGGTAAAAACGTAGTACTAGGTACCTACGTGTTCGGATAGTCTGACGACCGAATTTACTGCCAACATATCCGGGGATCTCATGGGTCGCTTCCCAAAGATTCACCGATGACGTATGACTCGCACTTTATTAATCTGGGATTAATTAGATGAGAGAGAAAATTAATCTAGGGTTAATTACAGAGATATTTTATCTGGGATAAAATATTAATTAAATAGAGAGAGCGATTAATTTGGAATTAATCGATAAAATAATATATTCGATATATTATACGAAATTGGATTTCGACGCGGAATTAAAGTTAGAATTTAATTCGGGTGAACGAGTTAATTTAGAATTAATTCGTTAGCGACATGAAAAGTAATTTTGCTAGGCATAATTATTTAATTACGTCGCAACGAAAAAATTCGTTAATTCAGAATTAGCGAACCCGAGCCCGGGAGTGTTTACGGGCGCACTCGCATTGCGAATTAAAGTGCCGCCCACAAGTCACATCAAGCGTCAAATCACTAGTCAATCAAGTGATGGAAGTCACATCACTTTGAGTGAAGTGATGTCTAGTCACTTTTGATGTGAATAGTGATGGAGGTGCTTGTGGCTTTAATGCATTGACTTTTGAAAGTGAAAATTAGTATTAGATTTTTGGAAAATCATTTTACAACTTTTAACCACCTAACACATCTCACTCTCTCCTTCTTCTCTTCTCCTCTCACGCCCAAGGGGAATTTTTCTTCTTCTATTTTCTGCAAGTGCCGAGAATACAAGGAGAAGCAAAGTGATTTTTGTGGCATAATTACCAAGTGCTAGCACACTTCTGGAGTCTTGCGAAGGTGATAGGGAAACCGACTTGTGAGCGTGTAATCACCACTTAGAGCTTGGAGCATCAATGGAGGACCATGGCCGAATTTGGAGCTCAAATTTTTGAAGATAGCCGAGAGCCTCATGGACATAAAGCTTGAAGATTTTGTTGTTCCTCGCATCGCCATAACCGATCGTTGTAAGTATGTTTCTGCCATGCTTTTACGAGTATTCACATATGTGTTTCATTGCTTGAAAATGATCCTTGAATGGCTTGGCCGAATCTTGATAATGCCCTAAAGTCATGGTATTTTTTGTTTCTTTGATCATTGGATGACTTGAAACAATTGGGAATTATTGATTTGAGATTTAATTGGATTGAATTTTAAATCGGACACAAAAACCCACAAATGCCGAGACTATAAAGCATGCAAATGATATGATTTTTTGATTCAAATGTGTTGGACATTTGTTGATGATAATGAGCATAATTAATTGAGTGAATTAGTATTTTGGAAATATTAATTTGGTTAATTAATTATGGCATACACTTTGGTTAATTTAATTATGAAATTTGGAATTTTGAAATTAAATTAATTGGGCTTAAATTTGGAATTGGGCTTTTAAAGTTGTAATTGGGCTTAAATGGGCTTGGTTGGGCCATGTTTTGTTTAGGCTAATTGGTTGGATCCAATTGGGCCCAAAACCATATCGATAAAGTCCAATTATGACTTAGTGGACCTTTAACTTTAATTGGGCCTAATGGGCCTAAATTGGTTTCTTGGCAAATAAGGGTGATTCCTTAAATGGGCTTTGGTATTTGGGTTTGACCCATATTGACCAAAAGTCCATGCCTTAAGAAATTAATTAAAAGCCCATTGGACTTTAATTAAATTAACATTGGATGTTAATCGGGCTTTGAGACCCGTAACGATTAGATTTAGAATCTAAGTCGTAAAGGCACATTAAAAATTGTAATTATTTAATTTAGAATTAAATATAGAATTAGTATTAAATACAAATTAAATTGAATTTAATGTTGTAGTTTAGTATAATTCGAGAATTCGTACTTTGAGTACTTATTCGTAAAACGAGTCAGACTCACACAAAATCAAATCGTTGTTTGAACATTGGATGGTCATTAATATTTAGAATAATTAATTGGATTAGATTTATTGATAACATGCTTGTGTGAATACATGAATGCGATGCATGAATAATGTATATCAGATGGATATTAGATGGGTGGGGAAATTTTGGAAATTGTTGTAATAAATTTAGAATTTATTAATTGGACCTGCATGTCCAGCCTATTACCTCCTTACTCTTTGTATTTCTCTTCTCACCTATTCCCCTCAATGTCAATGAGGTTTCTTTAGAAGTGTTATGTAATTAGGTAGAAGTAATACTTGTACTAGCGGGAGAGAGGAAAATGGAGAGATTTGTTCTAGGAACAATGTTTAAATATCCATCCGCATATCATTATTATATTTATTTACTTACGCGCCTTATTATGTGTTTATAATGCATGTTTAAGGGTGTATGATGATGAGACCTTAACAAAGATAATTAATTGGTTGCCAATTACGCAAAAAAAACCCTCAACATCATATTAAGTGTTTTTCCTTCCATTGAGTGATTCTTACTCAAGATCCAAGACTGGCACTGGTTTATTGGCCAAAGTCAAGACCTTTGTCCGTCGCGGATGTGTTTGAATCATAAAGGTGTTAGACATTATGACCCATAGCGTCACTGTTTTGTAAATGATATTGTATTATTGTACAAAATTAACTATGTGATAATGAAATTGCCTTTTGCCGTTTTGTAATTTATTTACTTTGATATATAAATGGCGAAAGTCCATATGATTAATTCCGTATTGAGATGATATGAGACAATATCAATACATAAAGGTTTAAATCATTATATATCCCTAGTCGGAGTATTATCGAGATCGGACATCGATAATGCGGAATAGACTAGTATTGCACTTGTGCATGTTGTGAGGGCACAACGGCATAGTTCTCATATATTTAAGTATATGATACTTATGCAAGTGCGATAGGAGGTTGTGTTTTACCGATGGTACAGAAAACAGCTTCGCTCTGGATAGACCCCGCGGAATCCCATTGGTAGTATGTCTGCGTGTCTATGGGAGGCCGCATCAGGGTAGGTGTATATGGTCTTAACCTGAGACTTGCATCGCTAGTACTTGCGACAATAGGTAAACTTTGGTTTTGGTGGTTGGGGGACCTTAACTGGTTCTGTGTTCACCTCTTCTGGGTTTATCAGGAATCGTAGTGCACTGGGTGTGATGTCAAGATGGAAGTGTCACTTCAGACATATGGAGTTGATGATCGCGCAGGATACAGAACTAGTGCCCTATAAAAGGTTGCAACCGTCGGGACAATATGACTAGGTCAGTATTGCCCGATTTAAAGAGACTAGTTGCTTGATGTCCGATATATGTTTCGTACGGGGCAGACACATTTCCAGCCCCAGGCCTAACATGTGATCGTCCGATACTGGATCGATGTACGCAATACTACGGTATACTACGCTTGATATAGATCTAATATTCCAGTAAGAATATTTCTGGAGAATTGGGTAGGCATGGCGCTTTGCTAGAAGCCAACCTTGTCTTGTAAATCGGTAAAAACGTAGTACGAGGTACGTACGTGTTTGGATTATCCAACGACCGTATTTACTGCCAACATATCCGGAGATCTCTTGGGTCGCTTCCTGAAGATTCACCTATGATGTTTGATTCGAACTTTATTAATCTTGGATTAATAACGGAGAAACTTTATCTTGGATAAAATGCCTTATTAGGAGAGAGAGAGAAATCGATTAATTTGGAAGTAATCGATAAAATAATATATTCGATATATTATTAAACGAAATTAGATTTCGACGCGGAATTAAAATCGGATTTTAATTCGGGCAAATGAATTAATTTAGAATTAATTCATTAGCGAACTGAATAGTAATTTCGCAAGGCGTAATTATTTAATTCACGTCGCGACGGAAATTCGTTAATTCGGAATTAACGAAACCGAGCCCGAAAGTGTTTGCGGACACATTCGTATTTTGAATCGAGTGATATCCGCAAATCACATCGCGATATCTCATTACTTAATACGAATGGATGGTGGATGTATCTAGTCACCTTGAGGGATGATACATTGTCTCTAATCTCAAAGTGTGGTAATGATGGCAAATGATGGATTTCATTTTGGAGGGAAAGCCATGCATGGCTTTGAAGGATTTTGCTTTATTAAAAAATTCTTTTGGTATTAGATATCATATCACTTTTCATTTCCTTTTGTCACTCACGGTTTTGGCATGCAAAGGGAACAAAAATAAAAAGTGAAACACTCTCCTCTTCTTTCTCTCTTGCTCACGCCGTGAGCTGCACATGCAAGGTAGAAGATTGTTCTCTCATTCTCCATTTTTGCTAGCACAAGCAAGGAATCAAAGGAGGTGATAGGGAAACCACCTTGGAGCTTGGAATACACAAAGCTTGGAGCTTTCAACTCTTTTCTCTTCTTGGCCGAACCATATAGGAACTTGGAGTTTCAACCTTTTGTTCATCTTCTTCATCACAAAAGCTTTGTAAGTATGATTCCGCCATGCTTCAAGTTTATTATATATTCATTTATTGTATTTCATATGCTTATACTTTCCTTGGGACAAATAATAGAAACCAACAATGGTATCATTGAGCTATGTTTAAGCATGAAATATATTAGGTTAATATTTGGGTAAAATTGATTGAAGCATGTTCTTGTGAAATTTGATGAATGAGTATGCTTACATGTATATAGAATGATGTTATATGGAATCAATTTTGAGAAAAATGCATTGGATGATTTTTCCCCAAAAATGTAACCTTGGCCGAATGGGTATGAACATTGGATGTGTTGGAATTTTTTGTGTACAAGATCATTGGATGACTTAAAACGTATACGGGACGTAGATTAGTGATTCAATCGGATTGAAAAACAAATCGACACAAAAATCTCACTTGGCCGAATCTTAATGGACATGAAAATGGACTTGATTTTTGTTCAAATTAATGTTGGACATATGTTTTGAACAAGAGATGATTAATAAATTAAATTGGTATTTTGAAATATTTGGTTTAATGTATTAATCTTGGTTTTACACTTTAATTAATTGAATTTTAATATTTGGAATATTGAAATTTAAATTAATAGGCTTAATTGTTAAATTGGGCTTGTAATATTATATTTGGGCATAATGGGCTTGGTTGGGCCAAGTAGATTTGGGCCAAAAGGATTGGATCCAATTTGGGCCTAAATCACTCCATTAAGTCCAAATGTAGTATAATGGGCTTTAAAGTTTAATTGGGCCTTATGGGCTTGAAATTGATTTTGTGGCATTTAAGGGTGATTCCTTATTTGGGCTTGGTAATTGGGTTTGACCCACATTGACCAAAGCCCAAGCCTTAATAAATCAATTGAAAGCCCATCAGACTTTAATTAAACAAACATTGGATGTTAGTTGGGCTTTGAGACCCAATTAGATTAGATTTAGAATCTAAGTCTTTAAAGCACATTAAAAGTGTAAACATTTAATTTGAATTAAATAATTGAATTAGTATTGAATACGAATTAAATTAGATTTAATAAGTAGTTCGATATAATTCGTAAATTCGTACCTTATGTACTTATTCTCAAACGAGTTGGACTCGCGCAAAATCAAAATCGTTGTTTGAACATTGGATGATCATTTAACACAAAGACTAATTAATTGGATTAGATTGGTTGTAAAAGCATGTCTTGTTTGAATATATATGTATGTGATGAATGAATAGTGTATATCGGATGGATATTAGAAGGGAAAGGGTAATTTTAGAAATTATTGTAAATTTAGAATTTATAAATTGGACCTGCGTGTCCAGCCTTATCTCTTTTATCTCTTTGTATTCTCTTCTCACCTGATTCCCCTCAATGTAAATGAGGTTTCTCTTATTGTATTATGTAATTGGGTAGTAGTAGAATAGTACTAGCAGGGAGTGGAAAGGGAGTGATTTGTTCTAGGAACAAGTTGTGTTTTATATCCATCCGTATATCACTATTAATTTACTTTACGCGCTTTATGATGTTTTAGAAGCATGCTTAAGGGTGTATGTTGATGAGACCTAACAAAGATAATAAATTGGTTGCCAATTACGCAAAAATCCCTCAATCTATATTAAGCGATTATCCTTCCATTGAATGATTCTTGTTCAAGATCTGATTGGCATTGGTTTGTTGGCCAAAGTCAATACCTTGTCAATTAGGATGTACTTGAATCATGAGAGTTTTGTTCCACATCGGTGTCTTGTCCAAGTTGTGATTTGTTGGCCAAAGTCAAGATCACTTCTTGTCCAACGACATTGATTACGAAACTATCCTTGTCAATGGGTCCCGCTTAACTGGAATCATTAGGTTTGTTGTGCCAAAGCCAAGGCCTAGATGATTCGGAGGATATGGTTAGAAAATGTATTAGATACATTGGCATACGCAATATGTTTAGGACTTGGATGTCCACCTAACCGGATCTAGGAATTGGATTGGATCCAATTGATCTGTGAGATCTACCTAGTTAAATAGCATACAGCTTGTTGGCCAAAGTCAAGGTTGTGTGTTATTTAACGGGATCCTAGCCCACTAGGAAATAGGATTTCCCGAGTTCTCAACAGAGGGTTAGAGACTTGATGAAAATAGTGGGAGGCTAGTATGTGAATTTGCAATTTCATTCAGATACTTTGCCTTACGCGTTCTTCAAAATTATTTCGTCTATTTATTATAATTAGTTGGACTAATACATTGTTATTTTTTGTAACAGTTTGACTGTGCCCATTTTATCGTTAACTAGATAGTTGGACTATCGTAGTTGAGATGGCTAGCAAGGTAAATGTCCGAGACATCATCATGGGTGACAATGTCTTTAAGGGGACAAACTTCGCTGATTGGGAAATGAACCTGAGGATAGTCCTTGGGGCTGAGAGGATGATGTATACTATACAAACACCTCTCCCGCCTAAGCCCACTGACCCATTTGAGCTGGAGTTATGGAAAACTCACAGCAATGATTGTGACACAGCTCAGGCTATTATGTTAGCTTCTATGACTCAACACTTTCGTCGCCAGAATAGGGACTTAGATCCTTATAATATGATGGCTAGACTTCGAGATCTCCACCGCTCCAACAACCGGATGGAAAGGTATGAGTTGGTGAAGAAACTCTTCCGCGCCCGAATGACTGAAGGCACATCAGTTGAGGCCCACGGGGCTCAAATGATCGCCGATATTGATGAGGTGGCCAATATGGGAATAGTCTTGGAGGCTGAGCTGACTGTGGATTTGATCTTACAATCGCTTCCCGATACTTGGAAACAAATTATAATCAACTATAAGTTGATGGACACGGATGACTCTCTTGGAGAGCTGTTATCCGTCTTGAAGTAGTCTGAAAAAGAACTCCTAAAAGGGGGCAAGCGCGAGGCATACTATGCATCGACCTCTCAGGGGCCAAAGGCTGGGCTTAAGGCAACTGGAGGGGTGAGGAAGAGGAAACATAAGAACAAGGGTAAAGGCAAGTCGACAAAAGCTTCTGGGAAGCCAAGGAACAAATCTCAAGATGTCTGCCTCAACTGCGGCAAGAAGGGTCACTGGAAACGTGACTGCCGAATGGGCAAGGGACACAGGGATGATATCAAGGCAGGCAAGGCACCAGCCTCTGGTATGTTTGTTATTGAAATAAATATGACTACTTCTAGTCTTAAAAATTGGATTTTTGATTCTGGTTGTGCTGCTCATATTTGTACTGATTTGCAGGATCTGCAGAATAGCAGGATGCTGGCTTCATGGGAGATTGACCTACGAGTCGGAAACGGAACATCAATTGCTATTTTGGCTGTAGGGACTTTTGTTTTGGAACTGCCCTCAGGGCATGTACTTAAACTTTTGAACTGTTATTATATACCTAGTTTAACTAGGAATATTATATCTGTATCTTTGTTAACCCAGCATGGGTACACTTTTGTATTTAGAAACACTGGGTGTTATTTATATAAAAATGATGCAGAAATTTGCACTGTTGTTGCAAATAATGGTCTTTATATTTTGAATGTAAATGAATCTCCTAAACACAAAATGACAAACAAAAGGCTCAAAAGGAGTAATCTAAAATATGAAGCTTATATGTGGCATTGTCGTCTAGGACACATTAACAAGACTCGCATATCCACACTTTCGAAGAGTGGGTACTTGGACGGATTTGATCCTAATTCATATGATGTCTGCGAATCTTGTCTTTTCGGCAAAATGCCTAAATCACCTTTTAGAGGTAAAGGTGAACGTGCCACAGAACTGTTAGCCCTCGTTCATAGTGATGTATGTGGGCCCATGTCTAGCCAGGCTAGAGGTGGATATCGATACTTCGTAACCTTTATGGATGATGCATCACGTTACGGTTATGTGTATCTAATGATGCACAAGTCGGAAACCTTTGAGAAATTCAAAGAGTTTCGACACGAAGTTGAAAAACAAACAGGCAAGAGTATTAAGACATTACGGTCGGACCGTGGTGGCGAATACTTAAGTTATGAGTTTCAAGATTACTTGAAAAAACATGGTATTCTTTCACGGTGGACTCCTCCTGGAACACCGCAATTAAACGGTGTGTCTGAACGGAGAAACCGTACCTTGTTAGACATGGTAAGGTCAATGATGAGTCGCACTGAGCTACCAATATCCTTCTGGGGACACGCATTAAGCAGTGCAATACTTATTTTGAATAAGGTTCCGTCAAAGTCTGTTGAACAGACTCCATACGAGATATGGACAGGAAGGAAACCGGTTTCTCTTTCCTGAAGATTTGGGGTTGCTGGGCATATGTTAAACGTTTGGAAGGTACCAAATAAGAACCCAAATCAGATAAATGCCTTTTCGTAGGATATCCTAAGGAAACCAAAGGATATTACTTCTATCACCGCAAGAGAACAAAGTATTTGTTGCTCTACATGCATTTTTCCTTGAAAAGGAATTCTTAGATGCAGTGGTAAGTGGGAGGAAAGTGGAGCTCGATGAAAATCGTGGTGATACTGTTCCTGGCATTGAATCAACGACGGAACATGAACAGACCATCCGGGATGAGTCTGTACCACAGCCTTCATATACACAAGGACCGCGTAGGTCGGAGAGAGTCAGGACAGTACCTGAGAGGTATGGGTACCTCATCTCGCCTCATGTAGACATTAATCTTATTGAGGATAATGAACCGTCTACGTATGAGGAAGCAATACAAGATATTGATTCCGCTTTATGGCAAGAAGCCATGAAGTCTGAGATGGATTCCATGTATGCCAACCAAGTTTGGACACTGGTTGATGCACCAGAAGGTGTAAAACCTATTGGATGCAGATGGATCTTCAAGAAGAAGACCGACATGGATGGCAACGTGCAAACATACAAAGCTAGGCTTGTAGCAAAGGGGTATCGTCAACAATATGGTATTGATTATGACGAAACTTCTCGCCTGTTGCCATGATTAAATCCATTCGGATAATGCTTGCAATAGCTGCATATTTCGATTACGAGATATGGCAGATGGATGTTAAAACCGCTTTCCTTAACGAAAACCTTTTGGAGGATGTTTATATGCAATAGCCTGACGGTTTTATCGTACCTAGACTTGCAAACAAGGTTTGTAAATTAAATCGATCCATTTATGGATTGAAGCAAGCATCACGGTCATGGAATCAGCGTTTTGATGAAATCATAAAAGAATATAATTTCGTGCAAAACGAAGATGACCCTTGTGTATACAAGAAGGTTAGTGGGAGAGCACTGACTTTTATTGTCCTTTATGTCGACGATGTATTGCTTATAGGCAATGACATTCCCATGCTAACGTCGGTGAAAGCTTGGCTTTCATTAAAATTCTCCATGAAAGATCTGGGAGAAGCAGCCTTTATTCTCGGAATAAAGATCTACCGGGACAGATCTAGAAAGCTGCTTGGACTCTCCCAGAGTACATCTATTGACGAAGTGTTGAAGCGATTCAGCATGGATCAATCCAAGAAGGGATTGATGCCAATGTTACGTGGTACCTCTCTGTCTAAGGACATGTGTCCTAAGACTCAAGAAGAGAGAGATAACATGAGTCGGATACCGTTCGCCTCGGCAGTCGGATCGATCATGTATGCCATGATATGTACGCGACCTGATGTGTCATATGCTTTGAGCATGTGCAGTCGCTGTCAGGCCGATCCAGGTGAAGGTCACTGGATGGCAGTTAAGAATATCCTTAAGTATCTTAGACGAACTAAGGATGCTTTCTTAATTTACGGAGAAGGAGAACTTGTGGTATCTGGATATGCTGATGCAAGTTTCCAAACCGACAAGGACGACTTCAAGTCACAATCCGGGTACATTTTTTGTTTGAATAACGGAGCAGTGAGCTGGAAATCTTCCAAGCAAGATACTGTTGCCGATTCAACGACAGAATCGGAGTATATTGCTGCGTCGGAAGCAGCAAATGTGGCAGTTTGGATCCGAAAGTTCCTAATCGGATTAGGAGTAGTTCTGTTAGCAGCTGAGCCCGTTCCATTGTATTGTGACAATAACGGGGCTATAGCACAAGCTAAGGAACCAAGGTCTCATCAACGATCCAAGCATGTTCTTCGGCGTTACCATCTGATTCGGGAGATTATACATCGTGGCGATGTAAAAGTCGAGAAGGTCGCATCAGATAACAACATTGCAGATCCGCTGACGAAAGCTGTTTATCCGCAAGTGTTTGAACGACATATACATAGTTCAGGTATTAGATGCTTGAGTGACTGGCTATAGGCCAAGTGGGAGATTGTTAGACATTATGACCCATAGCGTCACTGTTTTGTAAATGATATTGTATTATTGTACAAAATTAACTATGTGATAATGAAATTGCCTTTTGCCGTTTTGTAATTTATTTACTTTGATATATAAATGGCGAAAGTCCATATGATTAATTACGTATTGAGATGATATGAGACAATATCAATACATAAAGGTTTAAATCATATATATCCCTAGTCGGAGTATTATCGAGATCGGACATCGATAATACAGAATAGACTAGTATTGCACTTGTGCATGTTGTGAGGGCACAACGGCATAGTTCTCATATATTTAAGTATAGGATATTTATGCAAGTGCGATAGGAGGTTGTGTTTTACCGATGGTACGGAAAACAGCTTCGCTCTGGATAGACCCCGCGGAATCCCATTGGTAGTATGTCTGCGTGTCTATGGGAGGCCGCATCAGGGTAGGTGTATATGGTCTTAACCTGAGACTTGCATCGCTAGTACTTGCGACAATAGGTAAACTTTGGTTTTGGTGGTTGGGGGACCTTAACTGGTTCTGTGTTCACCTCTTCTGGGTTTATCAGGAATCGTAGTGCACTGGGTGTGATGTCAAGATGGAAGTGTCACTTCAGACATATGGAGTTGATGATCGCGCAGGATACAGAACTAGTGCCCTATAAAAGGTTGCAACCGTCGGGACAATATGACTAGGTCAGTATTGCCTGATTTAAAGAGACTAGTTGCTTGATGTCCGATATATGTTTCGTACGGGGCAGACACATTTCCAGCCCCAGGCCTAACATGTGATCGTCCGATACTGGATCGATGTACGCAATACTACGGTATACTACGCTTGATATAGATCTAATATTCCAGTAAGAATATTTCTGGAGAATTGGGTAGGCATGGCGCTTTGCTAGAAGCCAACCTTGTCTTGTAAATCGGTGAAAACGTAGTACGAGGTACGTACGTGGTTGGATTATCCAACGACCGTATTTACTGCCAACATATCCGGAGATCTCTTGGGTCGCTTCCTGAAGATTCACCTATGATGTTTGATTCGAACTTGATTAATCTTGGATTAATAATGGAGAAACTTTATCTTGGATAAAATGCCTTATTAGGAGAGAGAGAGAAATCGATTAATTTGGAACTAATCGATAAAATAATATATTCGATATATTATTAAACGAAATTAGATTTCGACGCGGAATTAAAATTGGATTTTAATTCGGGCAAACGAATTAATTTAGAATTAATTCATTAGCGAACTGAATAGTAATTTCGCAAGGCGTAATTATTTAATTCACGTCGCGACGGAAATTCGTTAATTCAGAATTAACGAAACCGAGCCCGAAAGTGTTTGCGGACACATTCGTATTTTGAATCGAGTGATATCCGCAAATCACATCGCGATATCTCATTACTTAATACGAATGGATGGTGGATGTATCTAGTCACCTTTGAGGGATGATACATTGCTCTCTCTAATCTCAAAGTGTGGTAATGATGGCAAATGATGGATTTCATTTTGGAGGGAAAGCCATGCATGGCTTTGAAGGATTTTTTGCATTAAAAATTCTTTTGGTATTAGATATCATATCACTTTTCATTTTCTTTTGTCACTCACGGTTTTGGCATGCAAATGGAACAAAAATAAAAAGTGAAACACTCTCCTCTTCTTTCTCTCTTGCTCACGCCGTGAGCTGCACATGCAAGGTAGAAGATTGTTCTCTCATTCTCCATTTTTGCTAGCATAAGCAAGGAATCAAAGGAGGTGATAGGGAAACCACCTTGGAGCTTGGAATACACAAAGCTTGGAGCTTTCAACTCTTTTCTCCTCTTGGCCGAACCATAAAGGAACTTGGAGCTTCAACCCTTTGTTCATCTTCTTCATCACAAAAGCTTTGTAAGTATGATTCCGCCATGCTTCAAGTTTATTATATATTCATTTATTGTATTTCATATGCTTATACTTTCCTTGGGACAAATAATAGAAACCAACAAAAGGCTTTTTTCCATATCGGTGTCTTGTCCAAGTTGTGAATGGGACGAAAGTCGCTGTTTTAACTTTAAATACCTAAGTTTAGGAACTACCATTCGGGTGTGAACTTAAATTAGCTCAAACTGAATTAATCAGTTTAGACTTATAAGTGGCATTGTTGTCTGGGACACAATTAAACAAGACTCGTCTATCCACACTTTCGAAGAGTGGATACTAGGACGGATTTGATTCTATTCAAATGATGTCTACGAATCTAGTTTATCAGGC
Organism: Zanthoxylum bungeanum; assembly: GCA_019454045.1. NCBI lineage: Eukaryota > Viridiplantae > Streptophyta > Magnoliopsida > Sapindales > Rutaceae > Zanthoxylum > Zanthoxylum bungeanum. The sequence goes on from SKCR01029728.1 coordinate 243,269, forward strand.
AAAGTGCCTATAACATCTTTACTTGGTAAAAGTACAAGTGCCACCGATATGTTAGCCCTCATTCATAGTGACGTAAGTAGGCCCATATCTAGCTAGGCTAGAGGTGGATATGAATGTTTCTTGACCTTTACGGATGTGGCATCGCGTTATGGTTATGTGTTTCTTTTGAAACACGAATCGAAAACTTTTGATTAATTCAAAGAGTTTCGACACGAAGTAGACAAACAGATCGGCTAAAGTATTAAACCGTCACGGTTAGACCATGATGGAAAATACTTAAGCAATAAGTTTTTATATACTTGAAAGAGTATAGTATTCTTTCAATGAGAACTCCTCCTGGAACACGTCAGTCTGACGGTGTGTCCGAACAGAGAAACTGAATTTTGTTGGACATGATAAGGTTAATCATGAGTCGCTCTGAGCTACCATTTCCTTCAAGGGATAAACATTAAACAGTGCAAAACTTATTTTGAATAAGGTTCCATAAAAATCTGTTTGACAGACTTCATATTAGATATGAACAGGAAAGAAACCGGGTTTTCTTATTCCTGAAGATTTGGTAATGCTAGACATAAGTGTGGATGATACCAAACTAAAACCCAAATCGGATAAGTGCCTAATTGTAGGTTATCCTATGGAAACCAAAGTATAGTACTTATACAACTCACAAGAGAACAATGTAATTGTTGCTCGCCATGCGGTTTCCTAAGAGGAATACCTATATGCAGTGGTAAGTGGGAGGATAGTAAAACTCGATGAAAATCAGAGTAATAATATTCGAGGCACCGATTCCTTAATGGAACACAAATAGTTCATCAAGGATGAAACTATACCAATAATCTTCGAATACACAAGAACCACGTAAGTCGGAGAGAGTCAGAAAACAACCTGGGAGGTATGGGTTTCTGATCTCACCTCATAAAGAAGTCAATATTATTGAGGAATACGAACTGACTACGTAAGTGTAGGTACTACATTTTTGCATAAAAGTCCCTATGATGAGTCTCATTTGGAGACACTACCTTTTAAAGTCGAGGAAGTTGCGGGAAATGGAATTCGGAAGGGAATCGGTATTTTTGTTAGATTTCATTCGCTTGTTTAGCTTCAGGCTCGCTTGTTGGACCTCCGTTTTAAAGCACCTTGGCCCAAAACCCTTTAAATATACACCAAGCCCACTTCGCCCAACCCCATTCCTCTAGACTATTCACGAGACCAAAAACACAAAAAAAAAAAACCAAAAACACTCATCAGCTCTCTCTTCACCCTTCACCCTCACTCACGTCCCCTTCTCACCCGCATACAAACATAAAAACAGCCCCATGTCCACGTAGAGACTGCCACGAACACCATGCGCAGCCATTAACAGTCCCATTTCTAGGCAAACCACACTCCAACGAAGCCACCTGCCTCCCTCACAAGCCCCTGTCCACGCCACGATCACACACTACCCAGCCTCTCTCACGTTTAGCGCCTTCACTCGCCAAACAATTCAAATATCACCCTCAAATTAACAGCCCTTAAGCCATAAACCAACAACCCCCCTGACCTAACACATTCGGCAGTGCACATATTCACAAACGAACCGATTAAACCTAACCAGCACATAAGCCTCACGTCCCTTTGTCCATTCAACACACTGCACAAAAGTTACGGAGTTTTAGCCCTTCCGACGGCCTTGTAACGTGCTTCCGAGAGTCGACACAAAAGGTTAGACCTTAGGTCACTTTTCACATCCATTTTATTCGTATTTTTACTTTTTTATTGAATCTTATTTACATGATTATTGTGGAGTGATGCATGTTGTGGCCCTTGAATAGATAGAAAAGGCATGTATTGTGAAATGGTGTATGTTGTGGCCTTTGAATAAAATGGAAAATGTGTCGCCTCTTGTGCTATATAGGATGGAAACCCAGACATAAATTTCATTGCTGATTCCGAATGGACAGTAGTATGATATATACTCGGGATACAACTCCACGTACCACTTGAGTATATGGCATATATTTTACTTCATGTTATCTTGATTTATTTATTATCGTTATTTAATTTCTGCATGTCATTCGTTTATGTAATAATGTGATGCGCATGGGCTTAGTAAGTCGGATTAAAGGTCCTCCATTTCGAGAGGTTAAAATCCTTTACCACAATGCTTCGCCGCGCCGGATGACGTATATTCGGTTGAATGTAAGATGTGTTCAATCGGGTATACAAAGTCTGATATTGTTGTCTTTATTTTTATATGCATTATGTTATTAGCGCATGGGCTTAGTAAGTTTGATTAAAGGTCCTCCATTTCGAGGGGTTATGCTTCGCCGCACCGGATGACGTATATTTGGTTGGATGTAAGATGTGTTCAATCAGGTATACAAAGTCCGATATTGTTGTCTTTATTTTTATATGCAGTATGTTATTAGCGCATGGGCTTAGTAAGTTGGATTGAAGGTCCTCCATTTCAAGGGGTTAAAATCCTTTACCATGATGCTTCGCCACGCCGGATGATGTATATTCGGTTGGATGTAAGATATGTTCAATCGGGTATACAAAGTTCGATATTGTTGTCTTTATTTTTATATGTAGTATGTTATTAGCGCATGGGCTTAGTAAGTAGGATTAAAGGTCCTTCATTTCGAGGGGTTATAATCCTTTACCACGATGCTTCACCGCGCCGGATGACGTATATTCGGTTGAATGTAAGATGTGTTCAATCGGGTATACAAAGTCCGATATTGTTGTCTTTATTTTTATATACATTATGTTATTAGCGCATAGGCTTAGTAAGTTGGATTAAAGGTCCTCCATTTCGAGGGGTTAAAATCCTTTACCACGATGCTTTGCCGCGCCTTTTAGCCCGTTATTATTTATTAGGTGTCATCTATTCATCCGTTCACGTATGTGTCATGTTGTTTACTGCATTTTGGAGGTCACTGCTGTAACCCCATTCGAACGCGTTTCAGAACGCTGCACGAATGCATGTTTTCCAGTCTCAATTCGTTCAAACGCGTTTACGAACGCTACTCGAACTCGAACCTTCTATTTACCGTTCGAACGCGGCTACGAACGCCGCATGAACGCCCACGATAAACAGGCCTTCTTCCATCACATCTAATGCATGGTTACTCATTTTGTCATTTACCTTTTTGATTGTTCATGTTCTCGCAGTTAGTCATTTATTGTGTTCACAAGATCACATGTTCGTTTCCATGATGCATGTTTACACGGTAGTTATCTACTTATGCTTCCGCATTCATCCATTCAACATGTTCATGAAGTTGTATGTTTGCCGTATTTCAATTTATCTTTATGCATGCAAATTCAGACATAGATTATATGCAAATAGGTTGTATGCAAATTTGGACATAGATTACATGCAGATAGGCTGTATACAAATATGAAAATGTGTTACATGTGAACTTAGATGAACTTTCGATTTATGCGTGCGAACTTAGAAATAGAATACCCTTAGGAATATTAGTTGCTAGACTCGATTAAATTATTGCACAAATTATTTTATTACAAGTGGCATAAGTAAGGGACCATTCCGAACCCAACGGTTTGAGGTCTTCCCTTGCGAGGGGTGAGTGTGGCCTTAAATCATTTTCCCAGTTCACATCGGGTGGCGACTCCTTTATTCTCCGATTTAGTCCCCCGCGGGCTACTTCGTACTCCCAACCTGGCCGCGAGCCCGGAATAGCATGCGTCGCCCAGTTTCTGTGTCCCACAGTTTGGCGACTCCACTGGGGATAGAGAATCGGCCCCGAAATAATGTCTTGTAATATTATGATTTGTGCTTTAAGTTAACTGTTGCTATAGTGGGTTGAAAGAGGTTTAATCAAAGGCACTTTTAAGGCTAGGTAATGGTTTGGTGTCTTCCTTCACTCACTACCTTTCTATAAGGAAAGCTGTGAAGGCACCTAGATAATCATCTACTCGTAGCCTACTGTGATGGACTAATTTGGAGGACTCGTTGTTTATTCCTGTCACCAAGCGATAAGAGCCTAAGAGGCTTGGGTATTTAAGAGAGTTCGCTCTACCCTCCCTCTGGGGAATCTACAACGGGAAATCTATTTGACAGTCAGTCACACACCATAGCCTGTTGGCACGTACCTTAAGGTATAAAAAAAGGTGCGCTCACTTTGTCGCTCGAACCCTTGAGTGGGGAGTTATAGTTGTGGGAAATCATTCGTCAGCGAGAGCCTTTGTCCGCACTCCTGTAAACCCGCATGTGAACCTTAGTCGTAGAACTAGTATAAATTATTTACTTATGCTTGTGTTTAGGGACCGTCGTCATTTGGATTCAGTTGGACTTCTTGTTAGAAATGTGAACTTGTTGGGCCATTTAAACTGGGATGAGTTTATATCCTATGACAATTGGGCCAAAATTTTCTGAAATGCCGATGGGCCACTCTATAGAAATTATTAAACTAGGACAAAAACGTATCTTATGATGATTTGGCCAAAAGCTTCTAAAACGCCAATGGGCCATTATATGTCTGTGTTTAGGAACATTATCATTTGGATACGGTTGGACTTCTTTCCATGAGATGTGAACTTGTTGGGCCATTTAAACTGGGACGAGTTCACTCCTATGACAGTTAGCCCAAAAGCTTCTAAAATGATGAAGGGCCGATTTGTGTGAGAATTTTAATAAGTTGATATATTCCTTGTATCGTATGCATCTCATTCATCTCATGCATACATGTATCATGTTAACACCCTCGATGTCTACAAGAGACATCATAGATTCCCGTTGGGTTAGGGAAGAAGGAAGACTTGTCAGAAGACCATCAGCCAACATGAGTGAGTCAGTCAATGATGGATCTCGCCTGGATCAATTAGAGACCAAAGTAACCAAAATTATTGAGATTTTGCAACTTTTGACTAATGTTGTGGCCAGTTTGACTGTATCCCGTATAACCAATAATAGAAAGTTTTACAACCAGAATGGAAAGACCATCGGGGAACCTTCAAGGACCAGGCCCACTCCTTCTGAGATTGCCCCAATCAGAAATAGATGATTCTTCAATCTTGGTAGACCTTTGTCAGAGGTATTTAAAGAGCTGAGGAGGTGAGGACTCCTAAATCCCTTAGAGCCTAGACCACTTCCAAACCCTGTGCCACACTACCTTAACCTGAACCTTTACTGTTACTTCCACCAGCAAAGAGGCCATAAAACCAACAACTATACCCGCCTTAGGCATGAGATCCAAAACCTCATCAATGCCCACAAAATACCCGACCCAGAAAAAGAACAACCCATAACACACATGAAACCTCCACCCACCAACATGATCAACTCTGGCCTACCCGACAGCCTTGTCTTCCAAACCCACAACCACCAAACTTCTCGCATGGGGATATGGGACAACAGTGGTGAAAGTGAAACAGAGCAGAGGAGGGATTTTTAGAAGAACTTCTCAGATAATAACGAGACGGAGGTTGCAAAAAGAGGGAGTGAATGGGAATAGAAACTATTGTAACTGGAGAAGCTGATGGTCGAAGGAGGTAGGAAAACAAGGGGAGACGAAGTTGCAAATTATGAGGATGCTTGTTTCCCAGATCTTATTCAATTATGATCCAGCATTTATAATATAGACATTGATTTTGTCTACTTGTTCGAACCATTTCTTAATAAAGACGTTCATTTCGTTTACTTGCCTGAGTCTCTTCATTTCAACCTGCAACATGAGTATATTATATGAAAGTATTCAACCTTGGTACTATGATCTTCAAAATAAGTAAGCAGAAAAGATAGGATTGTAATTCAGTAATGGGAAATGGGGCAGTGAGACTGTCAGACTTAGAAGAGAATGAGCTCACCAATATGAATAGAATGAAGTAGTACTTTGCCTAAGGAAGAGAAGACCGAGCGTCACCAAGGGAATTGACTGAAGACCTAACCCAACGGGACATGAAATTCACCCATGCATGCATGCATACACGTAACGTATTTCGCATTCTTTTTGTGTCTGTTTTGTTTTGTATTCACAGGTTTTGAAGAAGAAAAAAGAAAGCGGCAAAGACAAGCCATTCAGAAACAGCGAAGGCACAATATGAGATTCGGGTAATAATCCTAGGGCTGAGGCCTATATTGGTGTTAGATTCGGGTAGTAATCTGAGGGTTGAGGCCCACATTGGTGTTATTTTTGGGGAGGAGTCCCAGGGTTGAGGCCCACATGAGCTTGAGTTTCGGGAATGGATCTCAAGGGGTGAAGCCCACATTATCAGAAGATGACGGAACAATTCAGTGGAGCGAAAAAAAAAGAGTGAGAGTGAGAAGTCTTTGATAGTTAAGCATATGTCCGGTGATGACATTGTTTGCTGTAGGGAGAAGCATTGGAAATGATAAGTGCGAGACAGGCTCTCATCCGGTACTCTGAATGGATTGATCTCAGCTGGACACGCGAACACTTGATTACGAGATCTCAACAGTGGAAACTGTAGAGATTCAATCAAGTCCCAAGGATCACAAACATGCATAAAAAAACGAGTTGAATACAACCAAGGAGTAAGGCGGAATTCATACTCACATTGATAGGTTTTGATGAAATGAAGAACAAGATGTGTTTTAGCCTCCCTCCAAGCTCGGCAATGGCTTATGTGACAGTGGACTGCACGGTTTTGGGGTGTCTTCCTCCTTGTTCATTCGGCCATGGATGTCACCATTGAAGCTCCAAGCTTCAAGCTTTTCCATGCTCACAAATTCGTTTCCCTATCACCTATGTATAACCCAAGGTGTGCTAGCACTTGTTCATCTTCCTTGCTTCTCCATTTACTCGGTCAAAACCAGAAGAAAAAGATGAAGAATCGGTCTTGGAGAGACCGTGAGAGAGAGATAAGGTTTTGGCTCCAAAAGCCTAAAACCGTGTACTGTTCATCAAGAGAGAGAGAAGACCGAATTTTTATTGTGAGGAAAAAGAAAAAATGTAATATATATTAATAATTTATTTTCCAAAAATAAATAAAATATATATACCAAACCTTTTCATATTCCATTAAGTCAAAAGGCAAAAACAATCAATGCTTTTCACCTTTTACCCATCACTTTTACTTTTACTTTAAGTCACATCACTCAAAGTGACAATTGATTTGACAATTGACGCGACTAGTGATTTGACGCTTGATGTGACTTGCGTGCCGCACTCGAATTCGAAATGCGAATGCGCTCGCAATCACTCTCGGGCTCGGGTTCGCTAATTCCAAATTAACGAATTTTTCGTCGCGTCGTAATTAAATGATTACGCCTAGCGAAATCACTATTCACGTCGCTAACGAATTAATTCTAAATTAATTCGTTCGCCCGAATTAAAATCTAATTTTAATTCCGCGTCGAAATCCAATTTCCTATAATATATCGAATATATTATTTTATCGATTAATTCCAAATTAATCGTTATCTCTCTTTAATTAATATTTTATCCCAGATAAAATATCTCCGCAATTAATCCCAGATTAATTTTCTCTCTCTTCTAATTAATCCTAGATTAATTAAAGTGCGAGTTATACATCATCGGTGAATCTTCAGGAATCGACCCATGAGATCTCCGGATATGTTGGCAGTAAATATGGTCGTCGGATTATCCGAACACGTAAGCACCTCGTACTACGTTTATACCGATTTACAAGACAAGGTTGGCTTCTAGCAAAGCGCCATGCCTACCCAATTCTCCAGAAATATTCTTACAGGAATATATAGATCTGTATCAACCGTAGTATACCGTAGTATTGTGTATATCAGCCCAGTATCGGATAGTCACGTGCTAGGGCTGGGGCTGGATAAGTGTCTGCCCCGTCCGAAGCACATGTCGGATGTCTGGTAACTAGTCTCTATAATCGGATATACATGACCTTGTCATAATATCTCGATGGCCGGCCAGCACTTAAGAGCACTAATACCGTATCCTGCGTGACATCATCTCCACTATAACTGAAGTGATACTTCCGTCTCGACATCACACCCAATACACTACGACTCTCTGATAAACCCAGAAACGGTGTACGCAGAGCCGGTTAAAGCCATGTACCACCAAGACCAAAGTCTACCGATTATCGCAAGTATTAGCGATGCAAGTCTCAGGTTAAGACTATACACACCTACCTTGATTTCGGCCTCCCATAGACACATAGTCATAATACCAATGGGATTCCGAGGGGTCTATCCAGAGCGAAGCTGTTTCCCGTACCATCGGTGAAACACGACCTCCTATCGCACTTGCATAAGTATCCAATACTTAAATATATGAGAACTATGCCGGTGCCCTCACAACGCGCACAAGTGCAATACTAGCCTATTCCGCATTATCGATGTCCTGTCTCGATAATACTCCGGCTAGGGATATTTAACAATTAATCCTTCGTGGACTGATACTGTCTCATATCATCTCAATCCAGGAACTAATCATATGGACCTCTCTTCATTTATACATATATGGTGATCTAATCACAAATGATGAGAGTGCAATTTCCTTGTCACATAGTTAATTTTTACAACAACACCGTGATCTGTACAAATAGTGACGCCATGGGTCATATTATCTAAAAATCTCCCACTTGGCACATAGCCAGTCACTCGAGTGTCTAACACCCGAACTATGTACGGTTCGCTCAAATTGCTGAGGAAAGGGTTTCGTCAGCGGATTTGCGTAATTATCTTTTGACGCGATTTATACGATCATCACATCGCCACGATGTATGATCCGAACGAATCAGATAAATATAGAAGTATATATATGGATCGTCGATGAGACCATTAATTCTTTAGCCTATGCTGATGCCTAGCTCAGCTGCTAACAGAACTATATCTAATCTAATTAGATTTATTATCGATCCAAATGGCTTCTATTGCTGCCTCAGCTGCAGCAATAATCCGCATTTATTGTTAATTCGGCAACAGTTATCTTGCTCGGAATATTTCCAGCTTACTGTCCCGTTATTCAAACTTTATAGTACCGCAGTATTTACCGGTTTGGAAACTTGCACCAGTGATCCTAGTCACTTCAAGTTCTCCATCTCCATAGTTTAAGACAACATCTTTAGTTCTCTAAGATACTAATAGATGTCCTTAACTTCAATCCAATGACTATCACTTGGATTGTCCCGATTGTGACTCCATATGGTCAAAGCGTATGAGACACCAATACAAGTACATTTTAAATGTACAATTTCCAGAGAGTGTTAACAACTCCAAATCTATCCCTGTAGATCTTTATTCCTTGAATAAAGGTTGTTACTCCCCAGAATTCCACGGAGAATTTCTTATGAAAGCCAAGCTTTCACCGATTGTTTTATGGGAATTTCATTATCAGTGCTCTCCCACTAACCTCCTTATATACACAAGAATTATTTCGTTTTGAGTCAAATCATAAACCATTATGATTATATCAAAACGTCAGTTCCAAGAACCTTATGCTTGTTTCAATCCAAACATGGATCGAATAACCTGCAAACCTTGTTTGTCGGTTATACAAAATCGTCAGGATGTTGTAAGCATCCTCCAAAAGGTTTACTTTTCAGGAAAGCGATTTTGATCTGCAACTGACACATTTCATAAATGAAATATGCAGTTATCAACAAGCATCTTCAAAATGGATTTACCATGGCAACAGGTAAAAGGTTGAACCGTTATTAACACAATGTTGATAACGATACCTTTCCGTCAAAAGCCCGGCTTTGTACGTTGGTATGTTGCCATTCATGTATGTCTTCCTTGAAGACGTTTAATGTACCAATAGGCACAATGCCTTGTGGTACAACAACTAGTATCCAAAATAGTTGTTATACATGGAATCCATTTCGGATTCATGGAACTTTGCCATAATAGGGAGTCGATACCTCGTATCACTTCCTCAAAATGTAGTCGGCGGATATACCTTCATAAGATTGACATCTTTATGAGGTTAGATCAGAAACCCATACCCTAGGTCATTTTCTGACTCTCTCTGATCTACGCGGTTCTTGTGTACTCGAAGATTAATGGTATAGATTCATCATAGATGAACTATTTGTGTTCCATTAAGGACTTCGTGCCTTGAACAGTATTACTCCGATTTTCATCGAGTATCACTATCCTCCCACTGACCACTGCATATCGGTATTCCTCTCAGGAAAAACCGCATGGTGAGCAACAATCACATTGTTCTCATGTGATATTTTCTAAGTACTATACTTATGGTTTCCCTTAGGATAACCTATATTGGCACTTATCCAATTTGGGTCCTTAGTTTGGTATTATCCAAACATATGCCTAGCATCCCAAATAGTCAGGAATGAGAAACCCGGTTTCTTTCCCGTTCATATCTAATATGTAATCTGTCAAACAGATTATTATGGAACTTTATTCTAAATAAGTTATTGCACTGTTAAAACTTATCCGTTGAAGGAAATAGTAGCTCAGAGCGACTCATGATTAGCCTTATCATGTCTAACATGATTCGGTTAATCCGTTCGGACACACCGTCACTTGACGTGTTCTGGGAGGAGTCCTCATTTGAAAGAATACTATACTCTTTCAAGTATATAAGAAACTTATTGCTTAAGTATTTTCAATTACGGTCTTACAGTCATGGTATAATACTATAGCCGATTTGTGTCTATTTCGTGTCGAAACTCTAAAAGTTTCTGATTTGTGTTCTTCAAAAGAAACACATAACACATAACGTGATGCCACATCCGTTAAGGTCACGAAATATTCATGTTCACATCTAGCCTAGCTAGATATGGGCCCACTAACTTCACCATGAATAGGGCTAACAGATCGGTGGCCCTTTTACTATACTAAGTAAATAGTATTTTAGGTACTTTACCTAATAAACTAGATTCGCAGACCTTATTTGAATAGTCAAATCAGTCCTAGTATCCACTCTTCAAAAGTGTGGATATACGAGTCTTGTATAATTGTGTCCCGGACAACAATGCCACAAATAAGTCTCTATTGATCAAATCAATTTGAGCTATTTATTTGTCAATTTATATGTTTGAGATTTTAATTATATTCAAAATATAAATTTTGTTATTCACATTAATGTGTTTATCTCAGTATCATTTTATATAATAAAACACTTTAGTGTTGTAGAATATAAAGGTTTATCCGCAACGGTTTTAAACACTGATATAGAGATAATGTCTCTAGTCAAACTAGTTACACTATAACAGTTCCTAATTTAAGTACACACCCGAAGGGTAGTTCCTAAACTTAGGTATCTACGGTCGAAACAGCGACTTTCGTCCCGTTTCCGATTCGCAGAACAATCTCAGCTTGAAGTCAGTATCCTGCTCAAAGCAGATTCTGAACATCAATACATATATTTTATGTACCACACTAAGTATTTAAAATCTAATTTCAATACTAGCTGTGAACATAACTAAGACAAACATTTTCAAGTAAGAGCCTTGCCCTTTCTTTAATTCCTTCGTATCTGCCATATCCAAATGGTAGTCACTTTGGATATGTCTATTATCCTTTTCAATATTTCAGAAACCTTAGGCCAAGCCTTGGGTTTTTTAGAATATCGAAACGATTTGCACCTCGTGCTACATGCCCAATTGCAAACTTTGACTTTATCTCCTCTAGAATAGTCAATTAATTCTCCAAGAATTATAAATTGCAATTTGAATACTTCTAAATCTAAAATTACATCTTTATTACAAGTATAAAAAAGATTAAATTAAGCATTAAAGTCATCATCACATAAATCTTCCAAAGATTTTATGCTCTACTTATTTTGCTTAATTTTGGGCTTAAGGTATAATAAGTTATTTTTCAAATAAGGTAACCTATTATTTATTCCCAATTGAAAATTAAATTATTTAAAATATTTTAATCCCAGATTATATTTTAAATATCCAACTTTTCAATTTTATCTTGATTACAATAGTCCAACTATTTAATCAACGATTAGTGGTACTATATATATTATAATGATTATAATAGTCCAACTATATAATCAAATATATCCAAATTAATTAACCTCAATTACATTGATACTATAATCCAATTATAAAATCAACTGTAAACTGAAATTAATTAATTCAATATATTGATTAATATAATCTAATTATTATAATCAAGTAATACAGTCCAACTGTTTATTAAAACACACAATTTAAATATTAGTCCAACTAACATTTAATATACGACGAAATAATTTAATGAGCGCGTATGGCGAGTAATTGAACGAGTATTGCAAATTCAATTCTTGCCTCCCACTATTTTTCGTCGAGCCTCTAACCCTCTGTCGAGTACTCGGGAAACCGTGTTTCCTAGTGGGCTAGGATCTCGTTAAATATCACACAATCTTGACTTTGGCCAACAAATTGTATGATAATTAACTAAGTAGATCTCGAAGATCAATTGGATCTCATCCAACTCCTAGATCCAGTAGGTGGACATCCAAGTCCCAAACATATATCTTATATATGCCTATACATCGAATGTATACCCTAACCTTTTTCCTCTGAATCAACTAGGCCTTGGCTTTGGCACAACAAACCTAGTGATCCCAGTCAAGCGCGGACCCATTGACATGGAAGCTTCGTAATCAATGTCAATGGACAAGAAGTGGTCTTGACTTTGGCCAACAAACCACAACTTGGACACGACACCGATATGGAACAAAGCCTCGTGATAAAAACACATCTTTGACGGACAAGGGCTTGACTTTGGCCAACACCCCTGCCAATCTCGGATCTTGAGTAAGAATCACTCAATGGAAGGAAAAAACACTTGATATTTTATGAGGGTTTTTCTCGCGTGCAATTGGCTACCAATTTATTATCTTTGTTAAGGTCTCATCATCATACACCCTTAAACATGCATTCTAAACACATAATAAAGCGCATATGATAAAATAATAATGATATGCGGAGGATACTTACATTGATCCTAGATCAAATCTCTCACTTTCTCTCTCCCGCTAGCACAAATATTCTTCTACCCGTTACACTACACTTCTAAAGAAACCTCATATACATAGAGGGGAATATGTGAGAAGAGAATACAAAGAATAGGAGATAAGGCTGGACTCGCAGGTCCAATTAATAAATCAAATTATTACAATTTCCAAAATCGCCCCACCCAGCTAATATCCATCCGATATACATTATTCAAACATCACAACCATGTATTCATACAAGCATGTTATCAATCAATCCAATCAAATTAATTAATCTTGATAATTAGTGATCATCCAATGTTCAAACAACGATTTGATTTTGTTCGAGTCAAACTCGTATTGCGAACACGTACTCAAAGTACGATTTCTACGAATTAAATTAATTACATAATTAAACCATTTAATACGCATTTAATTTTAATTCATTATTATTTAATTCCAAATAAATATTACACTTTATAAAATAAACCTTTACGACTTAAATTCCAAATTTAATCGTTACGGGTCTCAAAGCCCGATTAATATCCAATATTATTAATTAAATAATGTCCAATGGGCTTTTAATTAATTTCTTGAGGCGTGGACTTTTGGTCAACTCGGGTCAAACCCGCAACAAAGTCCAATCCGGGAGTTACCCCATAAGCCCATAAATTAATTTAGGCCCATTAGGCCCAATTAAACGTTAAAGGTTCATTAGTCGCATTTTGGCCTTTTGGAAGCGTTTTTGGGCCTAATTGGATCCAACCAATTTTGGCCTAACCAACTTTGTACAACAAAGTCCAATAAACCCAATAACAACTTTAAAAGCCCAAATCCAATTTTAAGCCCAATAATTTAATTTCAAAAAACTTCCAAATTTTCCATTAACATTACCGAAAGTGTATAGCATTTTTAATTGCCCAAATCAACGTTTCCAAAACATCAAATTTGTCCAATTAATCATGCTTAACATCAATTAATCATGTCCAACATAATTAAATCAAAATCAAACCCAATTTATACATGCTAAAGTCTCGGCCAAGAGAGAAATTATGCCCAAATCAAATTCAATCCAATTGAACCCAATCAAACATAAATTCACACATCCCCAAATGATTTCTAAGTCATCCAATGAACAAAAAATCAAAAAGACAAGACATTGGGCACTTGCCAATTCGGCCATCACAAGCAAATGGGGGGAAAAATTGTTCCAAACATTTTCATCAAATTGATCTAATCATCATCAATTAAACACCATTCAAGCATTCTAAATCATCCAATTTCATTAAACATGCTCAAAATCAAGTTTACCCAAATTTGTCATGCCCAAAATTTAGGGAAAAATGGATCCAACCAAATTTCATGAAATTGATTATGCACAACATCATTCAACCTCATTCAAGCATACTATACTAAACAATTTAATCATTTGATGCTCAAATTGAGTTTTCCAAATTAAAGTTTTGGCCAACATAAGCAAATTGGGGAAAATCAATCCAATTAATTTTTCATCAAATTGATTACATAAACTCTAATTTAATCATATACAAGCATTCTTAAGCAAACAATTGTCAAAATCATGCTTAAATCAAAAGCCCCAAATTTTGCTCAAGAACCCTAAATCGTTTTTATGCAACCAATAGCTCAAGATACCATTGTAGAGATTCAATCAAGTCCCAAGGATCACAACATGCATAAAAAAACGAGTTGAATACAACCAAGGAGTAAGGCGGAATTCATACTCACATTGATAGGTTTTGATGAAATGAAGAACAAGATGCGTTTTAGCCTCCCTCCAAGCTCGGCAATGGCTTCTGTGACAGTGGACTGCACGGTTTTGGGGTGTGTCTTCCTCCTTGTTCATTCGGCCATGGATGTCACCATTGAAGCTCCAAGCTTCAAGCTTTTCCATGCTCACAAATTCGTTTCCCTATCACCTATGTATCCCAAGGTGTGCTAGCACTTGTTCATCTTCCTTGCTTCTCCATTTGCTCGGTCAAAACCAGAAGAAAAAGATGAAGAATCGGTCTTGGAGAGACCGTGAGAGAGAGATAAGGTTTTGGCTCCAAAAGCCTAAAACCGTGTACTGTTCATCAAGAGAGAGAGAAGACCGAATTTTTATTGTGAGGAAAAAGAAAAAATGTAACATATATATTATTCATTTATTTTCCAAAAATAAATAAAATATATATACCAAACCTTTTCATATTCCATTAAGTCAAAAGGCAAAAACAATCAATGCTTTTCACCTTTTACCCATCACTTTTACTTTTACTTTAAGTCACATCACATCACTTTAATAAAGTGACATGTTGTCAAGTCACATCACTCAAAATGACAATTGATTTTACAATTGACGCGACTAGTGATTTGACGCTTGATGTGACTTGCGTGCCGCACTCGAATTCGAAATGCGAATGCGCTCGCAATCACTCTAGGGCTCGGGTTCGCTAATTCCAAATTAACGAATTTTCCGTCGCGTCGTAATTAAATGATTACGCCTAGTGAAATCACTATTCACGTCGCTAACGAATTAATTCTAAATTAATTCGTTCGCCCGAATTAAAATCTAATTTTAATTCCGCATCGAAATCCAATTTCTTATAATATATCGAATATATTATTTTATCGATTAATTCCAAATTAATCGTTATCTCTCTTTAATTAATATTTTATCCCAGATAAAATATCTCCGCAATTAATCCTAGATTAATTTTCTCTCTCTTCTAATTAATCCTAGATTAATTAAAGTGCGAGTTATACATCATCGGTGAATCTTCAGGAAGCGATCCATGAGATCTCCGGATATGTTGGCAGTAAATACGGTCGTCGGATTATCCGAACACGTAAGCACCTCGTACTACGTTTAAACCGATTTACAAGACAAGGTTGGCTTCTAGCAAAGCGCCATGCCTACCCAATTCTCCAGAAATATTCTTACAGGAATATATAGATCTGTATCAAGCGTAGTATACCGTAGTATTGTGTATATCAGCCCAGTATCGGATAGTCACGTGCTAGGGCTGGGGCTGGATAAGTGTCTGCCCCGTCCGAAGCACATGTCGGATGTCTGGTAATTAGTCTCTGTAATCGGATATACATGACCTTGTCATAATATCTCGATGGCCGGCCAGTACTTAAGAGCACTAATACCGTATCCTGCGTGACATCATCTCCACTATAACTGAAGTGATACTTTCGTCTCGACATCACACCCAATACACTACGACTCTCTGATAAACCCAGAAGCGGTGTACGCAGAGCCGGTTAAAGCCCTGTACCACCAAGACCAAAGTCTATCGATTATCGCAAGTATTAGCGATGCAAGTCTCAGGTTAAGACTATACACACCTACCTTGATTTCGGCCTCCCATAGACACATAGTCATAATACCAATGGGATTCCGAGGGGTCTATCCAGAGCGAAGCTGTTTCCCGTACCATCGGGGAAACACGACCTCTTATCGCACTTGCATAAGTATCCAATACTTAAATATATGAGAACTATACCGGTGTGCCCTCACAACGCGCACAAGTGCAATACTAGCCTATTCCGCATTATCGATGTCCTGTCTCGATAATACTCCGGCTAGGGATATTTAATGATTAATCCTTCGTGGACTGATACTGTCTCAAATCATCTCAATCCAGGAACTAATCATATGGACCTCTCTTCATTTATACATATATGGTGATCTAATCACAAATGATGAGAGTGCAATTTCCTTGTCACATAGTTAATTTGTACAACAACACCGTGATCTGTACAATAGTGACGCTATGGGTCATATTATCCAACAGAAACCTGAGTGGTTGGCAAGATGACTAGTTGAATGGATGATGGATCGGTGAATGACCGTTTGCCTGGATGTCCACCCTGGTTTACTTATGCTACGATACATGATATGGCTGGAAATAAATAATGAGTCTCTGCGATGAAAAAATAGAAAAAATAGACCGCCTATAACCGATATGTGTGAAGCTACCCATGGGCGAGTATTAGAACCACCATGAGGAGAAATGCTACCTTAAAGGGTAGGTGTGTCAAAGAAAAATAAAAAAAAAAAAAAAAATAAAAAAAAAAGAAAAAAAAAAGAAAAGAGAAAGGAAAGAATGAAAAGAAAGAGACGAAAGAAAAAAAAAAGACCATATCATGTTGAGTATGACGAAGTAATCACAGAGTGTGATCGAGACATCTAGATTGGTTAGACCCACCGATCCGATTCTCTGAAACAAAATCATCAAGTTGGCTCAATTAAGGAATAAGCTGCGAAAGAGCCTTAGCACACAAACACTATGAGTCTAGTTCAGATCACCTATTCAGAGGATCAGAGTTGAGTGTATCAAGTACTTTGAAGGTTCTCAGGTTTCGAAGCGAAAGAATTTGTTGAGGACGAAAATATGTCTAGCTATCAGGATTATCTCATGAGATGTAGTATAATATTTTGAAATGAAACATCACATCACTAGTATCAGTATTGCCGGGTATGGCACTCTGGGGGTGAGGCCCACATATTTATCAGAATCAGTCTTGCCGGGTATGACGCTCTGGGGGTGAGGCCCACTTTAGTTCAGAATCAGTCTGGCCGAGTATGGCACTCTGAGGGCGAGGCCCACTTTAGTTCAGTATCAGTTTTGCCGAGAATGGTAATCCGAGAATGGAGTAAGGTTTGAGAATGAACAAGCCGAGAATGGAAATCCGAGAATGGATCAGGTTCGGGAATGAACTAGCTGAGAATGGTAATCCGAGAATGGATCAAGGTTCGAGAATGAACTAGCCGAGAATGGCAATCCGAGAATAGAGCAGAGTTCGAGAATGAACAAGCCGAGAATGGTAATCTGAGAATGGAGCAAGACTCGAGAATGGACAAGCCGAGAATGGCAATCTGAGAATAGAGCAAGGTTCGGGAATGAACAAGTCGAGAATGGCACTCCAAGAATGGAACACAGTTCAGGAATGAACAAGCCAGGAATGGCACTCTGAGAATGGAAACACAGTTTGGGAATGAACAAGCCGGGCAGTCATGCCAGGTATGTCACTCCGGGTACGGAGACATAAGTATCAGTTTTGCCGGGTATGGCACTCCGGGTATGGAGACACATTATCAGTATCAGTTTGGGGTCGAGGCCCACATCAGTATCAACTTGGGGGCTAGGCCCACATTAACAATATTAGTTTGGGGTCGAGGCCCACATCAGTATCAGCTTGGGGGCGAGGCCTACAACATCAATATCAGATTTGGGGATGAGTCCCAGGGTCGAGACTCGCATCAGCATCAGTTTTGGGGATGAGTCATAGGGTCGTGACCCACATCATCAGCAGTTTTGGGGATGAGTCCTAGGGTTGAGGCCCACGTCAGTATCAGTTTTGGGGATGAGTCCCAGGGTTGAGGCCCACATCAGCATCATCATAAGTTTTAGTGATGAGTCTCAGGGTTGAGGCCTACATCAGTATCAGTTTTTGGGGATGAGTCCCAAGGTCGACGCCCACGGTAGTATAGTTTCGGGGATGAGTCCTAGGGTCGAGGCCCACATCAGCATCAGTATCAGTTTCGGGGGTGAGTCACAGGGTTGAGGCCCACATCAGTATCAGTTTCAGGGATGAGTCCCAAGGCCGAGGCCTATATCATCATCAGTATCAGTTTCGGGAAGCGTCCCAGGGCCGAGGCCCCAATTGTTGGTTGCAGCTATTGAGATGCGTCCCAGGATCGAGGTCCACTACATCATCATTTTTGGGATGCGTCCCAGGGTCAAGGCCCATATTTTGTCTGCGGTATTGGGATGCTTCCCAAGGTCGAGGCCCCCGTTGTCGGTTGCAGCTATTGGGATGCATTCTAGGATCGAGGTCCACTGCATCATCATTTTCGGGATGCGTCCCAGGGTCGAGACCCACATTTGGTCAGCGATATTGGGATGCGTCCTTGGGTCGAGGCCCCCGTTGTCGGTTGCAGCTATTGGGATGCGTCCCAAGATCGAGGTCCACTGCATCATCATTTTCGGGATGCGTCACAGGGTCGAGGCCCACATTTTATCAGTGGTATTGGTATGCGTCCCAAGGTCTAGGACCCTGTTATCGGTTGCAGCTATTGGGATGCGTCCCAGGATCGAGGTCCACTACATCATCATTTTCGGGATGCGTCTTAGGGTCGAGGCCCATATATTGTCAGCGATATTGGGATGAGTCCCAGGATTGAGGTCCACTACATCATCATTTTCGGGATGCGTCCCAGGGTCGAGGCCCATATTTAGTCAACGGTATTTGGATGCGTCCCAAGGTCGAGGCCCCTATTGTCGGTTGCAGCTATTGGGATGCGTACCAGGATCGAGGTCCACTACATCATCATTTTCAGGATGCGTCCCAGGGTCGAGGTGTTGGTTATTATCTAGGTCCCAAGATCAAACAAGCAATGAAAAACAATGCGTGAATACATCAACGGAGGTAGCAGAATACTCACATCGATCGGTTGAGTCGATTTGAAGACGAATCAAGCCCAAAATGCTCACTGCCTTAGGCGCCACTGGTGGCAGTCCACTGCCTTCCAAATCTGAAATTTGAGATGACGAAACGGAGCTCCAAGCCTCGTTCGATGGATCCCGGCTCATGGGCGAACCTCCCTACCACCTTCGCAAGACTCGTAAGTGTGCTAGCACTTGGATTTTCACCATGAAAACCCACTCTTGGCTTCCCTTTGTTCACGCCATTTGGCTTCAAAAACCAGTCCATATTTTTCTGTTTTGGGCGTGAGAGAAGAGAAAGAAATGGAGAGATGAAAATGTGTATTTGTTGTATATTGAAATTCATTTCAAGTATATCTTATATACTTATGTGAATTTCAAATGCATTTGCTTTAATTTGCATTTCATTTGCTTTTAAAAGTCAAACCATTAAAGCCATCAAGTACACATCATGTCCATCAAGTCATATCTACTTTATTAAAGTGACATGTTGCCAAGTCACATCACTCAAAGTGACAAGTGATTTGACGCTTGATGCGACTGATTGATTTGACGCTTGATGTGACTTGCGTTGCCGCACTCGAATTCGAAATACGAATGCGCTCGCAATCACACTCGGGCTCGGGTTCGTTAATTCCAAATTAACGATTTTTCCGTCGCGTCGTAATTAAATGATTACGCCTAGCGAATTCACTATTCACGTCGCTAACGAATTAATTCTAAATTAATTCGTTCGCCCGAATTAAAATCTAATTTTAATTCCGCGTCGAAATCTAATTTCGTTTAATATATCGAATATATTAATTTACCGATTAATTCCAAATTAATCGTTATCTCTCTCTAGAAGATATTTTATCCTACTTAAAATATCTCCGTAATTAATCCTAGATTAATTTTCTCTCTCTTCTATATAATCCCAGATTATTCAAGAGTGCGAGTTGTGCGTCATCGGTGGATTATCGGGAAGCGACCCATAAGATCCCCGGATAAGTTGGCAGTAAATACGGTCGTCGGAGTATCCGAATCACGTACGTACCAAGTACTACATTCTACCGATTTACGAGACAAGGTCGACTCATAGCAAAGCACCAAGTCTACCCAATTCTCCAGACATATCCATTTAAGAATATTTAAGATATGTATCAAGCGTAGTATACCAATGTATTGTGCGTATCGGCCCAGTATCGGATAGTCACGTGCTAGGGCTGGGTCTGGATAAGTGTCTACCCCGTCCGAAGCACATATCGGATGCCTGGTAACATAGTCTCTATAATCGGATATTCATGACCTAGTCACAATATCCCGATTGGTTGCGCAACACTCAAGAGCACTAGTACCGTATCCTGCGTGATATCATCTCCAATATGACTGAAGTGATACTTCCTTCTTGACATCACACCCAATACACTACGACTCTCTGATAAACCCAGAAGTGGTGTACGCAGAACCGGTTAAAGCCCTGTACCACCAAGACCAAAGTCTACCGATTATCGCAAGTATTAGCGATGCAAGTCTCAGGTTAAGACTATACACACCTACCTTGATTTCGGCCTCCCATAGACACCTAGTCATAATACCAATGGGATTCCGAGGGGTCTATCCAGAGCGAAGCTGTTTCCCGTACCATCGGTGAAACACGACCTCCTATCGCACTTGCATAAGTATCCAATACTTATATATATGAGAACTATGCCGTTGTGCCCTCACAACGCACACAAGTGCAATACTAGCCTATTCCGCATTATCGATGTCCAGTCTCGATAATACTCCGGCTAGGGATATTTAATGATTAATCCTTCGGGGAGTGATACTGTCTCATATCATTCTCAATCCAGGAACTAATCATAGGGACCTCTCTTCATTTATAGATCTATGGTGATCTAATCACAAATGATGAGAGTGCAATTTCCTTGTCACATAGTTAATTTGCTACAACAACACAATGATCTGTGCAAATAGTGACGCTATGGGTCATTTTGTCCAACAATCTCCCACTTGGCACATAGCCAGTCACTCAAGTGTCCCACACCCGAACTATGTACGGTTCGCTCAAATTGCTGAGGAAATGTTTTCGTCAGCGGATTTGTTTTATTATCGTTTGACGTGATTTATACGATCATCACATCGCCACGATGTATGATCCGAACGAATCAGATGATATAGAAGTATATATCTGGATCGTCGATGAGACCTTCAATTCTTTAGCTTGTGCTGACACCTAGCTCAGCTGCTAACAGAACTATATCTAATCTAATTAGATGTATTTTCAATCCAAATGGCTTCTTTTGCTGCCTCAACTGCAGCAATAATCCGCATTTGTTGTTTATTCGGCAACAGTTATCTTGCTAGGAAGATTTCCAGCTCACTGTCCCAGTGTACAAACTTAATAGTACCGTATTATTTAATCGTTTGGAAACTTGCAGCAGTGATCCCAGTCACTTCAAGTTCTCCTTCTCCATAGTTTAAGACAGCATCTTTAGTTCTCTAAGATACTAACAGATGTTCTTAACTTCAATCCAGTGACTATCACTTGGATTGACCCGATTGTGACTCCATATGCTCGAAGCGTATGAGACACCAATACAAGTACATTTTAAATGTACAATTTCCAGAGAGTGTTAACCAACTCCAAATCTATCCCAATAGATATTTATTCCTCGAATAAAGGTTGTTACTCCCCAGAATTCTATGGAGAATTTCTATTGAAAGCCAAGCTTTCATCAATTGCTATATGGGAATTTCACTGTCAGTGCGCTCTCCCACTAACCTCCATATATATATACACAATAATTATTTCGTTTTGAGTCAAATCATAAACCATTATGATTATTTCAAAACGTCATTTCCAAGAACCTTATGCTTGCTTCAATCCAAACATGGATCGAATAACCCGCAAACCTTGTTTGTCGGTTATACAAAATCGTCAGGATGTTGTAAGCATCCTCCAAAAGGTTTCCTTTTCAGGAAAGCGATTTTGATCTACAACTGACACATTTCATAAATGAAATACGCAGTTATCAACAAGCATTTTCAAAATGGATTTACCATGGCAACAGGTAAAAGGTTGAACCGTTATTAACACAATGTTGATAACGATACCTTTCCGTCAAAAAGCCCAGCTTTGTACATTGGTATGTTGCCTTCCATGTATGTCTTCCTTGAAGACGTTAATGTACCAATAGGCACAATGCCTCGCCCTTTCTTTAATTCCTTCGTGTCTTACATATCCAAATGGTAGTCACTTTGGGATATGTCAATTATCTTTTCAATATTTCACAAACATTTGGCCAAGCCTTGGGTTTCGGAATATCGAAACGATGTGCACCTTATGCAACACGCCCAATTGTAAACTTTGACTTTTCACCTCTAGAATAGTCAAATCAATTCTCTAAGAATTATTAATTGCAATTTAATACTTTTAAATCTAAAGATAGATTTATGATAAGTATATTAATTAAGCACTAAAGTCATCATCACATAAATCTTCCAAAGATTTTATGCTCTACTTATTTGCTTAATTATGTCCTAGATATAACAAGTTATTTTATCCAATAAAGTAACCTATTATGAATTCCCAATAAAATTAAATCATTTAAAACATTTAATCCAAGGATTATATATTTTAAATATTCAACTTTTCAATTCTTTCTTGATTTCAATAGTCCAACTATTTAATCAATTTAATAAGGTATTATTTATTATAATGATTACAATAATCCAATTATTTAATCAACTATAATTTTAATATTGATTACTATAATCTAATTATAAAATCAACTATCATTTTAATTCAATTATATTGATTACTATAATCCAATTATAAAATCAACTATATATTGAATGAGTTTGTATATAGTCCAACTATATATATTTTTATAAAAACATAAAATATTAGTCCAACTAATACTTTTGATTAATATGACGAGTAAAATAGATGAGCGCGTTTAGCGAGTATTCGAACGAATGTTGCAAATTCAATACTTGCCTCCCACTATTTTTCGTCGAGCCTCTAACCCTCTGTCGAGTACTCGGGAAACCGTGTTTCCTAGTGGGCTAGGATCCCGTTAAATATCACACAATCTTGACTTTGGCCAACAAATTATATGATAATTAACTAGATCCAGTAGGTGGACATCCAAGTCCCAAACATATATCTTATATATGCCTATACATCGAATGTATACCCTAACCTTTTTCCTCTGAATCAACTAGGCCTTGGCTTTGGCACAACAAACCTAGTGATCCCAGTCAAGCGCGGACCCATTGACATGGAAGCTTCGTAATCAATGTCAATGGACAAGAAGTGGTCTTGACTTTGGCCAACAAACCACAACTTGGACACGACACCGATATGGAACAAAGCCTCGTGATTAAAACACATCTTCGACGGACAAGGGCTTTACTTTGGCCAACAACCCCTGCCAATCTCGGATCTTGAGTAAGAATCACTCAATGGAAGGAAAATAAACGCTTGATATTTAACGAGGGTTTTTCGCGTGCAAATTGGCTACCAATTTAATTATCTTTATTAAGGTCTCATCATCATACACCCTTAAACATGTATTCTAAATACATAATAAAGCGAGTATGAAAATAAATAATAATGATATGCGGATGGATACTTAACACATTGATCCTAGATCAAATCTCTCCCTTTCTCACTCAAGCTAGCACTTGTATTACTTCTACCCGTTACACTACACTTCTAAAGAAACCTCATTTACATTGAGGGGAATAGGTGAGAAGAGAATACAAAGAGAATAGAGGTGATAAGGCTGGACACGTAGGTCCAATTTAATAAATCGAATTTATTACAACAATTTCTAAAATTGCCCACCCATCTAATATCCATCCGATATACATTATTCATTCAACACAACCACGTATTCACACACATAAGCATGCTATCAATCAATTTAATCAAATTAATTAATCTGATAATTAAGTGATCATCCAATGTTCAAACAACGATTTGATTTTGTTCGAGTCAAACTCGTTTTTGCGAATAAGTACTTAAAGTACGAATTCATGAATTAAATTAAACTACATCATTAAATCTAATTTAACATGTATTTAATACTAATTCACTATTCAATTCCAAATTAAATATTACACTTTATTAATAAACCTTTTACGATTTAAATTCCAAATTTAATCGTAACGCGTCTTAAAGACCGATTAACGTCCAACGTCAATTCAATTAAAGTCCAATGGGCTTTTAATTGATTTCATAAGGCGTGGACTTTTGGTCAACTCGGGTCAAACCGATAACCAAAGTCCAATCCGGGATTTACCCCACAAGCCCATAAATCAATCTTGGCCCATTAGGCCTAATTGAACTTTAAAGGTTCATTAGTCGCATTTGGGCTTTATGGTTAAGGTTTTGGGCCCAATTGGATCCAATCCATTTGGCCTAAACCCAACTTGATAAAATCAAGCCCAATAGGCCCAAATACAACATTAGAAGCCCAAATCCAATTTAAGCCTAAATAATTAAATTTCATTAATCCAATTCCGCAATTTAATTACCTAAAGTGCATTATATGATTAATCAACTAAATCAGCATTTCCAAAACACCATATTAGTCCAATTAATCATGCTCATTATCATTATCATATGTCCAACACATAAATGAAAAAATCAAACCCATTACATGCTTAAAGGTCTCGGCCAGGGGAGGGATTTCACATCCGATTTGGTTTCAATCCAATCAAACCCACAATCGACATTAAATCAACATCCTAAATGATTCCATACACATCCAATGTTCATAAAATCAAAAATCCAAGACATTAGGGCATTATACCATTCGGCCAAGTGAAGCAAATTGGGGATTTTTGTTCAATTCAAAATTCAATCTAATTGACTTCAAATTAACATCATCCAACATCATTACAACTCATCCAATGAACCAAAATGAAAAAATTCCAAATTTCCAAAATGACTATCACATTCGGCCAAGATATAATTTTTGGGGAAAATTGTTCTAAACATTTTTTCTTGAAATTGATCAAATCAATCTTCAATATTACATATACTAAGCATGCTCAATCATCCAATTTAATCAAATCATGTTCAAATACAAAATACCCAATTTTAAGCCCTACATTTTTCATGCTTGAACCTAAGCTCTTGATGCCATTGTTGGTTATTATCTAGGTCCCAAGATCAAACAAGCAATGAAAAACAATGCGTGAATACATCAACGGAGGTAGCGGAATACTCACATCGATCGGTTGAGTCGATTTGAAGAAGAATCAAGCCCAAAATGCTCACTGCCTTAGGCGCCACTGGTGGCAGTCCACTGCCTTCCAAATCTGAAATTTGAGATGACGAAACGGAGCTCCAAGCCTCGTTCGATGGATCCCGGCTCATGGGCGAACCTCCCTACCACCTTCGCAAGACTCGTAAGTGTGCTAGCACTTGGAT
The DNA here is from genome assembly GCA_019454045.1 of Zanthoxylum bungeanum. Classification (NCBI taxonomy): domain Eukaryota; kingdom Viridiplantae; phylum Streptophyta; class Magnoliopsida; order Sapindales; family Rutaceae; genus Zanthoxylum; species Zanthoxylum bungeanum. The sequence goes on from SKCR01029728.1 coordinate 269,020, forward strand.
TTTCACCATGAAACCCCACTCTTGGCTTCCCTTTGTTCACGCCATTTGGCTTCAAAAACTAGTTCATATTTTTCTGTTTTGGGCGTGAGAGAAGAGAAAGAAATGGAGAGATGAAAATGTGTATTTGTTGTATATTGAAATTCATTTCAAGTATATCTTATATACTTATGTGAATTTCAAATGCATTTGCTTTAATTTTCATTTCATTTGCTTTTAAAAGTCAAACCATTAAAGCCATCAAGTACACATCATGTCCATCAAGTCATATCTACTTTATTAAAGTGACATGTTGTGAAGTCACATCACTTAAAGTGACAAGTGATTTGACGCTTGATGCGACTGATTGATTTGACGCTTGATGTGACTTGCGTTGCCGCACTCGAATTCGAAATACGAATGCGCTCGCAATCACACTCGAGCTCGGGTTCGTTAATTCCAAATTAACGATTTTTCCGTCGCGTCGTAATTAAATGATTACGCCTAGCGAATTCACTATTCACGTCGCTAACGAATTAATTCTAAATTAATTTGTTCGCCCGAATTAAAATCTAATTTTAATTCCGCGTCGAAATCTAATTTCGTTTAATATATCGAATATATTAATTTACCGATTAATTCCAAATTAATCGTTATCTCTCTCTAGAAGATATTTTATCCTCGATAAAATATCTCCGTAATTAATCCTAGATTAATTTTCTCTCTCTTCTATATAATCCCAGATTATTCAAGAGTGCGAGTTGTCCGTCATCGGTGGATTATCGGGAAACGACCAATGAGATCCCCGGATAAGTTGCCAGTAAATACGGTCGTCGGAGTATCTGAATCACGTACGTACCAAGTACTACGTTCTACCGATTTACGAGACAAGGTCGACTCCTAGCAAAGCACCAAGTCTACCCAATTCTCCGGACATATCCATTTAAGAATATTTAAGATCTGTATCAAGCGTAGTATACCAATGTATTGTGCGTATCGTCCCAGTATCGGATAGTCACGTGCTAGGGCTGGGGCTGGATAAGTGTCTACCCCATCCGAAGCACATATCAGATGCCTGGTAACATAGTCTCTATAATCGGATATTCATGACCTAGTCACAATATCCCGATTGGTTACGCAACACTCAAGAGCACTAGTACCGTATCCTGCGTGATATCATCTCCAATATGACTGAAGTGATACTTCCGTCTTGACATCACACCCAATACACTACGACTCTCTGATAAACCCAGAAGTGGTGTACGCAGAACCGGTTAAAGCCCTGTACCACCAAGACCAAAGTCTACCGATTATCGCAAGTATTAGCGATGCAAGTCTCAGGTTAAGACTATACACACCTACCTTGATTTCGGCCTCCCATAGACACCTAGTCATAATACCGATGGGATTCCGAGGGGTCTATCCAGAGCGAAGCTGTTTCCCGTACCATCGGTGAAACACGACCTCCTATCGCACTTGCATAAGTATCCAATACTTATATATATGAGAACTATGCCGTTGTGCCCTCACAACGCGCACAAGTGCAATACTAGCCTATTCCGCATTATCGATGTCCAGTCTCGATAATACTCCGGCTAGGGATATTTAATGATTAATCCTTCGGGGACTGATACTATCTCATATCATTCTCAATCCAGGAACTAATCATAGGGACCTCTCTTCATTTATAGATCTATGGTGATCTAATCACAAATGATGAGAGTGCAATTTCCTTGTCACATAGTTAATTTGCTACAACAACACAATGATCTGTGCAAATAGTGACGCTATGGGTCATTTTGTCCAACACGAGGCCCACATATTGTCAGCGGTATTGGGATGCGTCCCAGGGTTGAGGCCCCCGTTGTCAGTTGCAGTTATTGGGATGCGTCCCAGGATCGAGGTCCACTGTGACATCCACTCAGCTCGAGGCAGCAGGCAAGTCAGGTGGCAGCTGGCGAGCCAGGTAAGTAAAATGCATTGCATAACATTGATAGGATTGTTCTTGTGACACACTGCACAAGTCCCATCAAAGTGAGGGCGACTGTAGGCACTGCATTTTTGCATATAAGTCCCTATGATGATTCTCATTTGGAGACACTACCTTTTAAAGTCGAGGAAGTCGCGGGAAACGGACCTCGGAAGGGAATCAGTATTTTTGTTAGATTTTATTCGCTTGTTTAGCTTCGGGCTCGCTTGTTGGACCTCCGTTTTAAAGCACCTTGGCCCAAAACCCTTTAAATATACACCAAGCCCACTTCGCCCAACCCCATTCCTCTAGACTATTCACGACCAAAAACATAAAAAAAAAAAAACCAAAAACACTCATCAGCTCTCTCTTCACCCTTCACCCTCACTCACGTCCCCTTCTCACCCGCATACAAACATAAAAACAGCCCCCATGTCCACGTAGAGACTGCCACGAACACCATGCGCAGCCATTAACAGTCCCACTTCTAGGCAAACCACACTCCAATGAAGCTACCAGCCTCCCTCACAAGCCCATGTCCACGCCACGATCACAAACTGCCCAGTCCCTCTCATGTTCAGCGCCTTCACACGGCAAACCATTCAAATCTCACCCTCAAATTAATAGCCCTTAAGCCATAAACCAACAGCCCCCCCTGACCTAACACATTTGGCAGTGCACACATTCAAAAACAAACCGATTAAACCTAACCAGCACATAAGCCTCACGTCCCTTTGTCCATTCAACACACTGCCTCACGTTTAACAACCTCAAATTACTCTCATAACCGACAACAATAAACACGCCACAAACTGCCATTGACCTGCCTCTCCACGCAAATAACCCACACTGCCTTAACGTCAATAAACCCTTTGCCCCACGTGAGCAACCCCCACTCAGCACACACTCACGTTGCACCCTCCATCAGCGCCAAATAGCCACTCAATCAGCCCCTTTCAACACGTCACTGCATTCAACCTCAACGCCTCAAGCCTTCATCCATTGCCTTCATCCAGCACACTCACGCATCATCACTCAACGCCACTTGCCACAAAACACACACTGCACTGCCTCAAAAACTGCTGCATATCCCCTCACTGTCCTGTCCAGTTTTATCGCATAAATAACCCCTGAAACTATCCAGAAACTGTCCCAAAACTGCACCAAAAAACTATCCTGAAACCCCCTCAAAAACCACCGAAAACTACCCCCCAAACCAATCTAAACCAACCCAAAAACAGTGAATAAATCACCCTAAAACAGTCCAGAAAACTACAGGAAAAAAAATAGCAGAAAAAAGTGAAGAAACAGCTGCAAAATGGAGTGAAAATAGTAGCCCGAGCAGTGAAACCAGCGAGGAAAGACGTGAACCAGCGAACCAGAAATGTTACGGAGTTTTAGCCCTTCCAATGGCCTTGTAACGTGCTTCCGAGAGTCGACACAAAAGGTTAGACCTGAGGGCACTTTTCACATCCATTTTTATTCGTATTTTTACTGTTTATTGAATCTTATTTACATGATTATTGTGGAGTGATCCATGTTGTGGCCCTTGAATAGATAGAAAATGCATGTACTGTGAAATGGTGTAAGTTTTGGCCCTTGAATAAAATAGAAAATGTGTCGCCTCTTGTGGTATATAGGATGGAAACCCGGACATAAATTTCATAGCCGATTCCGAATGGACGGTAGTATGATCTGTACTCAGGATACAACTCCACGTACCACTTGAGTATATGGCACATATTTTATTTCATTTTATCTTGATTTATTTATTATCGTTATTTAATTTCTGCATGTCATTCGTTTATGTAATAATATGATGCGCATGGGCTTAGTAAGTCGGATTAAAGGTCCTCTATTTCGAGAGGTTAAAATCATTTACCACGATGCTTCGCCGCTCCGGATGAAGTATATTCGGTTGAATGTAAGATGTGTTCAATCGGGTATACAAAGTCCGATATTGTTGTCTTTATTTTTATATGCATTATGTTATTAGCGCATGGGCTTAGTAAGTTGGATTAAAGGTCCTCCATTTCGAGGGGTTAAAATCCTTTACCACGATGCTTCGCCGCGCCGGATGACGTATATTCGGTTGGATGTAAGATGTGTTTAATCGGGTATACAAAGTCCGATATTGTTGTCTTTATTTTTATATGCAGTATGTTATTAGCGCATGGGCTTAGTAAGTTGGATCAAAGGTCCTCCATTTCGAGGGGTTAAAATCCTTTACCACGATGCTTCGCCGCGCCAGATGACGTATATTCGGTTGAATGTAAGATGTGTTCAATCGGGTATAAAAAGTCTGATATTGTTGTCTTTATTTTTATATGCATTATGTTATTAGCGCATGGGCTTAGTAAGTTGGATTAAAGGTCCTCCATTTTGAGGGGTTAAAATCCTTTACCACGATGCTTTTCCGCGCCTTTTAGCCCATTATTATTTATTAAGTGTCATCTATTCATCCGTTTACGTATGTGTCATGTTGTTTACTACATTTTGGAGGTCACTGCTGTAACCCCGTTCGAACGCGTTTCAGAACGCCGCACGAACACATGTTTTCTGTCTCAGTTTGTTCGAACACGTTTATGAACGCTATTCGCATGCGAACCTTCTATTTACCGTTCGAATGCGGCTACGAACGCCGTACGAACGCCCGCGGTAAACAGGCCTTCTTCCATCACATCTCATGCATGGTTACTCATTTTGTCATTTACCTTTTTGATTGTTCATGTTCTCTCAGTTAGTTATTTATTGTGTTCACAAGATCACATGTTCGTTTCCATGATGCATGTTTACACGGTAGTTATCTACTTATGCTTCTGTATTCATCCATTCAACATGTTCATGAAGTTGTATGCTTGCCGTATTTCAATTTATCTTTATGCATGCAAATTCGGACATAGATTATATGCAAATAGGTTGTATGCAAATTTGGACATAGATTACATGCATATAGGCTGTATACAAATATGAAAATGTGTTACATGTGAACTTAGAAGAACTTTTGATTTATGCGTGCGAACTTAGAAATAGAATACCCTTAGGAATATATGTTGCTAGACTCGATTAAATTATTGCACAAATCATTTTATTACAAGTGGCATAAGTAAGGGACCATTTTGAACCCAACGGTTTGAGGTCTTCCCTTGCGAGGGTTGAGTGCGGCCTTAAATCATTTTCCCGGTTCACACCGAGTGGCGACTCCTTTATTCTCCGGTTTAGTCCCCCGCGGGCTACTTCGTACTCCCAACCGGGCCGCGAGCCCGGAACAGCATGTGTCGCCCAGTTTCTGTGTCCCACATTAAGAGGAAGTGATACAAGGTATTGAATCTCTATTATGGCAAAGTGCCATGATTGTCCGAAATGGATTCCATGTATACCAACCGAGTTTGGACACTGGTTGATGTACCGCAAGGCATTGTGCCTATTGCTACTATATAAGTCTTCAATAAAGACATACATGGATGGCAACAAACCAACGTACTAAGCTGGGCTTGTAGCAAAAAGGTATCATTATCAACATTGTGTCGATTACGACTAAACCTTTTACTTGTTGCCATAGTTAAATCCATTTGGATAATGCTTGCTGATGCTGCATGTTTCATTTATGAAATGTGGCAGCTGGATGCCAAAATCGCTTTCCTCAACGGAAACCTTTTGGAGGATGTTCATAACATCCTGACGGTTTTGACGTACCAAAATGAGCAAACAAGGTTTGCAAATTAATCCAATATATGGATGGATTGAAGCAAGCATTGCATTCTTGGAATTATCGTTTTGATGTAATCATAATGGTACATGATTTAATTCAAAACGGAAATGATTCTTGTGTATATAAGGAGGTTAGTGGGAGCGCACTGAGAGTGATTGTCCTAAGTAATTATGACAAGTCATTTCTTGGAAATGATATTCCAATAATTACCATCGGTGAAAGCTTGGCTTTCATGAAAATTCTCCGTAGAATTCTTGGGAGAAACAACCTTTATTCTAGAAATAAAGATCTACTTGGATAGATTTAAAGTTGTTGGCACTCTCCGAGAACTCATACATTGATATAAATGTACGCGACCTGGTGTCTCATATGCTTTGAGCATATGGAGTCACAATCAGGCCAATCCTAATGATAGTCACTGGATTGATGTTAAGAACATCCTTCAGTATCTTAGATGATCTCAGGATATTGTCTTATACTATGGAGAATGAGAACTTAAAGTTATTGGGTCCACTGCTGCAAGTTTCCTAACCGATAAGAACGACTATAAGTCGTAAGAACGGTACTATAAAGTTTGAATAACGGAATAGTGAGCAGGAAATCTTCCAAGCAAGATACTGTTACCGAATAAACAACAAAAGTGGATTATTGTTACAGCTGAGGCAGTAATAATAACCTAATCAGATTAGGAGTAGTTCTGTTAGCAGCTGAGCTAGGCTACATCACAGGATAAAGAATTAATGGTCTCATCAACGATCCAGATATATACATCAAATATTCATCTGATTCGTTCGGATCATACATCGTGGGGATGTGATGATCAAATAAATCACATCAGATAGTAATCATGCAAATCCGCTGATGAAAGTATTTTCTCAGCAGAAATTTGAGCGAACCGTACATAGTTCGGGTGTAGGACACTTGAGTGATTGGCTATAGGCCAAGTGGGAGATTGTTGGACAGTTATGACCCATAGCATCACTATTTGTACAGATCATGGTGTTGTTGTACAAATTAACTATGTGACAAAGGAAATTGCTCTTTTATTATTTGTAATTAAATTACCAAGATATATAAATGATAGAAGGTCCATATGATTAGTTCCGGATTGATAAGATATGAGACAGTATCAATCCATGAAGGTTTAATCATTAAATATCCCTAGTCGTAGTATTATCGAGACTGTACATCGATAATGCGGAATAAACTAGTATTGCACTTGTGCGTGTTATGGGAGCATAACAGCATAGTTCTCATATATTTGGTTACAGGATACTCATGCAAGTGTAATAGGAGGTTGTGTTTACCGATGGTACGGAAACAGCTTCGCTCTGGATAGATCCCTCAGAATTCCATTGGTAGTATGACTATGTGTCTATGGAAGTCCGAATCAGGGTAGGTGTATTTGGTCTTAACCTGAGACTTGCACCGCTAATACTTACGACAATCAATACGCTTTGGTTTACGTCGTCCAGGGCTTTAACAGATTCTGTGTACGCCTCTTCTGGGTATATTGAGAATCGTAGTGTATTGGGTGTGATGTCGAGATGGAAGTATCACTCCAGTCATAATGGAGATGATGATCACGTAGGATACGGAACTGGTTCTCTTATGTACTGCAGTCATCGGGATATTATGACTAGGTCATGTTTATCCGATTATAGAGACTAGTTACCAGAGATCCGATATGTGCTTCCTACGGTGCAGACACAATTCGAGCCCCAGGCCTTGCACGTGGCATCAGATGCTGGATCGAAATACACAATACTACATATACTACGCCTGATATAGATCACATATTCCAGTAAGAATATTTCTGGAGAATTGGGTAGGCACGGTGTTTTGCTAGAAGCCAACCATGTCTTGTAAATCGGTAAAAACGTAGTACTAGATACGTACGTGTTCGGATAGTCCGACGACCGGATTTACTGCCAACATATCCGGGGATCTCATGGGTCGCTTCCCAAAGATTCACCGATGACGTATGACTCACACTTTATTAAACTGGGATTAATTAGATGAGAGAGAAAATTAATCTGGGATTAATTACGAAGATATTGTATCTGGGAAAAAATATTAATTAAAGAGAGAGAGCGAATAATTTGGAATTAATCGATAAAATAATATATTCGATATATTATACGAAATTAGATTTCGACGCGAAATTAAGTTTAGAATTTAATTCGGGCAAACGAGTTAATTTAGAATTAATTCGTTAGCGACGTGAATAGTAATTTTGCTAAGCATAATTATTTAATTACGTTGTAACGAAAAAATTCGTTAATTCAGAATTAGCGAACCCGAGCCCGGGAGTGTTTACGGGCGCACTTTCATTGCGAATTAAAGTGCGGCCCACAAGTCACATCAAACGTCAAATCACTAGTCAATCAAGTGATGGAAGTCACATCACTTTGAGTGAAGTGATGTCTAGTCACTTTTGATGTGAAAGTGATGGAGGTGGTTGTGGCTTTAATGCATTGACTTTTTGAAAAAGAAAATTGGTATTAGATTTTTGGAAAATCATTTTACAATTTTTAACCACTTAACACATCTCACTCTCTCATTCTTCTCTTCTCCTCTCATGCCCAATGGGAATTTTTCTTCTTCTATTTTCTGCAAGTGCCGAGAATACAACGAGAAGCAAAGTGATTTTTGTGGCAAAATTACCAAGTGCTAGCACACTTCCGGAGTCTTGCGAAAGTGATAGGGAAACCGACTTGTGAGCATGGAATCACCACTTAGAGCTTGGAGCATCAATGGAGGACCATGGCCGAATTTGGAGCTCAAATTTTTAAAGATATCCGAGAGCCTCATGGACATAAAGCTTGATGATTTTTTTGTTCCTCGCATTGCCATAACCGATCATTGTAAGTATGATTCCGCCATGTTTTTACGAGTATTCACATATGTGTTTCATTGCTTGAAAATGATCATTGGGACTTAATAGAAACCCAACATATACCTGTCGGGCAGGGGTAGCCATAATTGGAACTTAATCTTAATGAATTCAGGTAACTTGGTTGACATAGACATATGATTAATTGAGTTACACTAGGTATTTGCATCTGACCATCGACATAGGCTTTTGCATAATTTCATGTTCCAGGTTAGTAAACCAACATATTACACAAACTTGAGATAACCACTTCATCTTTAAAAAGATATTGGAAGGATTTACAACCCTAGATAGTTTCTTAATATTGAATTTTCCCTTTTACTTTCGCACTTTTTTATTTATTCGTCTTTAGTTTAAAGTCACCATCCAATCAACAACCAATATATTAGATACTTGTAAAAATTTGGCTTAATAAATTAATAGCTTAGGTATTAAGTCCTTGTGGGATCGCTTGCGTTATACGTGTGTGATTACGTGCGCTTGCGTTATACGTGTGTGATTACGCCGGTCACTCGACCATAGAGGCTGAATATGTAGCAGCTTGTGAAGCAGCTAAGGATGCAGTCTGACTCCATAAATTCTTGGGAGATCTGGAAGTTGTTCCAGATATGGATAGACCACTCACACTTTATTGCGATAATAGTGGTGCAGTTGAAAACTCCAAAGAATCAAGAAGACACAAGAGAGAAAAGCATATAGAGAGAAAATAACATCTCATCAGGGAGATAGTGCAGAGAGGAGACGTTACCGTCCCAAAGATTGCATCCGCATAGAACCTGGCTGATCCATTTACAAAGACCTTGTCGGCTAAAGTGTTTGAAAGTCACTTAGATGGTCTAAGATTACGTGACATGTCACATTTGCTCTAGTGCAAGTGGGAGATTGTTGGGATGTATGCCCTAGAGCTACATGTAATGTAAACAGATTTATGGGTTTTGAAATAAAATGATGCATTATTCATTTATCAAAGTGGTTATTTAATTTTCGCATATTATAAATTATCTTGATTACCCTAGATTACTTATGTGCCTTCAGACTTAGTTTATGAGTGTCATACACAAGCAGATTTAAGTCTGAAATTAGTAATCTTAAATAGTCTATAGAGAGCAAACAAAACGGGTACTTTGTTTGTGGTTTATATATAGATGCGGTCCATTCTATATTTGTATGGTGACCACTTCTGGGTTTATCAGAGAGTCGTAGTGTATTGGGTGTGATGTCAAGACGGAAGTATCACTTCAGTCATATTGGAGATGATATCACGCAGGATACGGTACTAGTGCTCTTGAGTGTTGCGCAACCAATCGGGATATTGTGACTAGGTCATGAATATCCGATTATAGAGACTATGTTACCAGGCATCCGATATGTGCTTCGGACGGGGTAGACACTTATCCAGACCCAGCCCTAGCACGTGACTATCCGATACTGGGCCGATACGCACAATACATTGGTATACTACGCTTGATACAGATCTTAAATATTCTTAAATGGATATGTCCGGAGAATTGGGTAGACTTGGTGCTTTGCTATGAGTCGACCTTGTCTCGTAAATCGGTAGAACGTAGTACTTGGTACGTACGTGATTCGGATACTCCGACGACCGTATTTACTGCCAACTTATCCGGGGATCTCATGGGTCGCTTCCCGATAATCCACCGATGACGCACAACTCGCACTCTTGAATAATCTGGGATTATATAGAAGAGAGAGAAAATTAATCTAGGATTAATTACGGAGATATTTTATCTAGGATAAAATATCGTCTAGAGAGAGATAACGATTAATTCGGAATTAATCGATAAATTAATATATTCGATATATTAATTGAAATTAGATTTCGACGCGGAATTAAAGTTAGATTTTAATTCGGGCGAACGAATTAATTTAGAATTAATTCGTTAGCGATGTGAATAGTGAATTCGCTAGGCGTAATCATTTAATTACGACGCGACGGAAAAATCCTTAATTTGGAATTAACTAACCCGAGCCCGAGTGTGATTGCGAGCGCATTCGTATTTCGAATTCGAGTGCGGCAACGCAAGTCGCATCAAGCGTCAAATCAATCAGTCGCATCAAGCGTCAAATCACTTGTCACTTTGAGTGATGTGACTTGACAACATGTCACTTTAATAAAGTAGATGTGACTTGATGGACATGATGTGTACTTGATGGCTTTAATGGTTTGACTTTAAAAAGCAAATGAAATGCAAATTAAAGCAAATGCATTTGAAATTCACATAAGTATATAAAATATACTTGAAATGAATTTCAACACACAACAACTACACATTTCATCTCTCTCATTATTCTCTCTTCTCTCACGCCAAAATCAGAAAATGCTCACTGGTTTTTGAAGCCAAATGGCGTGAACAAAGGGAAGTAAGAGTTGGGTTTTCATGGTGAAAACCGCAAGTGCTAGCACACTACGAGTCCTGCGAAGGTGGTAGGGAGGTTCGCCCATGAGCTGGGATCCGTCGGACGAGGCTTGGAGCTCCGTTTTCTCATCTCAAATCTGAAAATTCTAGGCAGTGGACTGCACAGCTTGGGCGTCGTTGGCAGTGAATTTTTGGGCTTCATTCGTCTCCAAATCGACTCAACCGATCGATGTGAGTATTCCGCTACCTCCGTTGATGTGTTCACACATTGTTTTCATTGCTTGTTTGATCTTGGGACCTAGATTAATACCAACAATGGCATCAAGAGCTTAGGTTCAAGCATGAAAATTGTAGGGCTTAAAATTTGGGTAAATGTGTGTTGAGCATGATTTGAATAAATTGATTGTTTGAGTATGCTTATAACATGTCTAAATGCATTTTGGTTGGACCAATTTGTTGAAAATTGATTTGGAATAATTTTCCCCAATTTTTGTCACTTGGCCGAATGTGTGGATCATTTTGGAATTCTTGGAATTTTTGTTTTTTTGATTCATTTGATGAGTTGGAATCATTTAGGATAATGTTAATTTGAAACTAATTGGATTGGATTTTGAATTGAACATAAAATCCCCAAATTGATCACCTTGGCCGAATGGTATAATGCCCTAATGTCTTGGATTTTTGATGTTGGATGTGTATGGAAATCATTTAGGATGTTGATTTAATGTCGATTTTGGGTTCGATTGGATTGAAACCAAATCGGACACAAAATCCCTCCTTGGCCGAGAGCTTTGAAGCATGTAAATGGGTTTGATTTTTCAATTTATGTGTTGGACATATAATAATGAATTGAGTATGATTAATTGGACTAATTTAGTGTTTTGGAAATGTTGATTTAGTTGATTAATCATGTAATGCACTTTAGGTAATTAAATTGCGGAATTGGATTCATGAAATTTAATTATTTAGGCTGAAATTGGATTTGGGCTTCTAATGTTGTATTTGGGCCTATTGGGCTTGATTTTATCAAGTTGGGTTTAGGCCAAATGGATTGGATCCAATTGGGCCCAAAAACTTAACCATAAAGCCCAAATGCAACTAATGAACCTTTAAAGTTCAATTGGGCCTAATGGGCCAAGATTGATTTATGGGCTTATGGGGTAAATCCCGGATTGGACTTTGGTTATCGGTTTGACCCGAGTTGACCAAAAGTCCACGCCTTAAGAAATCAATTAAAAGCCCATTGGACTTTAATTGAATTGACGTTGGACGTTAATCGGTCTTTGAGAAGCGTTACGATTAAATTTGGAATTTAAATCGTAAAAGGTTTATTAAATTAAAGTGTAATGTTGAATTTGGAATTGAATAGTGAATTAGTACTAAGTACATGTTAAATTAGATTTAATAATGTAGTTTAATTTAATTCATGAATTCGTACTTTAAGTACTTATTCGCAAAAACGAGTTTGACTCTAACAAAATCAAATCGTTGTTTGAACATTGGATGATCACTTAATTATCAGATTAATTAATTTGATTAGATTGATTGATAGCATGCTTATGTGTGTGAATACGTGGTTGTGTTGAATGAATAATGTATATCGGATGGATATTAGATGGGTGGGCAATTTTAGAAATTTTTGGAATAAATTCGATTTATTAAATTGGACCTGCGTGTCCAGCCTTATCACCTTCATTCTCTTTGTATTCTCTTCTCACCTATTCCCCTCTATGTATATGAGGTTTCTTTAGAAGTGTAGTGTAACGGGTAGAAGTAATACAAGTGCTAGCTTGAGTGAGAAAGGGAGAGATTTGATCTAGGATCAATGTGTTAAGTATCCATCCGCATATCATTATTATTTATTTTCATACTCGCTTTATTATGTATTTAGAATGCATGTTTAAGGGTGTATGATGATGAGACCTTAACAAAGATAATTAAATTGGTAGCCAATTTGCACGCGAAAAACCCTCGTTAAATATCAAGCGTTTATTTTCCTTCCATTGAGTGATTCTTACTCAAGATCCGAGATTGGCAGGGGTTGTTGGCCAAAGTCAAGCCCTTGTCCGTAAAAGATGTGTTTTAATCATGAGGCTTTGTTCCATATCGGTGTCGTGTCCAAGTTGTGGTTTGTTGGTCAAAGTCAAGACCACTTCTTGTCCATTGACATTGATTACGAAGCTTCCATGTCAATGGGTCCGCGCTTGACTGTGATCACTAGGTTTGTTGTGCCAAAGCCAAGGCCTAGTTGATTCAGAGGAAAAATGTTAGGGTATACATTCGATGTATAGGCATATATAAGATATATGTTTGGGACTTGGATGTCCACCTACTGGATCTAGGAGTTGGATGAGATCCAATTGATCTTCGAGATCTACCTAGTTAATTATCATACAATTTGTTGGCCAAAGTCAAGATTATGTGATATTTAACGGGATCCTAGCCCACTAGGAAACACGGTTTCCCGAGTACTCGACAGAGGGTTAGAGGCTCGACGAAAAATAGTGGGAGGCAAGTATTGAATTTGCAACATTCGTTCGAATACTCGCTAAACGCGCTCATCTATTTTACTCGTCATATTAATCAAAAGTATTAGTTGGACTAATATTTTATGTTGTTTTAAAAATATATATAGTTGGACTATATACAAACTCATTCAATATATAGTTGATTTTATAATTGGATTATAGTAATCAATATAATTGAATTAAAATGATAGTTGATTTTATAATTAGATTATAGTAATCAATATTAAAATTATAGTTGATTAAATAATTGGATTATTGTAATCATTATAATAAATAGTACCTTATTAAAATTGATTAAATAGTTGGACTATTGAAATCAAGAAAGAATTGAAAAGTTGAATATTTAAAATATATAATCCTTGGGTTAAATGTTTTAAATGATTTAATTTTCAATTGGGAATTAATAATAGCTTAATTTGTTTGATAAAATAACTTATTATGACTAGCCCATAATTAAGCAAATAAGTAGAGCATAAAATCTTTGGAAGATTTATGTGATGATGACTTTAGTGCTTAATTTAATATACTTATCATAAATCTATCTCTAGATTTAAAAGTATTAAATTGCAATTAATAATTCTTAGAGAATTGATTTGACTATTCTAGAGGTGAAAAGTCAAAGTTTGTAATTGGGCGTGTTGCACAAGGTGCACATCATTTCGATATTCCGAAACCCAAGGCTTGGCCAAAGGTTTGTGAAATATTGAAAAGATAATTGACATATCCCAAAGTGACAACCATTTGGATATGGAAGACACGAAGGAATTAAAGAAAGGGCGAGACTCTAACTTTAAAATATTTGTCAAAGTTATGTTCACTACTAGTATTGAAATTGGATTTTAAATACTTAGTGTGGTACATAAAATATATGTATTGATGTTCAGAATCCGCTATGAGCTGGATACTGACTTCAAGCCGAGATTTCTCTGCGAATCGGAAACGGGACGAAAGTCGCTGTTTCGACCGTAGATACCTAAGTTTAGGAACTACCCTTCGGGTATGTACTTAAATTAGGAACTGTTATAATGTAACTAGTTTGACTAGAGACATTATCTCTATATCAGTGTTTAATCCATTGCGGATAAAACCTTTATATTCTAGAAAACTAAGTGTTTCATTATATAAAGATGATACTGAGAAAAATACATTAGATGTAAATAACAGAATTTATATTTTGAATATAATAAGATCTCAAACATATAAAAATGACAAATAAATAGCTCAAATTGATTTGATCAATAGAGACTTATTTGTGGCATTGTTGTCTAGGACACAATTAAACAAGACTCGTATATCCACACTTTTGAAGAGTGGGTACTAGGACTGATTTGACTATTCAAATAAGGTCTGCGAATCTAGTTTATTAGGTAAAGTACCTAAAATACTATTTACTTAAGTAATAGTATAAGGGCCACCGATCTGTTAGCCCTATTCATGGTGAAGTTTGTGGGCCCATATCTAGCTAGGCTAGATGTGAACATGAATATTTCGTGACCTTGACGGATGTAGCATCACGTTATGGTTATGTGTTTCTTTTGAAGAACACATATCGTAAACTTTTGAAGTTTCGACACGAAGTAAATTAACAGATCGGCTATAGTATCATTCCGCCACGGTAAGACCGTAATGGAAAATACTTAAGCAGTAAGTTTCATATGTACATGAAAGAGTACGGTATTCTTTCATATGAGGACTCCTCCTGAGACACGTCAGTTAGACGGTGTGTCCGAACTAAAAACCGAATTTTGTTGGACATGATAAGGTTTATCACGAGTCGCTCTGAGCTACTGTTTCCTTCAATAGGATATGTATTAACAGTGCAAAACTTATTTAGAATAAGGTTCCATATAAATCTGTTTGACAGATGTCATATAGGATATGAACAGGGAAGAAACGAGGTTTCTCATTCCTAGTAATTTGGGTATGCCAGGCATAACGTTTGGATGATACCAAACTAAGAACCCAAATTGGATAAGTGCCAATATAGGTTATCCTAAGGGAAACCTTATGTATAGTACTTATAAATCTCAAATGAGAACAATGTGATTGTTGCTCACCATGCGGTTTTTCCTGAGAGGAATACCGATATGCAGTGGTCAGTGGGAGGATAGTGATACTCGATGAAAATCGGAGTAATACTGTTCAAGGCACGAAGTCCTTAATGGAACACAAATAGTTCATCTATGATGAATCTATACCATTAATCTTCAAATACACAAGACACTCGTAGATCAGATAGAGTCAGAAAACAACCTAGGGTATGGGTTTCTGATCTAACCTCATAAAGATGTCAATCTTATGAAGGTATATCCACCGACTACGTTTTGAGGAAGTGATACGAGGTATCGACTCCCTATTATGGCAAAGTGCCATGAGTCCGAAATGGATTCCATGTATAACAACTATTTTGGATACTAGTTGTTGTACCACAAGGCATTGTGCCTATTGGTACATTAACGTCTTCAAGGAAGACATACATGGAAGGCAACATACCAACGTGCAAAGCTGGGCTTTTGACGGAAAGATATCGTTATCAACATTTTGTTAATAACGGTTCAACCTTTTTACCTGTTGCCATGGTAAATCCATTTTGAAGATGCTTGTTGATAACTGCATATTTCATTTATGAAATGTGTCAGTAGCAGATCAAAATCGCTTTCCTGAAAAGGAAACCTTTTGGAGGATGTTTACAACATCCTGACGATTTTGAATAACCGACAAACAAGGTTTGCGGGTTATTCGATCCATGTTTGGATTGAAGCAAGCATAAGGTTCTTGGAACTGTCGTTTTGAAATAATCATAATGATTTATGATTTGACTCAAAACGAAATGATTCTTCTGTATATAAGGAGGTTAGTGGGAGGGCACTGACAATGAAATTCCCATAAAACAATTGGTGAAAGCTTGGCTTTCATAGATATTCTTTCAATAGAAATTCTCCGTAGAATTCTGGGGAGTAACAACCTTTATTCAATGAGTAAAGATCTAACTGGGATAGATTTGGAGTTGTTAACACTCTCTTGGAAATTTTACATTTAAAATGTACTTGATAGGGTGTCTCATACGCTTCGAGCATATGGAGTCACGATCAGGTCAATCCAAGTGATAGTCACTGGATTGAACATTAAGAACATCTGTTAGTATCTGAGAGAACTAAAGATGCTGTCTTAAACTATGGAGAAGGAGAACTTGAAGTGACTGGGATCACTGCTGCAAGTTTCCATACAATTAAATACTACGTACTATAAAGTTTGAATAACGGGACAGTGAGCTGGAAATCTCCCAAGCAAGATAACTGTTGCCGAATAAACAACAAATGTGGATTATTGCTACAGCTGAGGCACCAACAGAAGCCATTTGGATCGAAAATAAATCTAATTAGATTAGATATAGTTCTTTTAGCAGCTGAGCTAGGCGTCAGCACAGGCTACGGAATTAAAGGTCTCATCGACGATCCAGATATATACTTCTATATCATCTGATTCGTTTGGATCACACATCGTGGCGATGTGATGATCGTATAAATCGCGTCAAACGATTATCAAATAAATCCGCTGACGAAAACCTTTCCTCAGCAATTTGAGCGAACCGTACATAGTTCGGGTGTAGGACACTTGAGTGACTCGCTATGTGCCAAGTGGGAGATTATTGGACAAAATGACCCATAGCGTCACTATTTGCACATATCATTGTGTTGTTGTAGCAAATTAACTATGTGACAAAATGACCAAAGAGTAAGGCGTGGCTCTTGTTGCCGTTCTCACAGATGTTCTGTACCCTCACAGGGCTTACAGTAGCTTATCAGCCCAATCCCTATAGTTTTCTGTCATCTTGGCTATTATCTTCTTTACTGTCTTATTGGCTGCCTCAACTGCCCCATTTGCTTGCGGTCTGTAAGGTGATGACTTGTGATGTCCAATCCCGTATTTCTGTAGCATTACCTTCGTTTCCCCTTGAAACTAAACTCCGTTATCTGTCACTACATGATGCGGCATCCCATATCGACATATGATGTTCCGAGCTATGAATTTTTCCATCTGCTTTGCTGTGACGTTACGAAATGACTCATCTTCCACCCATTTTGAGAAGTAGTCTACTGCCACTACTATGAAACGATGTCCATTCGATGCATTCGGTCGAATTTCTCCGATCATATCAATTCCCCAAGCTGAGAAAGGCCACGGCTCTGATAGCCCATGCAACTCTGTGTGCGGCAGATGATTCAAATTACCGTGTGCTTGACAATCATGACAATATTTTACCAACTTTGCACAGTCTGTCTCCATGGTCAACCAGAAGAAACCCTGTCTTACAATCTTGCGAGACAAATTCAACCCATTCATATGCGGTCCACAAACCCCGGTATGTATTTCTTCTATTGCCTTCTGAGCCTCTTCTTTTCTCAAACACTTCAACTGAACGCCATTTATCTGTCTCTTATACAATTCTCCTTTCAAAATCACATATTGAGAAGCCAACTTCTGAATGGCTATTCTGTCTTTTCTGCTTGCTCCTTTTGGGAATTCTCTGTGTGCCAGGTATCGCTGAATATCATGGTACCAAGGTTTTCCGTCGTCGATCTCTACTTCCAAAACTCTTTCTATCTCATAAACAGGTCTGCTTGCTGTTGTCAGTACTAATGGTCTCATCACTAACTTCTCTGGATTTTCCCAAGTCGCTGCAAGTGTAGCTAATGCGTCTGCCATTTGATTCTCTTCTCGAGGCAAGTGCTGAAACTTACAATCGGGGATAACCTGTGCCAACTCTATGAGGTGAAAAAGGTACGGTTTCAACTGTTATTCCTTCAATTCCCATTCTCCTTGTATCTGTCGGACTACCAACATCGAATCTCCGTGGACCTCCACGCTCTCAGCCTTCAAGGCTATCAATGCAGTCAATCCAAAAACACATGCTTCATACTCGACCATATTGTTAGTTACTCCGAACGTCAACCTCTTGGCCATAGGCAAAGTCTCTCATTCAGGAGTCACTATTACGATCCCAATGCCAGTTACTTTGCAATTCACTGCTCCGTCGAAATACATTTTCCACCCTTTGACTGTTATTGCTTGGATCTCTTCATCTAGGAATTCAAACTTGTATTGATCCCCTTCAATAGGTTGTAATGCCAGGAACTCTGCTACGGCTCGCCCTTTGATTACTTTGGAGGTGAGATACTCAATGTCGAACTCTGTCAGCAACACTAACCATATGCCCAACTTCCCCACTAGGGAAGGCACTGAATGTAGATACTTCAAGGGATTTTCTTTGCCCACCACCTGTACCATCATTGCCCATAGGACTGCCAAACAGATCTTTTATACTTCTTGATAACGGGCTTCATACGGAAGCATCTTCTTACTGAGATAGTAGACTGCATGCTCTACCCCTGTCTCATCTACCTGTACCATCATTGCCCTCAGTGCTTCTGATTCTATGGCCAAATACAATATCAAAGGTCTGCCCGGTCTCAGAGGTTTCAATACATGAGGCTTTACCAAGTACTCTCTGATCTTGTCGAATGCTGCTTGACATTGCTCATTCCATTTCACTGGCTGATCTTTTCTCAGCAGTTTGAAGATAGGCTCACATACTGACGTCAACTTGGCAATGAACCGACTGATGTACTGAATTTTCCCGAGGAATGCTCTGACTTCTTTCTCAGTCTTCGGTGCTGGCATCTCTGTGATTGCTTTGATTTTCTCAGAGTCCACCTCTATTCCTCCCATTCCCACTGTATGTCCCAACAACTTTCCTGATGTTACCCAAACACACATTTCTTGGGATTCAGCCGCAAGTTGTATTTGTCAACCCTCTGAAGGAACTTCTCCAGTGCTTCTATATGCCCAATTCTTGTCTCTGATTTCACTATCATGTCATCCACATACACTTCATTCTCTTTGTGCATCAAATCGTGGAATAGCGTAGTGGCCATCCGCTGATAAGTAGCTTCTGCATTCTTGAGCCCAAATGGTATTACCTTGTAACAATATGTGCCCCACTCGATGACAAAGGCCGTCTTGTGCTTGTCTTCTTCAGCCATGAGAACCTGATTGTATCCTGAAAACCCGTATGCAAATGAATACTTGGCAGATAAAGTCGTACTGTCAACTAGCACATCTATATGAGGTAGAGGAAAATCATCTTTCGAGCAAGCCTTGTTAAGATCTCTGTAGTCCACACACATTTTGACCTTCCTGTCTTTCTTCGGCATTGGCACAATATTTGCCAACCACTCCGGATATTTCACTACTTCCAGGAACCCCACATCTATCTATTTCTTGACTTATTCTATGACTTTCTCGGCCCACTCAGGTCTCATCCGTCAAAGTTTCTGTTTCACCGGCTTCATATTTGGATAAGTTGGTATGGTATGTTGGGCGATGCTTCTGTCTACTCCAGGCATGTCCTCATAGGACCAAGCAAATACTTTGGCATATTTGGCTAATACTTCTTCTAATTTCTCCCGCTCCTCAGAGGTAACCTCACTTGTAATTAGAATTTCCTTGGGGCTCTCTGGCGTACCAAGGTTGAATGCATTTGTTCTGGTGGAACGGATATCAAATATACTCAAGTCATGCAAATTGAAATGGAGAGACTCAGACGAGTAAGAAAAATGATTGTCTTTATTACTAGCAGATGCAGGAATACATTCAAATAAATCAGAGAGATAAACATCTTCATCTTCCACAGATGCTTCATCTCCCACAGCTGGGTCTTCCTCAGTTTCTTTATTCCCCTCAAAGGTCAGACTCTCCAGTTTCATCAGCGCTTCTTCCCATTTCTCTTCTTCCTTCTTCATAATTTCCGATGCCAGTGACTTCTCACCCAACACATCCTGAAAGATCTCAAATCCGGGTACCACGATCCCATTGACTTCTATCGGTTCAGGTTCTCCCTGATATCCCGTTGCCTTCATAAAGCATTCCATCAGCTTCAACCCTTTCTTCTTGGCTTTCGGCTTATCCTCATCAGACATGTATCCCAACCCTCTCCGGGTAGTCTTCCCCTTAAAGTTCGGAAATGTTGAACCTTTACCCGGCTCAAACTTCATCTTTTCCATGATCCTAGCCACCATAGGATCCACCAACTCCTCAAAAGTTACCGACACTTGGAACCTTGTGAAAGGTTGTATTTCCAAAGTAGCCACAATATTATCTACCCCAGCTTGGATGGTGATAATCTCTCCCCAGTACGGGAACTTAAGAACCTGATGTAGAGTGGAGGGTACGCCCCTAAGCTTATGAAACCAAGGCCTTCCCAACAACAAAGCAAAAACGGCCGGGATATCCAGCACTGTGAACTGAATTTCATCCTCAATCGGGCCGACCTTGACTACTGCAGTAAAGGTACCATCAACTCCCCGCTTGCTATCATCATAAGCCTTGATAGTCATACTGGAGGGGTCCAGATCCGTTGCCTTCATACCCAGCCTTGCCAAAATCTTCAATGGGCACACATTGATGGATGAGCCATCATCTATCATCACACAAGATGTCTTCTTGCCCCTCACTTCAGCTCTGATGAATAAAGGTTTTTTATAGTTCCTTCCCTCAGCCGGGAGTTCCTCATCAGAAAAGGTTATTATCTGCAAAGCTTCCTTTTGCACTGATCCGACAAACATCGCAGAGGTTGGCATCCTCCGTCACCACTATCTTGCTCAAGGCCTCAACCATGGCCCGCCTGTGCTCCTGAGACGAACACAATAATTCCCAGATGCTAACATGTGCCCCTGTCTTCCTCAACTGACGTAGCACTGCATCCCCCTCAGTATTCTCCATATTTTCAGACACTTCTCTGCCTTCCGTTAACACTTCCTTATCCTTCTCAACTGTATCACTGTAGAAACGCCCACTGCGTGTCATTCCTCTCACCTCCTCTTCATCACTACTGGAGAAGTCTCCCCAGAAATTCTTTCCCTATTATGTTTCATCTTCGCTGTTGCTAACCCAAATTCCCAGGCAAAAGGCTTGGTAGTCAAAGGATTTGAGGACAAGGCTTTCGGGCAGGCCAGAGTTTATCATATAAGTTGGTGGTGGGTGTTGGGTTTCTATTAGGTCCCAAGGATCAAATCAAGCAGTGAAAACCATGTGCGAATACTCAAAGAAGTTGCGGAATACTTACAATGATCGGTTGAGCGATGCGATGAACACAAAAAACTTCAAGCTATCCTCCAAGGTGGCTTACGGCAATTGTAGTTTTTTATCCTCCAAATTTTCGGCCATCACCTCCAAGTGTGCTCCAAGAGTGTCTTCAAGCTCCAAGCTTTATTTGGTGATTCCATGCTCATGAAAAAGATTCCCTATCACCTTTGTATGTCCTCTTTTGAGTGCTAGCTCTTGGTAATTTTTGCCACAAAAATCATCATGTTGATTCTCCTTAAATTCGGCAAAACCAGAAAATGGAAGAAGAAAAATGGCCTAAAGCCGTGAGAGAGAGGAGAGGAAAGAGAGAAGAAAATGTCTTCTTTTGTGTAAATGTTTTCTAAAAACATATACCAAAATTTTGGTCAAAGCTTTTCAAAAAAGCTAAACAATTTTGGAGGCAAAAAAATGCATTAAATGCATTCAACAACTTCCATCAACTATTCACATCAAAAGTGACTAGACATCACTTCACTCAAAGTGATGTGACTTCCATCACTTGATTGACTAGTGATTTGACGCTTGATGTGACTTGTGGGGCGCACTTGAATTCCAAATGCGAGTGGGCCCACAAACACTCCCGGGCTCGGGTTCGCTAATTCCGAATTAACGAATTTTCCATTGCGAAAAAATTAAATCTAATTAATTAAATAACTTTGCCTAGCAAAATTAATATTCTCGTCGCTAGCGAATTAATTCTAAATTAACTCGTTCGTCCGAATTAAAATCTAATTTTAATTTCGCGTCGAAATCCAATTTCGTATAATATATCGAATATATTATTTTATCGATTAATTCCAAATTAATCGTTCTCTCTATTTAAATAATATTTTATCCTAGATAAAATATCTCTGTAATTAATCCCAGATTAATTTTCTCTCTCATCTAATTAATCCCAGATTAATAAAGTGCGAGTCATACGTCATCGGTGAATCTTCGGGAAGCGACCCATGAGATCCCCGGATATGTTGGCAGTAAATCCGGTCGTCAGACATTCCGAACACGTACGTACCTAGTACTAAGTTTTTACCGATTTACAAGACATGGTTGGCTTCTAGCAAAGCATCATGCCTACCCAATTCTCCAGAAATATTCTAACTAGAATATGTGATCTATATCAGGCGTAGTATACGTAGTATTGCATATTTCGATTTAGTATCGGATGTCACGTGCAAGGCCTGAGGCTAGAAATGTGTCTGCCCCATACGAAGCACATATCGGATCTCTGGTAACTAGTCTCTAGAATCAGATAATCATGACCTAGTCATATTATCCCGATGACTGCAGTACATAAGAGAACTAGTTTCGTATCCTACGTGATCATCATCTCCACTATGACTGGAGTGATACTTCCATCTCGACATCACAGCCAATACACTACGATTCTCAATATACCCAGAAGAGGCGTACTTAGAACCTGTTAAAGCCCTGGACGACCAAAACCAAAGTATATTGAATGTTGCAAGTATTAGCGGTGCAAGTCTCAGGTTAATACCAAATACACCTACCCTAATTCGGACTTCCATAGACACATAGTCATACTACCAATGGAATTCCGAGGGGTCTATCCAGAGCGAAGCTGTTTTCCGTACCATCGGTAAAACACAACCTCCTATTACACTTGCATGAGTATCCTATACCCAAATATATGAGAACTATGATGTTATGCTCCATAACACACACAAATGCAATACTAGTCTATTCCGCATTATCGATGTCCAGTCTCGATAATACTACGACTAGGGATATTTAATGATTAAACCTTTATGGATTGATACTGTCTCATATCATCTCAATCCGGAACTAATCATATGGACCTTCTATCATTTATACATCTTGGTAATCTAATTACAAATGATAGAAGAGCAATTTCCTTTGTCACATAGTTAATTTGTATAACAACACCATGATCTGTACAAATAGTGATGCTATGGGCCATAACTATCCAACAGTGGACGGAGTGATAATTCGGCATGGGGTTTTTATGTGTGTTAGGCTGTTCTGTTTCAGGGTCGGGTATCTTTTTGGAGTCTATAAGGTCCTGGATTTCATGGAGAAGGCGGGCACAATTGTTAGTGTCATGGCCCTTCTGTTGATGGAAATGGAAATAGTGGTTCATGTTGAGATGCGGTGGTGGAGGGTGTGGAAGTGGTTTGGTCTCTGGGGGTTTCAGAAGTCCCTGTCTCTTTAATTTCTCTAGCGCCTTAGACAAGGGTCTACCCAGGTAGGAGAATCGCCGATTCCGGATAGCAGCAATCTCAGCAGAAACAGGCTTGGTACCTGATGTCCCCCCAATGGGCCTCCTGTTCAAGCTATAGAACTTTCTGTTCTCAGCTTTTTTTTCTTCAATATCCATGACAGTCTCCCTCAACTGTCGAAAATCAGTAATCATGGAGGTCATTCTCCTCAGCTTTCCATAAATCGAGGGCTTAGTACCCTTGATAATCATCTTTATCTGGTCATTCTCTGAGGGCCGAGTCTGTATTTTCAAGAGATGGCTCCTCTAACGGTCTACATATTCCTTGAAGCTTTCTTCTGGCTTCTGTTTGGTATTTTCTAAGTCCCGGAGTGACAAGTCGATCTCCAGATCTGTAACATATTGTCTCAAAAAGGCCTCTTCCAATTCCCTCCAATCCTCATTGATATTTCTCTCCAAGCTGTGATACCATACTACGGGTACCCCATCGAGTGACATCCCAAACATTTTCTGAACCTGACGCTTGGATAGACCCACTGAACTCATAACTGAAACATACTGCCGGAGATGGACCATTGGGTCCCCATTCCCATTGAACTTGGCTATATCCGACATTTTAAACTGAGCTGGCAACTGTTCCTCAAATGTCATTGCCTCATAATCCAATAGATCTTCGTGCTTGCCCCTCATCTTACGGGTAACCGAATCTACATGATCTCGAAGTTTCTGCAGTTCAGTTTGAGACCCTGCCACTTTCCCCGTAGCATATTCAACCATATCATCATCAAAACCCGGAATATAATCATTCAATCTAGTCGGAGAGTCTTCACACCTCTCATTCTCAGAGTTTCCCCCAACACGGGGCACATCCATATTGGCCATAGCAGGAGTCAAGGCTTGCAACTGTTCAGTAACCTTGGTGAGATTGGTTTCCAAGTGATCCATACAGGATGTTTCATTCTCTGATTCACTCATGTTTGCTATCAGCCTTTTAACAAGTCTTCCATTTTCCCTAACCCAACCGATATCTATGATGGCTTTTAAGACACATGAGAGTTAACATGATGTGTGTATGCATGAGATGCATGAGATACGTGCGATGTATGGAACATATAAATCGGCCCATTACCATTTTAAAGCATTCAATCACACTGTTGCGTGGTGCAAACTTGTCCCAATTGAAAAGGCCCAACAGGTTTACACCTTTGTGATAACATGGTTAAACAACTTCAAATGATAAGGGGCCCAAACACAGGGTGGCCCATCAGCATTTTAGAAACTTTTGGCCCAATTGTCATATGATACGAACTCGTCCCAGTTCGCATTTCTGACAAGAGGTCCAACTGCATCCAAATGATGATGGTCCCAAGCATAAAAAGATAATTCAAACATAAAGCAATAATTTCTACAGAGTGGCCCATCGACATTTCAGAAGCTTTTGGCCCAATTGTCATAGGATACGAACTCGTCCCAGTTTAAATGGCCCAACAAGTTTGCATTTCTGACAAGAGGTCCAATTGCATCCAAATGAGGATGGTCCACAAGCACAAGGAAATAGTTACTATAGGCCATACGACTCCGGTCTACTTGTGGGTTTGCGGGAGTGTGGAAAAAACTCTCGCTGGCGAAGGATTGCCCACAACTAGGTCTCCCCACTCAACGGTTCGAGCAAACAAGTGAGCGCACCTTTTTTATACCATACGGTACGTGCCAATGAGTTATGGTACGTGAATGACTGTCTAATGGATTTCCCGTTGTAGATTCCCCAGAGGGAGGGCGGAGCGAACTCTCTTAAAAACCCAAGCCTCTTAGGCTCTTATCATTTGGTGACAGGAATAAACAACGAGTCCTCCAAATTAGTCCATCACTGTAGGCTACGAGTACATGATTACCTAGGTGCCTTCACAGCTTTTCCTTATAGAAAGGTAGTGAATGAGGGAAGACACCAAACCATTACCTAGCCTTAAAAAGTGCCTTTGATTAAACCCCTTTCAACCCACGGTAAACACGGTTAATTAAAGCACAAATCACAAACATTACAAGACATTATTTCGGGGCCAATTCTCTATCCCCAGTGGAGTCGCCAGACTTTTGGACACAGAAATCGGTGACGCTATTCCAGGCCGTGGCCCGGTCGGGAGTACGGAGTAGCCCGCGAGGGAACTAAACCGGAGAAATAACATGGAGTCGCCACCCCGTGTGAACCGGGAAAATGATTTAAGGCCGCACTCACCCCTCGCAAGGGAAGACCTTAAACCGTTGGGTTCGGAATGGTCCCTTACTTATGCCACTTGTAATGAAAGGATTTGTACAATAATCTAACCAAGCCTAAGCAACATATATTTCCAAGGATAATCTACTCCAAAGTTCGTATGTATAAAATAAATCATCATAACGGCAAACATACGATATCACACAATAATCTCATGAACATGTTGAATCATCAAACACGAAAAATAAATAACAACCTAAATGTAAATGTAAATTGAATGCCCATTGAAAAAGAAGATAACCAAATCATGCATAGGGGAATAACGTACTAACGGCTAAATCATGCTTAAGAACCAAGTAACATAATAACGACCTAATCATACTTGAACACCATCTCACGAAAACATCAAATAGATGAATGCGGGAATACAAATAGATGATAACAATAAAAGTGTCAATAATGGAATGGTATGATTAATTACATAATACAAGAGAAATCACGCAAGAAGTAATTATGCATGAAATGAAAAGGAATCAGTTCAGTGTATGTGCGTTCGTGTAGCATTTGAAAACATGTTCGAACGGGACAAGACCTGATGCATGATAAAACAAAACGCATGAGCGTTCGAGTAGCATTAGTAAATGCGTTCGAACGGTAAACAGAAGGTTTGCGTTCGTATAGCGTTCGAGAACGCGTTCGAACGGGACCAGACCTGATGCATGATAAAACAAAGAAAACACATGCCCGTTTGAGTAGCGTTCGTAAACGCGTTCGAACGGTAAAAAAAAGGTTCGCGTTCGTATAGCGTTCAAGAATGCGTTCGAATGGGACAATACCTGATGCATGATAAAACAAAGAAAACACATGCACATTCGAGTAGCGTTCGTAAACGTGTTCGAACGGTAAATATCGAACGGAGAAACTGAACTTAGTTGGACATGGTAAGGTTAATGTTGAGTCGCTCTGAGCTAGCAATTTCCTTCTAAGGATACGCATTAAACAGTGCAATACTTATTTTGAATAAAGTTCCATAAAAATCTGTTAGACAGACTTCATATTAGATATGAACATGAAAGAAACCGGGTTTCTCATTCCTGAAGATTTGGGAATGCTGGGCATACTCTAAAAATTTGGATGATACCAAACTAAAACCCAAATCAGATAAGTGCCTATTTGTAGGTTATCTTAGGGAAACCAAATTATAGTACTTATACAACTCACAAGAGAACAATGTATTTGTTTCTCTCCATGTGGTTTTCCTAAGAGGAATTCCTATATGCAGTGGTAAGTGGGAGGAAAGTAAAAATCGATAAAAATTGGAGTGATACTATTCCAGGCACCGATCCCTTACGGAACATGAACAGTTCATCAGGGATGAAACTGTACCACAATATTCTAATACACAAGAACCGCGTAGGTCGGAGAGAGTCAGAAAACAACCTGGTAGGTATGGGTTTCTGATCTCACCTCATGTAGATGTCAATCTTATTGAGGAAGACGAATGGACTACGTATGAGGAAATGATACAAGGTATCAACTTCGGTTAATGGCAAAATGCCATGAAGTCTGAAATGGATTCAATGTATACCAACCAAGTTTGGACACTGGTTGATGTACCAGAAGGCATTGTGCCTATTGGTACTAAATGGGTCTTCAAGGAAGACAGACATGGATGGAAACATACAAATGTACGCAGCTAGGCTTGTACATAAAGGGTATCGTCAACAACATAGTATCAACTACGATGAAATTTTTTCACCTGTTGCCATGATTAAATCCATTCGGATAATGCTTGCTAATGCTTCATATTTCGATTATGAAATATGGCAACTAGACCCCAAAACCGCTTTCCTTAACGGAAACCTTTTGGAGGATGTTTGTATGCAACATCCTGACAGTTTTTTCGTGCCTAAACATACAAACAAGGTTTGCAAGTTAAATCAATCCATTTATGGATTGACGCAAGCATTGAATTCTTGGAACCATTGTTTTGATGTAATCATAATGGTATATGATTTAATTCAAAACGAAGATGATTTTTGTGTATATAAGAGGGTTAGTGGGAGCACACTGACATTCATTGTCCTTATTTTGATGATGTATTGCTTCTCGGCAATAACATTCCCATACTATAATCGGTGAAAGCTTGGCTTTCATAAAATTCTCCATGAAAAACCTGGGAGAAGCAGGCTTTATTCTAGGAATAAAGATCTACTGGGATAGATCTAGAAAGGTGCTGACACTCTCCCAGAGTTCGTACGTTTTGATATGTACGCAACCTGATGTCTCACAGATTACCTAGGTGCTTTCACAGCTTTTCCTTATAGAAAGGTAGTGAATGAGGGAAGACACCAAACCATTACCTAGCCTTAAAAAGTGCCTTTGATTAAACCCCTTTCAACCCACGGTAAACACGGTTAATTAAAGCACAAATCACAAACATTACAAGACATTATTTCGGGGCCAATTCTCTATCCCCAGTGGAGTCGCCAGACTTTTGGACACAGAAATCGGTGACACTATTCCAGGCTCGTGGCCCGGTCGGGAGTACGGAGTAGCCCGCGAGGGAACTAAACCGGAGAAATAACATGGAGTCGCCACCCCGTGTGAACCGGGAAAATGATTTAAGGCCGCACTCACCCCTGCAAGGGAAGACCTTAAACCGTTGGGTTCGGAATGGTCCCTTACTTATGCCACTTGTAATGAAAGGATTTGTACAATAATCTAACCAAGCCTAAGCAACATATATTTCCAAGGATAATCTACTCCAAAGTTCGTATGTATAAAATAAATCATCATAACGGCAAACATACGATATCACACAATAATCTCATGAACATGTTGAATCATCAAACACGAAAAATAAATAACAACCTAAATGTAAATGTAAATTGAATGCCCATTGAAAAAGAAGATAACCAAATCATGCATAGGGGAATAACGTACTAACGGCTAAATCATGCTTAAGAACCAAGTAACATAATAACGACCTAATCATACTTGAACACCATCTCACGAACACATCAAATAGATGAATGCGGGAATACAAATAGATGATAACAATAAAAGTGTCAATAATGGAATGGTATGATTAATTACATAATACAAGAGAAATCACGCAAGAAGTAATTATGCATGAAATGAAAAGGAATCAGTTCAGTGTATGTGCGTTCGTGTAGCATTTGAAAACATGTTCGAACGGGACAAGACCTGATGCATGATAAAACAAAACGCATGAGCGTTCGAGTAGCATTAGTAAATGCGTTCGAACGGTAAACAGAAGGTTTGCGTTCGTATAGCGTTCGAGAACGCGTTCGAACGGGACCAGACTTGATGCATGATAAAACAAAGAAAACACATGCCCGTTTGAGTAGCGTTCGTAAACGCGTTCGAACGGTAAACAGAAGGTTCGCGTTCGTATAGCGTTCAAGAATGCGTTCGAATGGGACAATACCTGATGCATGATAAAACAAAGAAAACACATGCACATTCGAGTAGCGTTCGTAAACGTGTTCGAATGGTAAATAGAAGGTTCGCGTTCGTATAGCGTTCGAGAACACGTTCGAACGAGACAATACCTGATGCATGATAGACGATGCAACACATACATAGATAAGGAAATGCACAATGTAGGACCTCGTGTGCCCGATTGAACTCCTTCACATTCAATCGGGTGTACCTCGTCTGACGCGGCAAAACATCGTGGTAAAGGTAGCCTTTCGGCATTTTCCCTCTAATAAAGGACCTTTAATCCACCATAGTTAGCCCATGCGTACTAGAATGTAATGCATGCGTAAATAAAGCAATGATATGCAATGGGTAAATGCCATAATAAAAGGCGCGGCAAAACATCGTGGTAAAGGTAGCCTTCAGGCATTTCCCTCAAATAGAGGACCTTTAATCCACCCTAGTTAGCCCATGCGTATTACATTACAATGCATACAAATGAATGAGACAATAATGTGGAATTCCATATATCCGATTAAACATATCTCACATTCAATCAAACATACTTCATCCGCCACGGAAAAGCATCGTGGCAAAGGTAGCCCTTCGACTTTTCATCCCTCAAAACGGAGGACCTTTAATCCACCCTAGCTAGCCCATGCGTATTACATCATAATGCATAAAAGATAAAGACAACAATATAGGACCTTGTATGCTCGGTTGAGCATATCTCACATTCAACCAAACATACTTCGTCCGGCGCGGCAAAACATCGTGGCAAAGGTAGCCCTTAGGCTTTTTATCCCTCAAAATGGAGGACCTTTAATCCAACTTGATTTGCACATGCGCACTATATCATTAACACATCAACACACAACGTACGTAAAGTAAATGGCGGAATGATAAAATGCGAATAACAAACGAACAAGATACAAAAGCCAAGTGAAACATGTGCCGTTTGCTCAAGTGGTACGTGGAGTTGTTTCCCAAGTACAGACCGCACTGCCGTCCATTTGGATTTGGCTACGGATTTTACGTCTGGGTTTCCATCTTATATACCATAAGAGACGACACATTTTCCCATCCATTCAAAGGCCACAACATGCATCCACAAATGACTCTCATGCGAAGAAAATAAATAAAACAATTAAAAGATTAATGAAAATAAATAGGAAAAGTTCCCTCAGGTCTAACCTCTTAGGTCATCTCTCGAAAGTGCGTTATACGGCCGTCGGAAGGATTGATGCTCCACAACTCCTCCGGTTCACTGGTCCACTACTATCGTTCGTTGCCTCGCTGTGTTGAGTTGTCGTTTCCTTTGTTTGTTCGCTGTTCTCACTGTATTTTCTTGTCACTATTTTCACTGTATTAAGGGACTGTTTTGGGGTGATTTATTCCCTTTTTTGGGGTGATTTGGGACTGTTTTACATGAAGGTATGGCTGGTATGAGGGGTTCATTTTTGCGGCAATGTAGAGGTGTTTTGAGGGCTGTGTGATGCGGAATTGGATGGGTTATTTGGTGAGTGTTTCCGTGATGGTGGAGTAGGGTAGGAGAGAAAATCATTTGTTTTCTTCTTGTTTTTTTTTTGTCTTGGGCGTGTGAACTAGGTAGGCAAGGGTGCTAATGCTTTGCAGAATTTTTTGTGATTTGTATGTATGTGCTAGGGTGTGAAAGGTTGGATTTGTGTCTCATTTATAGGTAAAGGCTAGGGTTTTCTTTGTTTGAATAGGAAATGAATCAATGTAATTATGAGTGGCATCTCCTAATTAGTGTCTCACAAGGAAAATATCTAGTTAATTGGGGACATGATTTGGCTTAATTAGGAAGATCATATATTTGATTTGTTTCATTTAGGTATGTGAATTATTTAATTTAGGGTGGATATTATTTTAATTTGTGACATGTGTTTTAAATATTTTAATTATTTTGGGTGGGTTTTGGTGGGCTAATTGGGATTGGGTCGTGAGGCTAGCAATAAAACCAGAAGTACCGACACCGTTCGAACGCCGATTCGAACGCTACACGAACGCCCGCAATCTGCTTGACATTCGAACATATTCACAAACACAGCACGAACGAAAGCAGTGAACATGTGAATCGAATCCGATGACATACTTATTCTGAATTTCCCCTTCCGACATTCGTTTCCCACGACTTCCGTGACTTA
This sequence comes from Zanthoxylum bungeanum, assembly GCA_019454045.1. Taxonomy (NCBI): domain Eukaryota; kingdom Viridiplantae; phylum Streptophyta; class Magnoliopsida; order Sapindales; family Rutaceae; genus Zanthoxylum; species Zanthoxylum bungeanum. The sequence goes on from SKCR01029728.1 coordinate 300,648, forward strand.
AAAGGTAGTGTCTCCAAATGAGACTCATCATAGGGACTTACATGCAAAATGCAGTGCCTACAATGATGAACCAAGAGAAAACTCTTGGAGAGTTAATGGCTATACTCAAGGAGGAAGAGCCAGAGCTTTTAAAAGGGCAAGAAACGCAAGGCACATTTTACTTCGACATCTCAGAAGGCCAAGGCTTGGCTGAAGGCTTCTGGGGGTGTGAAAAAAAAGGGCTAGATTAAATCGTCACAGTCTTCTGGGAAGACAAAGGAAATATCCCAAGATGTCTGCCTAAATTGTGGCAAACGGGGTCACTGGAAGCGTGACTGCCGTATGAGCAAGGCAGACATGAAAGAAAGTGAAGGTGGGGCAAGGCTCCGGCTTCATGTATGTTTGTTATAAACATGTCCACTACTAGTTTTAAAATTGGATTTTTGATACTGGAGGTGGTACATAAATATATGTACTGATATGCAGAATCTGCTGATTAGCAGAAGACTGGCTTCAGATGAGATCGACCTACAAGTCGAAAACAGGATGAGAGTCGTTGTTTTGGCCATAAGAACCTAAGTTTTGGAACTGCCCTTGGGCATGTACTTAAATTATGAGACTGTTATAATGTACCTAGTTTGACTAAGAATATTATCTCTGTATCTAGTTTAACCCGTTGGGGCTATACCTTTATGTTCCGAAACACCAGATGTTTTGTCTATAAAGATGATATTGAGATATACACATTAGATGTGAATAACAGTATTTATATTTCGAATATAAATGAATCTCAAAGATATAACATGACAAACAAAAGGCTCAAACTGAGTAAATCAGATGAGACTTATTTGTGGCATTGTTGTCTGGGACACATTAACAAGACTCTTATATCCACACTTTCGAAGAATGGATACTAGGACGGATTTGATCCTAATTCAAATGATGTCTACGAATCTTGTTTATTAGGCAAAGTGCCTAAAACACCTTTTACATGGTAAATGTGCACGAGCCACCGATCTGTTAGCCCTCGTTCATAGTGACGTAAGTGGGCCCATGTTTAGCTAGGCTAGAGGTGGATATGAATACTTCGTAACCTTTATGGATGTGGCATCGCGCTATGGTTATGTGTATCTTATGAAAGAGAAGTCAGAAACTTTTGAGAAATTGAAAGAGTTTCGACACAAAGTAGAAAAACAGATCGGTAAAAATATTAAAACATTACGGTTGGACCATGGTGGGTAATACTTAAATAAATGAGTTTCTGGATTACTCGAAAGAGTATGGTATTCTTCCATAGTGTACTCCTCCCGGAACACCTCAATTTGACGGTGTGACCGAACGGAGAAACTGAACTTAGTTGGACATGGTAAGGTTAATGTTGAGTCGCTCTGAGCTAGCAATTTCCTTCTAAGGATACGCATTAAACAGTGCAATACTTATTTTGAATAAAGTTCCATAAAAATCTGTTAGACAGACTTCATATTAGATATGAACATGAAAGAAACCGGGTTTCTCATTCCTGAAGATTTGGGAATGCTGGGCATACTCTAAAAATTTGGATGATACCAAACTAAAACCCAAATCAGATAAGTGCCTATTTGTAGGTTATCTTAGGGAAACCAAATTATAGTACTTATACAACTCACAAGAGAACAATGTATTTGTTTCTCTCCATGTGGTTTTCCTAAGAGGAATTCCTATATGCAGTGGTAAGTGGGAGGAAAGTAAAAATCGATAAAAATTGGAGTGATACTATTCCAGGCACCGATCCCTTACGGAACATGAACAGTTCATCAGGGATGAAACTGTACCACAATATTCTAATACACAAGAACCGCGTAGGTCGGAGAGAGTCAGAAAACAACCTGGTAGGTATGGGTTTCTGATCTCACCTCATGTAGATGTCAATCTTATTGAGGAAGACGAATGGACTACGTATGAGGAAATGATACAAGGTATCAACTTCGGTTAATGGCAAAATGCCATGAAGTCTGAAATGGATTCAATGTATACCAACCAAGTTTGGACACTGGTTGATGTACCAGAAGGCATTGTGCCTATTGGTACTAAATGGGTCTTCAAGGAAGACAGACATGGATGGAAACATACAAATGTACGCAGCTAGGCTTGTACATAAAGGGTATCGTCAACAACATAGTATCAACTACGATGAAATTTTTTCACCTGTTGCCATGATTAAATCCATTCGGATAATGCTTGCTAATGCTTCATATTTCGATTATGAAATATGGCAACTAGACCCCAAAACCGCTTTCCTTAACGGAAACCTTTTGGAGGATGTTTGTATGCAACATCCTGACAGTTTTTTCGTGCCTAAACATACAAACAAGGTTTGCAAGTTAAATCAATCCATTTATGGATTGACGCAAGCATTGAATTCTTGGAACCATTGTTTTGATGTAATCATAATGGTATATGATTTAATTCAAAACGAAGATGATTTTTGTGTATATAAGAGGGTTAGTGGGAGCACACTGACATTCATTGTCCTTATTTTGATGATGTATTGCTTATCGGCAATAACATTCCCATACTATAATCGGTGAAAGCTTGGCTTTCATAAAATTCTCCATGAAAAACCTGGGAGAAGCAGGCTTTATTCTAGGAATAAAGATCTACTGGGATAGATCTAGAAAGGTGCTGACACTCTCCCAGAGTTCGTACGTTTTGATATGTACGCAACCTGATGTCTCATATACTTTGAGCATATGCAGTCACACTCAGGCCCCATCCAGGTGATGGTCACTGGATTGGGTAAAGAACATCTGTGAGTATCTTGGATGAACTAAGGATGCTTTCTGAGAATATTGGGAAATGAGAACTTGAGATGACTGGGTTCACCGCTGCAAGTTTCCAAACCGAGAAAGACGACTGTAAGTCGCAATAAGGGTACATATTTAGTTTGAATAACAGAACAGTGAGCTGGAAATCTTCCAAGCAAGATACTGTTGCCGATTAAACAATAAAAGCGGAATATTGCTGCAGCTGAGGTAGTAAAAGAAGCATTTTGGATCTATAAATTCCTAATTGGATTAGGAGTAGTTCTGTTAACAGCTGAGCTGGGCTACAACACCGGCTAAGGAACCGCGGTCTCATCAACGATCCAAGTATGTAATTCGACTAATTCATCTGATTCGTGAGATCATACATCGTGGCGATGTGATGATCAAATAAATCGCATCAGATGATAACCTTGCAAATCCGCTGACGAAAGCTATTTCTCAGCAGAAGTTTGAGCGACCCGTACATAGTTAAAGTGTTGGACACTTGAGTGATTGGCTATAGGCCAAGTGGGAGATTGTTGGATAATTATGACCCATAGCATCACTATTTTGTAAAGAACATGGTGTTCTTGTACAAAATTAACTATGTGACAAAGGAAATTACTCTTTTATCATTTGTAATTGGATTACCTGGATATATAAATGATAAAAGTCCATATGATTAGTACCAGATTAATAAGATATGAGACAGTATTAATCCACGTAAGGTTTAATCATTAAATATCCCTAGTCGTAGTATTATCGAGACTGGACATTGATAATGCGGAATAGGCCAGTATTACACTTGTGCTCGTTATGGAAGCTTAACGACATAGTTCTCATATATTTGGGTATTGGATACTCATAAAAGTATGATATGAGGTTCTGTTTGCCGATGGTACGTGAACAAATTCGCTCTGGATAGACCCATCAGAATCTCATTGGTAGTATGACTATGTGTCTATGGGAATCCGAATCAGGGTAGGTGTATATGGTCTTAACCTGAGACTTGCATCCCTAATACTTGCGACAATCAGTATACTTTGGTTTTCGTCGTCTGGGGCTTTAACAGGTTCTATGTATGCCTCTTCTGGGTATACTGAGAATCGTAGTGTATTGGGTGTGATGTCAAGATGGAAGTATCACTTCAGTCATATGGAGATGATGATCATGCATGGATACGGAACTGTTACTCTATAGTGCTATAGCTATCGGAAAAGTATGACTAGGTCATGACTTTTTGATCACAAAGAGACTAGTTTTTAGTGATCCGATATATACTTCGTACGAGGCAGACACAACTCCAGCCCCAGGCCTAGCATGTGACATCCGATACTGGATCGTAATACGCAATACATTGTATACTACGCCTGATATAGATTATATATATTCCATGTTGAATATATTTATGGAGAATTGGGTAGGCATGATGCTTTGCTAGAAGCCAACCATGTCTTGTAAATCGGTAAGAACGTGGTACCGGGTACGCATATGTTCGAATAGTTCGATGACCGTATTTACTGCCAACATATCCAGGAATCTCTTGGGTCGCTTCCCAAAGATTCACCGATGACATTTGACTCGAACATAATTAATCTGTGATTAATTATGAAAGAGAAAATTAATCGGGGATTAATTACGGCAATAATTAATCTGGGATTAATTATGAGAGAAATATTTAATCTGGGATTAATTACGTCGAGAATTTATCTGGGATTAAATTCATCGAGAGGAGAGAACACGATTAATTTGGAATTAATCGGCATTGTAAATTTAATAGTGAAATTGGATTTTACTATTTAATTAAATTAATTGGGCTAAAATAATATATTAGATATATTAATTGAAATTGGATTTCAATTCGGAATTAAATTGGATTTTAATTCTAGCGAACGAATTAACTTAGAATTAATTCGCAAGCGAATTCCGTAATAATTTTATTGGGTATTATTATTTAATTAAATTAGATTTAATCATGAAGCGACGGAAAATTCGTTTAGTCGGATTAAACGAACCGGGCCCAAAGTATGTTGTGTAAGCCAACTAAATTTGGAATTTAAATGGGTGGGACCCATGACTTACATCAATTTGTCACTATTTTTGATGTAAGTAGATGGAATAGTAAATGTGGCATTTACTTCCCAAACCTACCAAGTCAACACACACCAACTTTTTGTATATGTTTTTTGAAAAAACAAAATGAAACTATTCACTCATCTTTCTCATTTTCTCTCCACATGGTCGATTCTTCCTTTCTCTTAGAGAGAAAATTTTGCTTCCATTTTCGGACAAAGCTAGCACTTTGGGAGTCAATTAAGGTGATAGAGAAACTCACCATTGAGCTTGGAATTCAAATCAAAGGCTTGGAGCTTCCAACAAAGAAGAAAAAGTCTTGAACTTCAACCGATCAAAGTGAGTATTTCCGCAACTCCCTTTGAATCATTCGCACAAATAATCACGCTTAGAGATCCTGTGGCATGTTTAGGACACTTACATCTTTGTCCTTTCCCTTATCAGCACTTGCGGCCGTCGTTTACATTTCCTATGTGAACCTGTCATTGCTCCAATGAATGCGCGACCTTCGAAACACGTTTTATCGAAAACCATCATGGCACCAATTAATGCGCCGTCTTTCGTGTCAATCCTTTGTCAAATCATATATGACATCACCCTTTTCATTTTCCCATTCTTTTTCTTTCCCCGAATTGGGCCGTGACACCTGTCCTAGGCGAACTTTGCACATTTGCTATATAAGGGCTTGATTCTTTCTTGTCATCACTTTACTTTCTACTTCTTTGTAAAACTTTCCATCTTCTTACCTTCAATTTTCCTTGCTAATGGCGTCATCTTCTTACGTTTCAAAAAAGGCCACCTCAACTTTCAGTGATTACCAAGCTGCACTGGGTGATTTTTCTGTGGGTGTCTTTGGCATACATACCCTTGATGAAAACTTTGGCCAGTGCTCCATAGGCCCCATTTTTGTTGATGATACTATCATTGCTACTAGGGGTGCCAAAACGATTCAACGAATCGAATTTGTATCGAATCCTAAACGAATCGAATCAAAATGTGATGGATTCGTATTCGATTCATTTATTAAATGAATCCTATTATCAAGATTCGTATTCGATTCGTTATTAAACGAATCGAATACGAATATTCATTTATTCGTTTAGTCAGTGATATTATTTAATAAAATATTTTACCACACTTGATTTACATTAATTCTTCATAAATATATACATATGATATATGTAATTAATATATTTACTAAAAATACCTCACCAAATATCGAAAATATTATTTTTTCTTTGATAATTAGCTATAATTTCTCGAATCTTAATTGAAAATTAACAAGAACTAGTAAATAAAAATAATAAAACGAATCCTAAACGAATCAATGACCTTAAATTCGCATTCGATTCATTTAATAAACGAATCGAATTGACCCATTTATTAAACGAATCCATTTTTTCAAACCCGTATTCGCTTTAAAGTGAATCGAATCGAACGAATAAACGAATCCTGACCCAAATTGCCACCTCTAATTGCTACGGCTCCCTTGTCTCAGCTGTTTCCCTCCATTTCTAACCTTCCCTTTTCAGAACCTCTGAACATTTCTCCACTCATCCAATCTAACCCCATTCGTACCTGGCCTAAACACGATTATTCTTTTGAAACTTGGTTTCAACGTATGAGGTTGCAAGCATACACTCGCAACTTTCTTGAGGAAAATGGCTTGCTAGGCCTCATAGAGCTTTCATTTACCTTACCCCATTTTGACCGAAATCTATTCCCCACATCACTGCTTTTCTGGTCCTCTAATTACAACATTTTCCTCTTTCCTTCTGGTCCATTCACTATTACTCTCCGTGACATCAGTGCTTTGACCGGGTTGGCCCATTTGGGCGTGACCATTTCTACTTGTACTACCTTTCGTTTCCCACCCCCTTTAATGGACTCTTCGTCCTTCTCATCTTATTCTGCCTTTTTTCGTGCGTTCTCTGAGTCGGCTGGTCCGGTCTCGGTGTTAGAGCGTATTACTTTCCTTCATTTCTGGCTTTGCAAATATGTCATTTGCGCGCTTAGTCAGAAACCCATGGCGGGTTATCTCCCTATTTCGTCGGACCTTGCCAAAGGCCGTCGTTTGGACTTGGCTTCATTTTTATTGGCCTCTATTTACCGGGGTTTGGCCGTTCTTCAAAAATAGCTTCGGTCTGGGGCTTCGCCGATCACCTCCGACGCTCTTTGGCTCGTCCAGCTTTGGATTAGAGCCTATTTTCTAGTCTTTGGTTCTATTGAGTCAACCCGTTCGTACCCTTTCCAGAGTCCCGTCTTTCTTTCCTTTCTCCTTGGGCGACAACTCCTCTTTTGTCCATGAGCTTCCCGAATCAGAGGGGGATGAGTCGATCAATCGCATATGACGTAAGTTTTTATGCAGCCGCGATCTGAGTCATGATATTTTGACGGGAGCCAATGGCAAGGCTGGAGTGGAGGTGTATTCTTCTAACTTCACTGCCCGCCAATTCAGCCTTGTTCAAGGATGGCCCCTTCCGTTATTTCATTATCGTTCTACCTCGTCGGAATGTTTTAAAGGTCTCTCGCTCTCAGACATTGAACAATGCCTGTCCGAAGCTCGTTCTTCATTATCTTCTTTTCTTGTACCTCATTCTCTCTTTGCACGTCGGTCCATCCTCTCTTTGATCGTTTTTGGCCGTCCGGTCGTGAGAGACTCTTTTTTTACCTTCTGTCTTGGTTTTTTCCCGTATCTCTTTTTCCCCAAAAACATCAGAGACAGCTGGGTCCAAGAAGCCCACTGAAAAAGCTAGGCTGAAGAAAATCAAACAAGTTAAACAGAAACCGCCTTCTCCAACCCATAGCTCATACTCAGATGAGCCCTTTATAATTCGTCGGGCTAAGGTACAATCTAAAATAAATTTTTTTGAATGATTTCGTTCCTCGTGCAGACGTCCAGGACAGAATCATCTTCCGGCTTGCCTGAATCGGTTCAAATTTCGAGGCCTGAAGCTCCCATGGTCGAATATCCTTTGGTGGAGGTTGAAGCTACCGAGATCCTGGTCGTTCAATTTCCATCAGATGGGGGTGAGGCGACCGATACTCCCATCATTCAACACCCATCAGAAGGGGATGAAGCAGTTGATGCCACCTATTCGACCAAGATCGATCCTCAAGGTACGGGGTCAAGTATAGTATTAGGCCGTTTGTGCCCATTTTTTTGAGGAAATCCCAAGGGACTGTACCTTATTTGAATATCACCCATTGGACGATCCTATCCCTACTGTGCAAGAACCAGATGACGAGCCTATTCGGCCAGAAAATGAGCCTATTTGGCCGGATGACAGGCCTTTTTGGTGTCATCTCAAATGGATTTATCCCTTAATGCGTAGGTGGGCCGCTACGAGATTTAAGGGAAGTTATAGCGATATAGACGGCCTGTTCAGTCTGGCCGAATCGGAATTATTGGAGGAGGCTCAGTCTCTGTACAAAGATGATGTTATTCATCGTATTTATGAAGAAATAGAAGTCATTTATGTTTTTGACTCTTCCGATTCTGATTCTTCTACAGAGGCCGTCTGTCAGACATGTCGAGTGCTTCTCATTTTGATCCTTCAGTACACCGGACTTTTCCTTCTGAATATCAATCAGCTCTTCGGTCGGTGTCCCCCGTTCTGCCGATACAACAGACTCATTCTCGTGAACGGCCATCATCCCCAGTCCCTTCGCCAACATCCCCTCGGGTGTCGTCCCCTGTTCCTCCGCCTCCATCTCATAGGCGAGAAGCTTCATCGCCACTTGATGACATCCATATGGCAACCGTGGATGAGCCATCCAGTTCGAGCTTTAGGCCCGGGGGTGTAAGTCTCTTTCACTTCTTCTTTCTTTCATCGTTCTTTTGGTTCTCATTTACTAATTTCCTTTTGTTCGCACAGGTGTTCGATCCGTTACTGCAATTGATCCAGGATGTTTTGGACGATCTTGACCGACTAGTCTCTGCTCCATCTCAGCCCTCTCCATCTTCGGCCCGAGCTACTACAGACTTGGAAGCCCTTCGAGAGGTTAGTAGGCAATATGCTTCTCTCACTACTCTGGAGATCGGTCATGCAGCAATGCCAGAGAACATGCTCAAACTAGAAAAGATCTCCTCTGAGTTAGAGCGACTGTTGGGTCTTCCTGTCTTTCCTATACCGGTGGAAGACGGGCTTTTCCTTCAAGACTTACAGAGCGAGGTTACATCCCTTATCCTTCGCTATAGCTAAAGTCTAGTAGCGACGAATCAGAGACAGATATTTTCGTCTCTAATTCACATTTTTCTTGTAGTGCATGTCCAAGAAAGAATGACTCCGTGATTCATTTCACACTTTTTGCCAAACAATACGGGAAACTACGGATGAAATGATGATTGAAGAGTTATTATTGCTGGACTTAGAACGATAGTTGCAAGATATCCAGCGTCTCATCGATGAGAGTTGCATGAGGAGAGAGGCCAAGAGAAAAACCATTGCCTCTCAATTAATGGAGGTGAATGCTTTCCTGGCCGAATATAAAGACTTGCCCCAAGTTGATTTTGAAAAGAGCTTGAGCGATTTGGTGGCGGCTGATATAGAAATGGAGAAAGAGTGGCATCAGTTAAGAGAGATGTTCTCGTCCATGAAGGACTCGCCTGGGGATTTTCAACGGCTTTCCACTAGTAGATAATCATGTATTCATGTACTGTTAGGACGTTACATTCGTCCTTTTACTTGTAATTTTTGGGACATCGTTGTCCGATACTAATGAAATCATAATATTTATTTATTTTTATTTATTTCGCTTCATCCTTATTTTTCACCTAGAGAACGTCACATTCTCATGTTCCCATAATGAGGGCACATACTGTTTCAAGTACTTTCCGTTTATCGCTCTGACATGCATTTCTCTATTCAAAATTTTCAAATGATAGTCCCCGTTTGGCAACACATTTTCTACCTCGAATGAGCCTTCCCAATTAGGCGACCACTTTCCATATGTAGGATTCTTGGCACCTAGTGGAAATATAGTTTTCCATACTAACTCTCATTTTCTAAATGATTTGGCCACGACTTTCCGATTATATCTGTTGGCCATCTTTGTCTTCTGTGCTTCCAAACGATTGATGACATCACACTTGACGTCATCCAATTCTAATAAATTTTGGATCATCGCTTCACTGTAATTTTCTTTTGTCAATTATTTTTGCAACGCCACCCTTGTAGATTTAACATTGATTTCGATCAGTAATATGACCTCTTGACCATATACTAACTGGAAAGGTGTGATTGAGGTACTTGTTCGGTGTGACGTTCTATAAGCCCATAGAGCTTGACTTAAGCATTCGTCCCATTGTCTGACATTTTCCGTTATCATCTTTCGGATCAACCCTTTGAGGGTTTTGTTGGATGATTCTGCCTGACCATTTGACTGGGGGAAATATGGAGTAGTGTTTAATAACTGGACCCCATATTCGGTCAGGAAGCTTTTAACCTTTTCACCATTCAGAGAGGTACTGTGATCCATCATCAATGTATGAGGGATACCGAATCGGTGGATGATATGCTTCTTTATGAATTTGATGATTTGTTCTTGGGAGATTTCTATTACTGGGATCGCTTCTACCCATTTGGTCAAGAAGTCGGTGGCGACGATAATGAAAGTATGTCTTTTGCTCGATGTAGGGTAAATTTTCCCTATCAAATCGATCGCCAATCCCATGAATGGCCATGGCTTAATAATGAGGGCCATTTCTGTTGCTGGCGCTCTTTGGACGGGCCCATGTTTCTGGCAAGCCACGCACCATTTGGTATACAACATGCATGATTCTCCCATTTTCGGCCAATAATATCCGCTTCTTATGATCAACCATCTTATCTTGACTCTGGCCTGGTGAGCCCCACAGACCCTTTCATGCACCTTGGCCATAATGGTCTTGGCTTCTGACGGTCCCACATATTTCAAAAACAAACCATCCTGGCGTTTCTTGTGCAATACATTTCCCGATACTACAAATTTTAAGGCTTTTAGTTTTAGCGTTCGACCTTTTCCATTTCCTGGTGTCTCCAAAAAATCCCTATCTCTTTCCTCCAATCGTCCTCAGTCTGACCTTCATCTTGGTTTTCCACGATCATGACATCCATTTCATTCCTATGTCTTACCAGAGAAGATTGGATCTCCCCTTTCCGTATATGCCATCCATACTTGTCTGCTTATACCCTAAGGCCGCTTGGGCCAATTCATTGGCAATCTCATTCTTTGTCCTTGGGACGTGTTCCAGCTCTACGAAGTCAAATTGATCTAGCAGCTCCTTGGCTATATCTGACAGTGCCATGACAGACGGACTCTGGCACTTAAAGACCCCTATCACTTGTTGGATCACTAGTTGCGAATCCCTTTTAACGGACACATGTTTCACTCTCATATCAAGGAGCATATCTAAAACAAATATTAAAGCCTCGTACTCGACTTGGTTGTTGGTGCAACATTCGCCCAATTTGATAATGAAACGGAATGATTCTCCCAACGGACTTACCAAGGCTATTCTCATTCCTGCTCCTTTTGATGTGCTAGATCCATCAAAATACATCGTCCATGTCTTTAAACTGCACTCGTCTATTTCCATTCCCATTTCTTTAGTGGTGGTTAAACACGGGTGATCAGCTAAGAAATCCATAAGGGCCTGATTCTTCACGGCCTTTTGAGGCTCATGTCGTATGTCAAATTCTGACAATGATAGAGACCAAAACCCAACTCTTTGATGCAAAATGGGACGAGAAAATATGAAATTTACTATATTGATTTTTGTAATTAAATATACAGTGGTCGCCCTAAGGTTGGCACGTAATTTAGTACATGTGAAATACAAAGCCAAACACAACTTCTCCATTGGAGAATAATTACATTCATATTTCAACAACTGTCTGCTCATATAATAAATGGCTCATTCGACATCCGTATTGTCGTTCTATGCGATCATTCCAGCTATGGATTGCTCTTCAGCGGATATGTAAAGCTTCATTGGCCGTCCTGACATAGGGGGTACCATCACTGGCGGTTGTGATAAATAACTCTTCAGATTCTCGAAGTCTTTTTGATGTTCTTCGGTCCAGAAGAATTCGTCCTTTTTCCTTTAGCCTTAACAAGGACGAGAAAACTTTAGTTTTTCCTGCACAATTAGAAATGAATCTTCTTAAGAAATTGAATTACCCTAGGAATCTTTGCAACTCTTTTTTGTTCCGAAGTGGTTTGGCTTCAGTAATTGCCCGAGATTTATTGGAATCAATATCAATTCCCCGCTGGTGGACTATAAAGCCCAAGAAATTCCCTGCACAAACCTCGAATGCGCATTTGGCAGGATTTAACTTTAATTTAAATTTCCTCATTCGTTCAAAAGCCATTGTCAGGTGGTTAAAATGCTCGTCCATGGTCATAGACTTTACCACTATATCGTCTACATAAACCTCTACCAAATTACTGATCATGTCATGGAAAATTAGATTCATGGCCCGTTGGTAAGTAGCCCTGACATTTTTTAGGCCGAATGGCATTACCACCCACTCATAACATCCTAAAGACCCCGGGCATCTGAAAGCCGTTTTATGGATATCATCTTCGGCGATGTAGATTTGGTTATATCATGCGTACCCATCCATAAAAGAATACACTTGATATCATGTTGTGGAGTCCACTAAGGAATCTACCTTAGGCATATGGTATTGATCTTTTGGTGTTGCCAAGTTTAAATTCCTAAAATCTATACATATTCTTAAATTTCCATTCTTCTTTATGACATGGACGATATTTGACAACCATTCAACATATCTAGTCGTTCTGATGAATTTTGCCTTTAAGAGGTGCTCGACTTCTTTTTTAATGTCAGGCATAACATTGGGTGCAAACCTCTGTGGGGGTTGCTTAGATGGCTTTTGATTTGGCATAATTGGCAACTTATGTTCTACTAAAGTCTTATCTAAACCAGGCATTTCATCTTAGTCCCAAGAAAAATAATCTTTATATTTTTGTAAAAGATGGATTAGTTTTTCGCGTACCTGGGCCTTTAGCTCCTTGCTGATGTAGGTGATGCATCTGTCATCCTCACTTCCCATGTTTACCTTGTCTAAAACGTCTTGCATCCTTGTAATGTTTGCCTTATGTCACACATTCAGAGCGTATTCTTCTTCCTCATTTGGTCGTTCGTTCCTGTCACTTCCTTCCATCAAATAATCCACTCCGCATGCCTCTCTTATTCTATCTTCCGTCTGATGTGTTAATAATTTCTCCCTCAAGGCTGAAATCGCGGCCTGAGCATCGGCTTTAACTTTCTGTTCCGTTACATAGGCCATTAAGCTGGCCCTATTGGCCGTAAGCGCGACTAGTTCTTTATTTTGTTCACTCTTCTCCATTTGAATTGCTGGTTTCATGGCCATGCGTTGGCCCTCCGAAGGCCACTATAGTTGGCCTTGTTTGTTCGAACAAGTCATTTAGCAGATCTGTGGTGTACGGCTCATCGTTTTTGGCCATTATAGCTGAATCCCCTACTTCATTCAATACTCTAGCTGGCCCGTAATTTCCTCCATACATGAAATATTTGGCCGAATTTGTCTCTGATTCGAAGGGCCTATTATCGATGTGTACTACTTCTACTTCATCTTTCTGATTCCAAAAAACCAGACATTGATGAAGGGACGAAGGAATGCATCGGCTGCCGTGGATCCAATCTAGTCCCAAAAGTATGTTATACGTGGTTGATTAGCCATCGTAGACATCTTCACTCCTCCCAGAGGTCTCATTATTGCCCCCCTTGAACCTTTCGAACAAAAGGTAATGATTAGCCACAACCGGAGGCATGCTGCCAAACTGAATAACAATGGGGGGCTCTTCGTCATCTGTCTCATCCCGTTTTTGTCGATCGAATTTGGTATGCTCTTTACAGCTTGTATCGATCTCTTCTCTGCCACCACTATCCTTAACCCTTACATCCAATTTTTCCCTCGCATTAGTATTGATTAGAAACTATGGTCAGTGGTAACTTTCACTTTACCTTACTGGCGCATCATACGGCCATAATTTTTTTGGTGTCGTCTCAATTGTGTCCTTGTCATTTCATCTACAGGAGGATAGTTCTTCCCTGGTCGATGGTACGAATGCCATACGTTGGGCCGATGAATTTTCGGCCTAAATGTCCTTATATTTTAGACGACGTTTGAATGTTCTCCATAAAACCTTGGTGCGAAGGTTCTTGGCTTCCATGCTACTCGCTCATTCTTCACTGGCCTCTCACAGGAATCTTCTAGCTCTTTCATCCACTCTATACTATTTTTGCAACGTGCACACAAATTTTGCGGAACCCTCTTTTCTTGGGATGCTTCGATCCTTTCAAGAGCACTTGGACGATGACCGTCCTGATATTCATCTAGAACCAGCTTGAATTTTGGAAAATTCATTTTGGTGAGGTCAGAGTTGACCATATTCAATTCCAACGGCTTTGGAAAGGGATTGTCGTCCACTGCTATCTTTTTCTCGAACGTTATTCGCCCAGATTCTATGGCATCCTGTAAACTATTCCGAAAAACAAGGTAATTGTTAGTTGAATGAGACCATGCATTATGCCACTTACAGTACTTTTTGCCACCGATTTGTTCGTGGCTTGGCAATTTGTGGCGGTCACTCAACCTAATTTGCTTATCTTTATATAATTGATCGAATATGGCGTCGACTTTCGAGATGTCAAAAGAGAAATTCCTACTCTTTTTGTCATTCTCTACTTTGGCCTGGAGTTCAACCCACGTCTTGCAGATGTATGACTTCCCTTTGACTAATTCGGCCAAACATAAGTCAGCCGATTCGACGTCCACTTCGCCTATTTCATAGTTAGGATTCCTGTAATAGGTTCCCTTGCTAGAATTCTTCATTTGTTCTTCCTCCCTCAATAATTGTTCATATCGCACTACACTAGTGGTGAGTTGGGGGAGGTCCCAGAATTCTCGATCTTGAAATTTATTTTTTAGATCGAAGTTAAGACAGCTTTGAGCGATTCTCACAAACTCTTTTTTTGGTAAAGACACGTAGCATCAGTCTCGAGCCGCTTTGAACCTTTGTAAGAACGTTTCGGCCCATTCTCCTGGTAGCTGCCTCAAATTTGCCAAGTCGGCCAAGGCCACTTCAGATTCGGCCTTATAGAATTGTGCATGGAACATCTGTTCCATTTGGTGCCAATTTTCCACCGAATTGGGCGGCAGGCTGACATACCAGGAAAAAGCTACTCCTGACAACGAGCCGTGAAATAATCTCAACTTATGGAAATCATTCGTCTCCCCACACTGAAGGGTAAATCGCCCTATGTGTTCTATTGTAGAAACTTCCCCATACACTGTAAACAGAGAAAATTCTGGTATTTTGTAGTTCCTAGGCCACGGATACGCTACATCAATCTAATCTGGATACATCTTTTGATATCTCGGCCGAATCGGTCTCACTCCTAAACCGAATTGATTCTGAAGAATCTCAGTCATATGTTCTCTTAACATATCATTGCCATTGAATGTCATCGCTACAAGTGGTAGTTGTGGTCCTCTCACAAATGGAACATGGTCGTGACTTGCCCTTGTGAACCCTGGGGACCTTGGGGCAACACTACTTCATGTTGCACCATGTTTGGCCCTAAGTGTGGGCCATTGCCTCCAGGACTTATTCCCCCTCGGGGTATCGTATGGGCAGTAACCCCTTGTAGAGGACCATTGCTTGGACCGACCTCCTGAATGCTCGGTGGATGAGGAGGTGTAGTCCATGGTTGGGCTGTTCCCCCGTTAACACATTTGGCCATTAACTCATTCAATGAGCTCAGGTGTTTGGCCATATTTTCGTAATGCGAATTACTAGCCGAAGTGAACTTATCTATGATGTGAGCGTTTTGAAGCCTAACCTTTTCGACAACATCCTGGGTGAATTCACCGAACAGGGTGCGGATCGCGTTGGGGCTGAATTCTCACATATTGTCATATCAGCTTGCTTCTGCTAAACCCTCGAAATGGCCTACTACAGCTGGAACGTGGGGCTGGATGGTTTGCTCCAGTCCCCTTTCCTCTGTACTCGAGCCACTCTGAGTGTTTCTTTTCGGAGGCATCTCCACTTCTTACACCAATTCTCCCACTGTGGTCGCCAAAAACTGTTTGCATAATTTTTCGTCAATGAGCGTTTAAGGTTCAAACCTCATGAGATAAAGTCCCAGCAAGGGGTGTTCGATTCAGTGAATAAGCCTCCAAGGGGCACAAGCACACAAATTACAATATATGGATTACAAAGCTACGAAATAAAATAAAAATGCTCATAAAGAGTCTTCATTTTTTCTTTTTTTTTCTTATTCAAACCCTTGGGTCTTTTATAATGGAGAGCCTTATCACCGTTTGAGCGGTTTTACTTTCCTTTCTCATGTTTCATGCTTGCACGTAACCGCTGAATCATGCATCAACTGCTGAGTTGTGTGATAACTGCCAGAATGTGGGGCGCTGATATTTAACTGCTAGATCGTGGGGTTAAAAACAACGTGTCTGTTCGCGCAATAATCGTCCTAATCGCTTTTCCCTTAGTGTCGTTCTTCGTCTGCTTTTCTTTTGTTCGTCCTAATTACTTTTCGTCCTTTGACACGTCCTTTCTATTCGCCCCTCATTGACTCGTTCGTCCTAGGGCGATTTTATTAACCAATAGAAAGTGTTTGTATTTTCTACCGTGAAAATAAGGTAAAGTATTGAATTATGTAAATTTTTATATTAATTTATTTATTATCAATTCCTAAAAATAAATTTATTATGGATCAAATTTCTGCTTAACTGTTGGAATCATCTATGAAGACAGTAAAATAAGCCACTATACTGTTGATGGTGTTTTCAGGCACTATGTTATTTAAGCAACACGACATGGGTAAAAAAGGTAATTCACTTCTCAGTCAAGATTATTAATGCCGACCCGACCACTAAAGAGTCAATAGTAAGGGGCCGGGAACTTTACGGTT
This sequence comes from Zanthoxylum bungeanum, assembly GCA_019454045.1. NCBI lineage: Eukaryota > Viridiplantae > Streptophyta > Magnoliopsida > Sapindales > Rutaceae > Zanthoxylum > Zanthoxylum bungeanum. Next base: position 317,448 of record SKCR01029728.1, read on the forward strand.
AGTGACCGAGCACTTGAGTTCAAGATGACCGGGCAATTATCAGGTCGACAGCAGCATTCTCAGTACAAAAGACTATTACGACGACCACATGAAGACCGACCTCGTGAAAATCGAGCATATGGCAAGACATGTTCGGGAAGATAAGGCATTCTATCCATACAAGATAAGATAATAAGTTATCCTATTTTCATAAAGAGAACTGATGAGTCAGTATCCTAAAAGGATAAAAGAAGTGAATGTACTTTTAAACGTAGGAATCCTGATAGGAAAAGGAAACCATCTCCAACTGGGAATTCTTGTACAAATAGGAATCTGATTTCTTCACCATTATAAATAGGAGGGTAGAGTGAGTGTAGAGGGGGGGAGAATCAATATCAAGATCAGAATCATTACCATCAGACTTGTAAAAAACCAAAGCAGAGCCGAGAGAAGCGTTTGAGTAATAAAAGTATCATTTTTGTGCCCGTGGACGTAGGTCGGACCAAGATCCGCCGAACCACGTTAAATCTCCTTGTCGATTGGCGTATTATTTGTCTTTTGCTAAGTTTGCTTTTGGTCCCCCATAACCAAACAAATTCACTATTGAGGGAGGATTGTCTCGGGAGTAATATTCCTATTTGCCCTGAGACCAAAATCAGCCGTCAACAGTTGGCGCCGTCTGTGGGGAACTCAACAAAAAGCGGTTCGCGTAGTAAGACGATGGCAGAAGGCGGAAATCACCAATCGTCGGGGAATCCGGCCACAGATTGGATGAAGAAGATAGAAGAAAGCATAAGGAATGACAGGGAGGATAGTCAGGCCCTCCTAAAAACCATGATGGACCGACTAGAGAGAAGGAAGGGGGGAACCGCGAGAAGCCTGAAACCAGAGCTAATAAAAAAGAGGAGGAGAGATAGCAGATGGAAAGAGGGTTGTGGATACAAGTGAGGACGATGGACCTAGGAGGAGGGGGCCTTACGGGATAAAATCCAGTAGGTGGAAGAAGATTCACAAGTTGAGGACACATGGGAAGAAGAAGAAGAGAGACGTTCGACAAATTCCTCTTATGATAGTCTCCGCTACACTAGAAGAGGAGGCATAAAGTACGACGAGACTGTTCGGGAGATCCCGAGGCGTGAGGAACACCGCACCCGTGGTAACAGACATGAAGAAGAGAGCAGAAGGTGACATGGCGGCCCAAATAGCGAGGTAAAATCTTGGTTAAAGAAAGAGATGGCCAAGTGGGGGGCAAGCCTCAAAACAGGTACATGAGACGCCCGGGATGACAAAGAGGAATCCCCCCTCACAGAAGAAATAAAATCAGCAAAATTCCCGAAAAGGTTCAACATGCCGACCATGACGCCCTACAAAGGCCATACCGATCCAAAATCCCATATTGAGAGCTTAGTACTATTGATGGAGGTCCAAGGAGTGACAGGGGATGCCGTGTGCAAGGTATTCCCCCGAACCTTGGGTGGATCCGCCATTCTATGGTATAGAAGTCTAGCCCCAGGGAACATCGGTAGCTTTGCACAACTCGGAAAGTCGTTCGTACGTCACTTCAAAGGGGCCTGCGCCCCTAAAAAGACAATCAGAGAGTTAAGACTCATGAAGCAGGGAGACGACGAGAGCCCCTAAAAACCTTTATTGAGAGGTATCATAACATGGTGCTCGAAGTCGGGGGGTATGAGTCTCCCGAGGCCTTGGAAAGCCTGAAGGGAGCCTTAAAAATCGGAAGACTATGGACCCACCTAAGGATCCAATGCACCCCAGACTATGCAACCGCTCTGGAGGTAGCCCGGAAGTTCATCTCGTTAGAAAATGAGGAAAAAATCTCCCGGAGAGGGACGACCATCAGAGAGAGGACGATAAGGGCAGAGGCCCCCCGATGAGCAGACAAGGAGCCCAAAAAACCACCGCCAAAGCACAAGGAATTCAAACCGATACCTCGAAACAACCAGGAAAGAGGAGCCCCTACCCAAGTAAACCATATATTCAGGGAAGATGCGTACATTCCTGAAAAAGCCACTGGGGCAAATCATCATGGAGATCCAAGGAAAAGGCCTCTTAATAGAACCTGACCTCAGGAGATTCCCCCTGATAAGAGAAATCAAAAAGCCTATTGCGTACATCATAATTTGAAAGGACACGCGACAGATAGGTGCAAAGATTTGCGGGAACAGATGGAAGACCTGGCGAGGAATGGATATTTAAACAAATTTATTGACCATGAAGTCATGATGGCTAGGCAGAGGGCGCATGACCGACAAATAAATATCATCACAGGAGAGAAAACCTTGGCCGGAGATTCTAATCGGTCGAGAAAAAACTATAGCAGAGCTCGGGGGACAGACGTGCTAGAAACAAAACAGGCCCCATGATTACAAAGTAGGCGGTCGGTACCAATGATGTTCACCGACGAGGACGCCCAAAGGGTAAGCTTCCCCCACGAAGATGCGTTAATTATCAAGGCAGTAATCGGCGGCTCCGAGGTGAACAGAATCCTGGTGGATCCCGGGAGTGCGGTAGACATAATCTCCAAAGAGGCCCTGGACAGCCTTGAAGTAGAGTATGCGGCTCTGACCAACGATAGCACCCCCTTATATGGCTTCGGGGGCTCAACGGTCATCCCGTTAGGGAGGATACAGTTAGCAGTAACAATCGAGACTCATCCTCGAACTCAGACAATCATGATAAATTTCACCGTAGTGGACTGCATGAACAGCTACCAAGTCATCGTTGGTCGGCCTTCCATGATGAAGACAGAGGCCGCAATGTCTTGCTATCACTTGAAACTGAAATTCCCCACCCGGGAAGGGATCGGGATCGCATGCGGAAGTCAGAAGGCAGCCCGCAGCTGCTTTGCAACTCTTCACGAGAAAAAAACCCTCTGCATTGAGGAGGGTACCAAAAAACGGCAGAGGAATGAAGACGGAGGAAAAGACAGTGGAGATCCTAGTCCTCGGCCAAACAGAAATAGCCCGGCTAGCGGCGGCTGAGGAATTAGAAGAGATAGAACTCTTCAGACCGGGAAAAAACATAAAGATAGGGGGAGGCTTGGACAAGACCCTGAGACAGAGCCTACTAGAATGTCTAAAAGAGTATCCGGACATCTTCGCATGGGGACATACTCAACGCCCATTATAGATGACAGTTGGCGCCAAGGCCCCTTCAACAATCGGCTCGGGGCTGGAGTGCGTTCCGCCGAGGCCCCTTCAACAATCGGCTCGGGGTTGGAGTTCGTTCCGCCGAGGCCCCTTCAACAATCGGCTCGGGGCTGGAGTTCGTTCCGCCGAGGCCCCTTCAACAATCGGCTCGGGGCTGGAGTTCGTTCCGCCGAGGCCCCTAAAATATCGGCTCGGGGCTGGAGTTCGTTCCACCGATGCCACTTCAACAATCGGCGCGGGGCTGGATTTTGTTCCGCTGAGGCCTCTTCATCGGCTCGGGGCTGGATCTCGTTCCGCCGAGGCTGCTATACTATTCGACTCAGGGGTTGGGTTACGTCCCACCGAGTCGTGCTTATTGGTTTGGGGACGGAACATTCGCCCAGAACCAAATGTTTCTTTAGCTCGGGGTCCTCAGAATATTCAGGGACATACTCGATGCATAGGATCCGTGAGAAGCATAGGACGGGGATGGATGATACCCCCGTGGTGATTGCTTGCTCCAGTGTTACCGAACATAAGGAGGAATATGCCCTTAATGATTCGAAACACTCTCTGATCCTCACTTACCCGATGTAATGGATCCGTGAGAAAGCATAGCACGGGGAGAGATGATGCCCCCGTGACGATTGCTAGCTCAAGTGATGCCGGACCTAAGGAGGAATGTGCCCTTAGTATCTCGGACACTCTTTGATCCATTCATCATTTGGATCCAAGAGAGGCGCATCACGGGGATGCGTTGTGTCCCTGTAGCGTGTGCATGCTCCAGCGTGGTAAGAAGGAGCCCTCGCACAATACACAGGCTCCACAGTGACCCGACGTATAGAGGATGTGCCCTTACCATTTTAAACGCTCTCTGATCCAAATCCTTGTTCACCGGGACACTAAATTGAAAGATTCAGAATTGTGTTTTGGAGACCTCGGACGGGACGCCGTTCTAAGGTATCCGTGCTGTTGTTTACACTTTTTTGATTTTATTTTCCCAAGTTTTGTTTTTATTTTTTCGTCAGTCTGACAAGGGGACGCCCAAGTCAGATTCGATAGGGCTTCAAAGGTGGATACACTTCCCATCTGAATAAGTCCCAAGGATTAACCAGTGCTCGGGGCTGGATTCATTCCGCCGAGGCCACTTGGTTAATCGGCTCGGGGCTGGATTCGTTCCGCCGAGGCCACTTGGTTATTCGGCTCGGGGCTGGAGTTCGTTCCGCCGAGGCCACTTAGTTATTCGACTCGGGGTCGGGGTACGTCCCACCGAGTCAGCCCTTCGGACTGGGGACGTAACATTCCCCCAGGTCCAAGTGCCTCTCTTCATTCGGGGTCGGGTTACGTCCCACCGAATCAGCCCTTCGGACTGGGGACGTAACATTCCCTCAGGTCCAAATGCGTCTCTTCACTCGGGGTCAGGTTACGTCCCATCGAGTCTACCTCTTTGGACTGGGGACGTAACATTCCCCCAGGTCCAAATGGCTTTCTCAGCTCGGGGTACGTCCCATCGAGTCAGCCCTTCGGACTGGGGACGTAACATTCCCCCAGGTCCAAGTGCCTCTCTTCATTCGGGGTCGGGTTACGTCCCACCGAATCAGCCCTTCGGACTGGAGACGTAACATTCCCTCAGGTCCAAGTGCCTCTATTCACTTGGGGTCGGGTTACGTCCCACCGAGTCTACCTCTTTGGACTGGGGATGTAACATTCCCCCAGGTCCAAGTGCCTTTCTCAGCTCGGGGTCGGGGTACGTCCCACCGAGTCAGCCCTTCGGACTGGGGACGTAACATTCCCCCAGGTCCAAGTGCCTCTCTTCATTCGGGGTCGGGTTGCGTCCCACCGAGTCATTCCTTCAGACTGGGGACGTAACATTCCCCCAGGTCCGAGCATCTCTCACAGCTCGAGACAGGATCACATGCCACCGAGCACATCATCGTTAGCTCAGAGGCAAAATTTTCTCCTCACAATCGAGATTGGATCAGTAAGGAGTCAGGACCTCCAAATCTCTGGCACAGATATTACAGAGGATGAGTCATTTTTAGTTTGGACAACAAGAGGAACTTCATCTCCTGATGGGATGACCCAAGTAAGCAATTTGCTTTGAGGTGGAGAATCATTCTGAATAGGGTCAGCATCTCCAATAACCAAGGATATGAAGATAGAAACAGAAGACTTAGTTGATGGCGAAGGCAATTTCTCTGTGATTTCTGGAGCGACCACCAGCAAGGCGATCAGCACACCATCTTTATATAGTTCCCGGCACCAACTTGCATACTCGTTGGAACCGAGAACTAGGGGAGAGATGTTGATGGTGTTTTCAGGCACTATGTTATTTAAGCAGCACGACAGGGGTAAAAAAGGTAATTCACTTCTCAGTCAAGATTATTAATGCCGACCCGACCACTAAAGAGTCAATAGTAAGGGGCCGGGAACTTTACGGTTAGTGACCGAGCACTTGAGTTCAAGATGACCGGGCAATTATCAGGTCGACAGTAGCATTCTCAGTACAAAAGACTATTATGACCGACCACATGAAGACCGACCTCGTGAAAACCGAGCATAGGGCAAGACATGTTCGGGAAGATAAAGCATTCTATCCATACAAGATAAGATAATAAGTTATCCTATTTTCATAAAGAGAACTGATGAGTCAGTATCCTAAAAGGATAAAAGAAGTGAATGTAGTTTTAAAAGTAGGAATCCTGATAGGAAAAGGAAACTATCTCCAACTGGGAATTCTTGTACAAATAGAAATCTGATTTCTTCACCATTATAAATAGGAGGGTAGAGTGAGTGTAGAGGGGGGAGAATCAATATCAAGATCAGAATCATTACCATCAGACTTGTAAAAAACCAGAAGCAGAGCCGAGAAGCGTGTTTGAGTAATATAAAGTATCATCCTTTTTGTGCCCGTGGACGTAGGTCGGACCAAGATCCGCCGAACCACATAAAATCTCCTTGTCGATTGGCGTATTATTTATCTTTTGCTAAGTTTGCTTTTGGTCCCCCATAACCAAACAAATTCACTATTGATGGAGGATTGTCTCGGGAGTAATATTCCTATATTGCCCTGAGACCAAAATCAGCCGTCAACAATTACTAATAGACGGTAAATAGCCAAATCTAAGAAAACCATGAGTCAACGCAACCAGCAGAGCTGCAAATAACAGGTTACCATATGTTCCAAGTCCACCACGAAAGCAGTGCAGCCACATTCCTCGACAGCAGCTTGAGAAAAAAGTTGATGAGCTCACCCAAATCTTGACTACAGTGCTCAAGTATATCAAGCAAAATCTGGCTCCACCCCTAATGATGACCAACAAGATGACCGAGAAGGTGATCTACCACAAGACTCGTCGAGACCTCATGAAGGTAGTGTAAGATTTCAGGGTTGATGCGGAAACGTTTATGTGAGTGGATTTAAAAATTTTTCCTTCAAAATCGCTTAAGGATCGTGATTATTTTTCTGAGCCTTCTTGAATATCATTCTTAAATTTTTCCTTATAGTAGTGCATCAAGCGTTGGACCTCTAGTTGACACACTAGCACTCCTCTACGAATAAATTGCTCTCACTTTGAGAATAAAGAAACTATTTTATTTCCCTTGGCCGAATTCTCCATCTATTTATAGATTAGGAATGCTTCAATTGCATCTCGATACAACAATGACACTCCAAGATCTCTCCAAATCAAATTTGATCTCTTAAATTTTTTTCCAAAATAAATTATGATATTTAATCAAATTAGGAATCATAATTAAGGAAATATTTTCCTATTTAATCTTAATTAGGACTCTAATTAATTTGATTGCTAGCCCAACAAATTAAAGCCTAATAGATTAAATATTATTTTGACCCAATAATTAATCAACTATTAATTAATTAATTATCTTACTTAATTTTAATTAAAAATTAATTAAAATTATATCTAATTAAATTTAATTTATTTAATATAAATATCATATATTTATTTAAACAATTAAATCTAATTTTATATTTCGAATTTATTAATCAAATTAATATTTCCGAAATATTCCGAATATCATAATCCAATTAGAAAATCTTATATTTCCAAAATAATCATTTATTTACTTTTAATAAACATCATTGAATTTGTAACATAAACGATAACTATATTTGTGCGACCGTCCTAGGTTCATTATCGAGTAGCAGTAAAATAATATTAACTCTTAATATTTTATCTCTATGATATTCCACATATCATGGGTAATCGCCTAGCAGTAAGCCATGACCCCTAGTCGATAAATGAAGTGGGAAAACATATGAACCTATTAGAATACACTTAGAGCATGTCATCTCATTCCTTCTGATATTTATGTTTCTTATCGATTACAAGATCATGGTTAGGTCAAATCTTTTCTACTCGATATATCTTTATACTCGATCTTGTGGATTTGATATCTCTAAGATATTGACTGCTTTGACCAAAGACTTATATCCACAACTTTGAGTTTCCTTAAAACATCTCTAGCTTTTATAATCAAAGCTATTAGATCTTATCTTGAAGCACATGTGACTTCGTACGTTAATAGTTCAAGGTCATCCACCATTTATTCAAAGGACGTGGATAGTCGAATGAGGATATACTAATGAACCAAGAGTATTATCGCACAAGTCATCATATGATCTTAGGTAAAAGGATATGATGACACTAATGTATTATTGCGAAGATAAATGACCTTAGATAATATTACCATGTGATCTTATACGTCTGTGGTCGTGTTTGATATTTCATTCTACTAAAAAATATCTATTGTTTGTATCCTTATGATACGAGTCTTATCATCCATTCTATTAAAATCAAATGTCAATCTAGGCGATGTAGGAACCGATCTCCTAACGTAACGGAAACGCCTTAGGCACCTGGATCGGACTTGAATTTTTTTTTTCTGCCTTTCTCATTCTTTGGTCGAATCTGACTAACCCCATGGAATTATGTTTGGCTTCTATTTTTATCAATTTTCTAGCTCCCGAACAACAGCTCAGATCTGATCCGTTTTGCACCCAAAAATACACCCAGCTCATGCCCAAATCAGCCCCTGAAAAATGTGCCATATGACAGTGTTTCAGGTTTGATTTTTCTCACCAAAACAACACCACAACACCATTGAAATATCCCTTTGAATATCCAAAATATTCTGGACCAAAAACAAAACAAACCGAGTCCGTAAACTCTCAACAAGTGGCGATAATGAGCAAAAATTCTGCTAACTTTCGTGTGATAAATAAAAGAAGAAAAAGATGTTTTAGATCCCATTTTGAATGAATTTTTGTGCTATGTCTCAGAACCAACAAATACTAGTGTGGGCTATACTCACAAGAATAAAATCCCTAAACAATTTAGAGATTGAATAAGGCTATGTCACACACTCAAATCTTTTTCTTTTTCTTCAACTTTTGAGAGAAAACATAGAACAAGAAGGTGGTTAGGGTTTGAAAATAAGAATTAGCTAAAGAAAAAAATTATTAATTTTTTTATACTTAGTGTTAAATTTTCCAAAATAAAACAAACCCTAAGGCCTATTCATCTATCATATTTTCGGCCAGCCTTAAAAAATGTAAAAAATTTTATAAGATCAAATTTTACTTAATTGTCATCTTAATGACAATATTAAGTTGCCAAGTAGAGGTTGTAACATCCAATTTGGTAATAATGTATATAAAGAAAAATATTTATTACCAAATATATATATATGATATAAAGTTAAATTATCAAAATAATTTAATTTTATAACCTTTTAAATATATATTTTAATTTTTCATTAAATAAATGATTCTCTTATAATCATTTATTTAATGAAAAACTTTATAGTAAACATAATATAAAGTTACATGTGTGACAAATATATTATTAATCACATTAATAATAATGAATATTCGAGTATATAATTGGACTATCCAATTACATTTAATTTTCTATAGTATATCGACCTAACACGTAACGTCCCAAGACACTAGTTTAGGTGTATTGGGGGACGACGATACGTAATGCCTCAATGCATAAGGTTTTCTACCGGATGCAGCAGACATGTGCACATATAGTTTCAGGACTAGGGGACGGTGCTACATGATGTCCTTAAATCCTAATTTCTGGGCCAGGTTGACATCATTGATTAGCGCTCATGACTCTAGTTCAGTGACTTGGGGGATGGCGATACGTAACGCCCCGAGGAATTAGTTTAGACGTATGGGGGGACGCTGATACGTAACGCCTCCATGAGTTAGGTTTTCTATAGATTCTTTAGTTACTTGAGATTTCATATTTTTACACCATGATTTACACACAGATTTTAGAGAATAAACCTAATTTATATTTTTATAAGTTCAGGTTTTCTACAGATTCTGGAGTTACTTGAGATTTCACACTATGATTTCCACACAGATTTTTGAGAATGAAACTAGTTTATATTTTTATGAGTTTTGAAATACTCTTTACCGCACTGTTGATTTTAATATAGATTTTCAGATATGAATTTCATGCTTTCATAATTAATTACATTCTTAAGGGTACTGCATCCTCGTCATGTTACATTACAACTCCAGTTATGCATGTCATGCTTCTAGATAATCATGTCTAGCTCATGTAGAATATTGATTTAGGTCATTCAGATTCGAGTCAACATATAGCATTTTAGCTCATGATGTTTCAGGTTCGTAGGTTGTGGTTCATCTAGTTAATCCCAAATTTCATGATCTATGCACATGTTAGATTAGAACCAAGCCACCACGGGTTTAGGTTGCATTTTACCACGGGTATGGGTGGTTTGATTATAGCATGTGATGAACACTAAAAAGTGCATATTTATTATACGATAAATCAATCATTTTACACTTGTAGTTTCACTAATCCCCTTAATTTGGCACGTTTGTGAAATAATATTTTAAGTTATATTTTGAGTGTTTTTATTGTGTTATTTTTGTTATTTGGTAGGTAAAATACTGCTCGGAAGCTCGATAGAAAAAGCCAGACTTGGAAAAAAGGCAAAAACGGAAAAATAGCTTACGAGTCGCGACATACCAGGTCTCAAGCGTCGCGATGCGCCTAATAAGATGAAGGCACCGCACGACGTGTTTAGCTCTCGACACGTGTCCATTAGTTGGCATTCGCGTCATGACGCGTAAAGTCTTGGCTTCACGACGCGTGGGCGTTTCTCAGACTATAGATTGAAGCCTCCGGCAGAAGAAATTTCCATGTTTTTTTTTTCCGAATTCCTCTATAGATTTTGGAGAGAGAATGTCTTATGCGTTTATTTATTTAAAGCTATCTGTAATGTCTTTTTCTTTCAGTAATAAAATTATGAGTATGTTTAATTACAAAATGAGTAGATAATTTATTTTCACTAGGGTAATAGGTGAAGCTTTTATAATGAAAACTTAGATCAATCTCGCCTAAATTATAAAAATAAATTGTAATCTAATGATTAAAACTTGATTTAGATCTAGATTAATTATTGACCAATTGGCTACTGTCTATATGGCTGGTTTTATCTTACTACCGCCTATATGACTGGTTTTATCTTGCTACCACCTATATGGATGATTTTATATGATTTTGGCATAATTGAGTACCTTGACAATACTTGTTATAGACAAACGGTATCACCGCCTATATGGCTGGTTTTATACGGTATCACCTCCTTTATGGCTGGTTTTATATTTTTGGCATACTTAGTACCTTGGCAGGACTAGTTATCGACAGAAATCACTACCGTCTTTATGGCCGGTTCTATATATTGGCATAATTAATTCCTGAGATAAATTAATGGGGTAACAAGGACAATTTATATATTATAATTAAGCGAGATTTCTAGATTTGAAATATTAAAAGTTGATCCCCTAACTCCAACATTTCATTTTATTACTACATTTTCACTTAAAATTTTTCAACAACTCCAACAAATCAAAGTTTTTTCTTTTCTCTCTACTTATCATTCTATTTTACTAAATCTATTCCATGTGGATCGACCCTGGACTTACCGGGTTATTTTATACTTTGACACTCTTATACTTGGGAGTAAAAGACCATTTTTTGAGCGTGTCAAGTTTTTGACGCCGTAGTCGGGGAATTATTACAAATAGAGAATCTCATTAGATAGAATATTGTATTTTTCTTTTGTTTAGGTTGCATGAGACACTGGTTCCGATCATCCAACAGAAGACTAAATAGAGAATCTCATTCACCTTCATTGTTCGTCAAAATAGCCGAGAACCAAATTGATGTTAGACAATTATGACCATAGCGTCACTATTTGTAAAAGACATTGTGGTTTTTGTATAAATTAATTATGTAGCAATGGAAATTGCATTTTATCATTTTGTAATTTGATTACTAAATATATAAATGATAAAAGTCCCTATGATTAGTTCCAGATTATAAGATATAAGACAATATCAATCCATAAAGGTTTAATCATTAAATATCCCTAGTCGTAGTATTATCGAGACTGGACATCAATAATGCGGAATAGACTAGTATTGCACTTGTGCGTGTTATGGAAGCGTAACATGATAGTTCTCATATATTTAAGTATTGGATACTTATGCAAGTGTGATAGAAGGTTGTGTTTACTGATGGTACGGAAACAGCTTCGCTCTGGATAGACCCCGCGGAATCCCATTGGTAGTATGACTATGTGTCTATGGGAATCCGTATCAGGGTAGGTGTATTTGGTCTTAACCTGAGACTTGCATCGCTAGTACTTGCGAAAATCAATACGCTTTGGTTTTGGTCGTTCAAGACTTTAACATGTTCTGTGTACGCCTCTTCTGGGTTTATTAAGTATCGTAGTGTACTGGGTGTGATGTCATGATGGAAGTATCACTTCAGTCATATGGAGATGATGATCACGCAGGGATACAGAACTGGTACTCTAAATTGGTTGCAACCATCGGGATAATATGACATGATCATGATTATCTGATTAAAGAGACTAGTTGCTTGTAATCCGATATATGCTTCGTACAGGGCAACCACTATTCCAGCCCCAGGCCTTGCATGTGACATCCGATATTGGATCGCAATACGCAATACTACGTATACTACGCCTGACAAAGATTATATATTCCATTAAGAATATTTCTGGAGAATTGGGTAGGCACGGTGCTTTGCTAGAAGCCAACCATGTCTCATAAATCGGTAAAAACGTAGTACGAGGTAAGTACGTGTTCGGATAGTCCAACGACCGGATTTACTGCCAACATATCCAGGGATCTCTTGGGTCGCTTCCCGAAGATTCACCGATGACGTATGATTCGAGCATAATTAATCTAGGATTAATTACAGAGAGATTTTATCTAGGATAAAATACTATTTGAAGGAGAGAACGATTAATTTGGAATTAGTCGATAAAATAATATATTCGATATATTTAACGAAATTAGATTTCTACGCGGAATTAAAATTGGATTTTAATTCGGGCAGACGAATTAATTTAGAATTAATTCACGAGCGACGTGAATAGTAATTTTGCTTGGCATAATTATTTAATTAAATTTGATTTAATTACGTCGCAACAGATAATTCGTTAATTGAGAATTAGTGAACCCGAGCCCGGGATGTGTTGCGGGCCTACTCGGATTTTGAATCAAGTGGAGCCCACATGTCACATCACTTGTCACATCACTTGTCACTTTAGTTACTTTGGGTGATGGATTTTGGTGATAATTATGATAGCTTGTAATTCACTCAAGTTGATGGCATGAATGACTAATACCAAATATTTGGTATATCATTTTTTAATTGATTTTTGAAATCAAAAAGACAAGTCAACACACTCAACTCTCACTCTCTCATTCACGCCCATTTTGGAAAAACAAACCCTCTCCATTTTTCTCTTTGGCCGAACAAGGAGGAAGAAGAAGAAGGAAATTTGTTGCAAATTTCCTTAGTTGCTAGCACATCAAGGAATCATCCAAGGTGATAGGGAAACCATCCAAAAAGCTTGGAATCAACTCAAAAGCTTGGAGCTTGGATCTCATCCCCAAAAGTTGAGCTTGGCCGAAAACCTGGAGGAAATTTTTTTGTATTTGACGCATCCTAAATCCGATCAATGTAAGTTTAATTCCGCTATTCGTACTTTTGTATTCACATGTTTCATTACTTATATGATCTTGGATATTGTCTTAGAGACCAACAATGGTATCATGAGCCTTGAATAAGCATAAAATTAATTTAGGGTTTATATACTAAAATTTGGGTAAATTTGATTTGAGTATGATTTAACCAAATTGTTTGTTTGAGCATGCTTGTATATGGATAACTTGGAGTTATATGTGATCAATTTAAAGAAAATTTAATTGGATTAATTTTCCCCAATTTTTGCATGATGGCCGAATGTAATATGCCCTAAAAGTCATGGTATTTTTATGTTTTTTGATCATTGGATGATTTGAAAGACATGGATATATTGATTTAAGATTCAATCGGATTGATATCAAAATCGGATATAAAAAAAAAAACTCAAAATGCCATGAGCTTCAAAGCATGAAATGAGATGATTTTTTTTTCAATAATGTTGGACATGTGTTGAACAAATTAAAGCATGATTAATTGATTAAATTGATTTTTGGAAATGTTAATTTAGATAATTAATTAATTCTATACACTTTAATTAATTAAATTATGAAATTTGGAATTTTAGAATTTGATTAATTGGGCTTAATTTAGATTTGGGCTTATAATGTTGTATTTGGGCCTAATGGGCTTGGTTGGGCCAAGTTGGTTTAGGTCAATTGGATTGGATCCAAATGGGCCTAAATCATTCCATTAAGTCCAAATATGACAAATGTGCCTTTTATGTTTAATTGGGCCTTATGGGCCTAAATTAGTTTCTTGGCAAATGGGGTGATTCCTTAATTGGGCTTTGGTATTTGGGTTTGACCCATATTGACCAAAGTCCATGCCTTAAGAAATTAATTGAAAGCCCATTGGACTTTAATTAAATAACATTGGAAGTTAATTGGGCTTTGAGACCCATTTAGGTTAGATTTTGAATCTAAGTCGTAAAGGCACATTAAAAAGTGTAGTTATTTAATTTGGAATTAATTATATAGAATTAGTATTGAATACGAATTAAATTAGATGTAAATTGTAGTTCGATATAATTCAAGAATTCGTACTTTGAGTACTTATTCTTAAACGAGTTGGACTCGCGCAAAATCAAATCGTTGTTTGAACATTGGATGATCACTTTATTCAAGATTAATTAATTGGATTAGATTGATTGAATAACATGATTTGTGTGAATACATGGATGTGTTGAATGAATAATGTATATCAGATGGATATTAGAAGGGAAATGGAAATTTTGGAAATTGTTGTAAATTTAGAATTTATTAAATTGGACCTGCGTGACCAGCCTTATCTCTCTTGATTCTTTGTATTTCTCTTCTCACCTAATTCCCCTCAATGTTAATAAGGTTTCTTTCATTGTATTATGTAATTGGGTAGAAGTTAGAATAGTGCTAGCCAGGGAGAGGAAATAGAGTGATTTGTTCTAGGAACAATCTGTGAGATATCCATCCGCATATCATTATTAATTTATTTTCGCGCCTTATTATGCTTTTAGAATGCATGATTAAGGGTGTATGATGAGACCTAATAAAGATAATAAATTGGTTGCCAATTTACGCGAAAAACCCTCAACAAATATTAAGCGTTTTCCTTCCATTGAGTGATTCTTACTCAAGATCCAAGATTGGCACTGGTTTGTTGGCCAAAGTCAAGACCTTTGTCCATCGCGGATGTGTTTGAATCATGAAGGCTTTGTTACATATCGTATGTCTTGTCCAAGTTGTGATTTGTTGGCCAAAGTCAAGATCACTTCTTGTCCATTGACATCGATTACGAAGCTTTCTAAAGTCAATGGGTTCCGCTTAACTGGAATCATTAAGCTTATTGTGCCAAAGCCAAGGCTTAGTTGATTCAGAGGAAAAAGGTTAGGAAAATATATTGGATATATTGGCATATATATTGTATATATGTTTCGGACTTGGAGGTCCATCTACTGGATCTAGGAATTGGATGAGATCCAATTGATCTTAGAGATCTACCTAGTTAAATATCATACAACTTGTTGGCCAAAGTCAAGGTTGGGTGTTATTTAACGGGATCCTAGCCAACTAGGAAACTAGGTTTCCCGAGTACTCAACAGAGGGTTAGAGGCTCACCGAAAAATAGTGGGAGGCTAGTATTGAATTTGCAATTTCAGTCAAATACTCAGCTTTACGCGCTTTCAAATTATTTCATCAATTATTTTTTATTAGTTGGACTAATATATTATTATTTTTCTTGTAACAGTTAGACTGTACCCATACATCGTTAATCGAATAGTTGGACTATTGCGGTTAAGATGACATGAAAGTTAAGCATTAGGGATATTATCATGGGCGACAACGTCTTTAATGGCACAAACTTTCAAGACTGGGATATGAATCTCAGAATTGTTCTGGGATCCGAGAAGTTACTCTACACTATAGAGTGACCTCTTGGGCCTAAGCCCCGACCTGATCAGTTGCTTGAGCTAGAGCTTTGGAAGACTCATAGCGATGATAATGCGACTGCTCAATCTGTAATGTTGCTGCTATGACTCCGCAATTCCGTCGTCAAAACAAGGGATTGGATCCCTATGAGATGATGGTGAAGTTGCATGATCTTCACTGATCTAATCTTAGATCGGAAAGATATGAGTTGTAGAAAAAGCTCTTCCGCGCTCGCATGTCAGAGGGTACATCTATTGAGCACCATGTGTCACAGATGATTGCTGACATTGAGCAACTTGGACAGATGGGCATCGTCTTCGAGGTTAAGACTTCAATAGATTTGATCCTACAGTCTCTCACCGACACTTGGAGTGGGTTCATCATGAACTACAACATGTTGAACCAAGACCAAACTCTTGGAGAGTTGATGTCCACTATGCGTGAAGTAGAGAATGAGCTTCAAAAGAGCAAGAAGCGCGAGGCGCACTTTGCTTCAACATCTCAGACTCCAAGGGCTTGGCCTAAGGCGACTATAGGTGTCAAGAAGAAGAAGCATAAGACAAAAGGCAAGGCCAAATCGTCAAAGGGTTCTGGGAAACCTAAGGATAAATCCCAAGATGTATGTCTCCAGTGCGGCAAGCGGGGTCACTGGAAGTGTGACTGCCGTGAGTATAAGGCACACATGAAGGAAATCAAAGCGGACAAGGCACCGACTTCAGGTATGTTTGTTATAGAAATAAACATGTCTACTACTAGTTTTAAAAATTGGATTTTTGATTCTGGTTGTGGAACTCATATATGTACTGATGTGCATGATCTGCAGATTAGCAGGAGACTGGCCTCAGGAGAGATTGACCTCCGTGTTGGAAATGGGACACAGGTCGCCATTTTGGCCGTTGACATATTCGTTTTAGAACTACCATAATTAAACGGTGTGTCCGAACGAAGAAACCAAACTTTGTTAGACATGGTAAGGTATATGATGAGTCGCACAGAGCTACCTATTTCCTTCTGGGGATATGCATTGAACAGTGCAATACTTATTTTGAATAAGGTTCCGTCAAAGTCTATTCAAAAGACTCCATATGAAATATGGACAAGAAAGAAACCGGGTTTCTCATTCCTGAAGATTTGGGGTTGCTAGACATACGTCAAATGTTTGGAAGGTAACAAACTTGAACCCAAATCAGATAAATGCATATTTGTAGGATATCCTAGGGAAACCAAAGGATATTACTTCTGTCACCCACAAGAGAACTAAGTATTTGTTGCTCTACATGCGGTTTTCCTTGAGAAGGAATTCCTAAATGCAGTGATAAGTGGGAGGAAAATAAAACTCGATGAAAATCGGAGTGATACTGTTCCTGGCACAGAATCCTTAACGGAACATGAACAGTCTATCAGGGATGAGACTGTACCACAATCTTCGAATACATAAGGACCGCGTAGGTCGGAGAGAGTCAGAAAACAACCTGAGAGGTATAGGTTTCTGATCTCACCTCATGTGGATATTAATCTTATTGAGGAAGACGAGCCAGCTACGTATGAGGAAGCGATACAAGGTATCGACTTCGGTTTATTGCAAGATGCCATGAATTCCGAAATGGATTCCATGTACACCAACCAAGTTTGGACACTGGTTGATGCACCAGAAGGCGTAAAGCCTATTGGATGCAAATGGGTCTTCAAGAGGAAGACCGACATGGATGGCAACGTACAAACGTACAAAGCTAGGCTTGTAGCGAAAGGGTATCGTCAATGACATGGTTTCGATTACGATGAAACTTTTTCACTAGTTTCCATGATTAAATCCATTCGGATAATGCTTGCTATTGCTGCATATTTCGATTACGGGATATGGCAGATGGACGTCAAAACCGCTTTCCTTAAAGGAAACCTTTTGGAGGATGTTTATATGCAACAGCCTGATGGTTTTGTCGTACCAAGACTTGCAAATAAGATTTGTAAGTTAAATCGATCCATTTATGGATTGAAGCAAATATCGCGTTCTTGGAACCAACGTTTTGATGAGATCATAAAAGAATATGATTTCGTTCAAAAAAGATAGATGATCCTTGTGTATATAAGAAGTTTAGTGGGAGCGCACTGACATTCATTGTCATTTACGTTGATGATGTATTGCTTATTGGCAATGACATTCCCATGTTAACATCGGTGAAAGCTTGGCTTTCATTAAAATTCTCCATGAAGGATCTGGGAGAAACAGCCTTTATTCTAGGAATAAAGATCAACCGGGATAGATCTAGAAAGCTGTTTGGACTCTCCCAGAGCACGTACATTGACAAAGTGTTGAAGAGATTCAACATGGATCAGTCCAAGAGGGGACTGTTGCCAGTGTCACATGGTGTCACTCTATCTAATGACATGTGTCCTAAAACTCAAGATGAGAGAGACAACATGAGTCGGATATCGTTCACCTCGGTATTCGGATCAATCATGTATGCCATGATATGTACGCGACCTGATGTCTCGTATGCTTTGAGAATGTGTAGTCACTATCAGGCCGATCCAGGTGATGGTCACTGGATGGCGGTTAAGAATATCCTTAAGTATCTTAGATAAACTAATGATGCTTTCTTAATCTATGGAGATGGAGAACTTGAGGTAACTGGGTATACTGATGCAAGTTTCCAAACAGATAAAGACGACTGCAAGTTGCAATCCGGGGGTAAATATTTTGTTTGAATAACGGAGCAGTAAGCTGGAAATCTTCCAAGCAAGAGACTGTTGCCGATTCAACAACATAAGCAGAGTATATTGCTGCAGCTGAATCCGGGTACATATTGTTTTGAATAACGGAGCAGTAAGTTGGAAATCTTCCAAGTAAGAGACTGTTGCCGATTCAACAACATAAGTAGAGTATATTGCTGCAGCTGAAGCAGCAAAAGAGGCAGTTTGGATCAGTAAATTCCTAATTGGACTATAAGTAGTTTCGTTAGCAGCTGAGCTCGTTCCATTGTATTATGACAATAACGGGGCAATAACGCAGGCTAAGGAACTGCGGTCTCATCAACGATCCAAGCATGTTCTTCGACGTTTCCATCTGATTCGTGAGATCATACATCGTGGCGATGTGAAGATGAGAAGGTCGCATCAGAGGACAACATTACAGATCCGCTGACGAAAGCTATTCCTCAGCAAAAGTTTGAGCGACATGTACATAGTTCAGATATTAGATGCTTGAGTGACTGGATATAGGCCAAGTAGGAGATTGTTAGACAATTATGACCCATAACATCATTATTTGTAAAAGACATTGTGGTTTTTGTACAAATTAATTATGTAGCAATGGAAATTGCGTTTTATCATTTTGTAATTTGATTAATTAAATATATAAATGATAAAAGTCCCTATGATTAGTTCCGAATTATAAGATTTGAGACAGTATCAATCCATAAAGGTTTAATCATTAAATATCCCTAGTCGTAGTATTATCGAGACTGGACATCGATAATGCGGAATAGACTAATATTGCACTTGTGCGTGTTATGGAAGCGTAACATCATAGTTCTCATATATTTAAGTATTGGATACTTATGCAAGTGTGATAGGAGGTTGTGTTTACCGATGATACGGAAATAGCTTCGCTCTGGATAGACCCTGCGGAATCCCATTGGTAGTATGACTATGTGTCTATGGGAATCCGCATCAGGGTAGGTGTATTTGGTCTTAACCTGAGACTTGCATCGCTAGTACTTGCGACAATCAATACGCTTTGGTTTTGGTCGTCCAAGACTTTAACAGGTTCTGTGTACGCCTCTTCTGGGTTTATTGAGAATCGTAGTGTATTGGGTGTGATGTCAAGATGGAAGTATCACTTCAGTCATATGGAGATGATGATCACGTAGGGATACAGAACTGGTACTCTAAATTGGCTGCAACCATCGGGATAATATGACATGGTCATGATTATCCGATTAAATAGACTAGTTGCTTGTAATCCGATATATGCTTCGTACGGGGAAGAGACTATTCCAGCCCCAGGCCTTGCATGTGACATCTGATACTGGATCGCAATACGCAATACTACGTATAGTACGCCTAACAAAGATTATATATTCCATTAAGAATATTTCTAGAGAATTAGGTAGGCACTGTGTTTTGCTAGAAGCCAACCATGTCTCGTAAATCGGTAAAAACGTAGTACGAGGTACGTACGTGTTCGGATAGTCCGACACCGGATTTACTGCCAACATATCCAGGGATCTCTTGGGTCGCTTCCCGAAGATTCACTGATGACGTATGATTCGAGCATAATTAATCTGAGATTATTACAGAGAGATTTTATTTAGGATAAAATACTATTTGAATGGAGAGAATGATAATTTGGAATTAATCGATAAAATAATATATTCGATATATTTAACGAAATTAGATTTCTACGCGGAATTAAATTGGATTTTAATTCGGGCAGACAAATTAATTTAGAATTAATTCGCGAGTGATATGAATAGTAAATTTGCTTGGCATAATTATTTAATTAAATTTGATTTAATTACGTCGCAACGGATAATTGTTAATTCGGAATTAGCGAACCCAAGCCCGGGATGTGTTACGGGCCCACTCGGATTTTGAATCAAGTGGGGCCCACATGTCACATCACTTATCACATCACTTGTCACTTTAGTTACTTTTGGTGATGGGTTTTGGTGAGAATTATGATAGCTTGTAATTCACTAAAGTTGATGGCATGAATGACTAATACCAAATATTTGGTATATCATTTTTTAGTTGATTTTTGAAATCAAAAAGACAAGTCAACACACTCAACTCTCACTCTCTCATTCACGCCCATTTTGGAAAAACAACCCTCTCCATTTTTCTCTTTGGCCGAACAAGGAGGAAGAAGAAGAAGGAAATTTGTTGCAAATTTCCTTAGTTGCTAGCACATCAAGGAATCATCCAAGGTTATAGGGAAACCATCCCAAAAGCTTGGAATCAACTCAAAACCTTGGAGCTTGGATCTCATCCCCAAAAGTTGAGCTTGCCCGAAAACTTGGAGGAAATTTTTTTGTATTTGACGCATCCTTAATCCGATCAATGTAAGTTTAATTTCGCTATTCTTACTTTTGTATTCACATATTTCATTGCTTATATGATCTTGGATATTGTCTTAGAGACCAACAATTGAAAATCCACCTACCCGAGTTGAAAACCTAGTTAATCAGGAAGAAAACAAGTCTTAGCATGAAGATCCTAATCATCCTATGACACTCAGACAATTTATGACTCCCACTAGGACATGATCACCATCTTGCATTATTTTTCCTCAAGATGCAATACGTTTAAATTTTAAATCAGGTATCATCCATCTTTTACCCACATTATACGGTCTAGAATCCGAGAATCCTTATCAGCACTTAAGGGAGTTTGAAGAGGTATGTAACACTTACACAGACCAAAATTGTAGCATGAATATAATTCGTTTAAAAATTTTCCCTTTTCTTTAAAGGATAAAGCTAAAATTTGGCTGCAAAACCTTAGGTCAGGATCTATTAGAACATTAGATGATTTACATGAACATTTTCTTAAAAGTTCTTACCCCCTCATAGAATAAATTCATTTAAAAGGAGAATCACAGCCTTCACACAAGAGTCAGGGGAAACACTTTACCAATATTGGGAAAGGTTTAAAGAGATGTTAAATGTTTGTCCACATCACAGGTTTGAAACATGGAGGCTTGTCGCCTATTTCTACGAGGGGTTAACATCCCAAGGTAGACAAGTAGTGGATATGATGTGTAATGGTGAGTTTAGGGACAAAGATCTCGAAGATGCACTAGATTACGTAGAACACATAGCGGAGAATGCACAATAATGAGACACAGTTGGCACCTATGAGTCGTCTGTAAAACCACAACCATCTGGTAGAGGTATATTTAATCTTAGGCTCTATCTAAAAAAATTGAGGCTTTAGAAGCAGGAAAAAGTGATCATGTTAAGTCAGTTTAGGAAGTCATATATCAGATCTGTAATTCTAATGAACATGTCACACAAGTTTGCCCATATTTGCCAGCCCTGCAAGAATGTCTCTATGACCAAGTCAGTTCCGTAAACACATTCAATAGACCAAATCCAAACCTATACTCACAAATCTATAATTCTGGTTAGAGAAACCATCCAAACTTCAATTGGAGGAATGACAACCAAGCACAATCTCACAACAACCTCCCCAAGTTCACCAGAATTTCAGAAATTCCCAAAATTATGCAACTTAAGTCCCATCACCTAGGAAAACCATTGAGGATACCTTGAATGCATTCATGGAAAAACAGAAAGCCGTCAATAACCAAAATACACAAACGATGAATGATTTAAGAGAAATTTTTGCTAAGATTACATCTGCATTAACCATTAATGAGAAAGAAAATTTTCCTGCACAACCACAGTCAAATCCCAAGAGTCATTTAAATTCTCACGAGGGTAGTTCTGGAAATCAACACTTAGACCAAGTCAAATATGTTCTTACTCTTCGTAGTGGTAATGACATCCACATACCTATTCTTGAACCTCGCAAAGCTAAGAATAAAATAGATTCAGAGGGTAAGGAAGAGGTTGATGAACTATTACCCGTCATTGATAATAATAATTTGTCACATGCACCTCCATTCCCTCAAGCATTAAAAATAAAGAAATTGAACCATTCCCCAGAAATTTATGAAATATTCAAGCAGGTAAATGTCAATATTCATTTATTAGATTCCATCCAACAGATACTATCTTATGCCAAATTTCTGAAATATATGTGCACCGTTAAAAGAAAACATCAGTTAAGAAATAAACCTTTTCTAGATGAACAGGTAAGTTCACTTCTTTCAACCAATAATGCATTAAAATACAAAGACCCTGGTTGTCCAACTATTTCTTGTATTATTGGAAATCAAAAGATTGAACATGATTTGCTTGATCTTGGAGCTAGTGTAAATTTACTTCCATTTTCGGTTTACCAACAACTTAATATTGGTGAGATAAAACCAACCTCAACTACTCTTTTACTTACCGATAGATCAGTTAAGGTACCGAAAGGAATTGTCGAAGATGTGTTATTGCAAGTCGATAAATTCATATATCACGTGTATTTTATTGTCTTAGAAACACAACCTGTGGCGGACAGTTATAAGCCAATCCCTGTAATACTTGGTCGACCATTTTTAACAACAGCTAATGCTTTAATTAATTGCAGAAATGGAATCATGAATCTGTCTTTTGGCAACATGACATTGGAACTAAATATTTTTAACATGTGCAAACAGCCATATGATGAGGACAATGAAAATGAAAGCATAGAATCAATTGAAACTATTATGGATAAGCATATTCAAGGGAGTTTATCTGATCCCATAGAATTTTATACTGCTAATTTTGTTGAGGCAAGTGTGCAAATAGATTCGGATATTACTAATGATTCTCTACTTCACTCTATGCGGTTATTAGAAGAAGATGGAAAGATACAAAATTCGGAAGAACTGGGAACACCGGAAAAAGAAGAAAAGCATGAAGAAACACCCAATTTGGAGTCAAAAGCTTTGCCAGAAGGACTGAAATATGTATTTCTAGAAGATAATCAAACTTACCCTATGGTAATTTCTTCTTCTCTCACAAGTGATCAATAAGGTAAACTTTTAAATGTGTTGAAAGAACATAAACTGGAAATTAGATGGACTTTAAAAGACATAAAAGGTATTAATCCATCAATCTGCACACACCGAATACATTTAGAAGATAATGCTAGGACATATCGACAACCCCAAATAACATTAAACCCTCACATGAAAGAAGTAGTAAAAACAGAGGTCTTTAAACTTCTTGATGTAGGCATTATCTACCCTATCTCTGATAGTAAGTGGGTAAGTCCTACACAAGTTGTACCCAAAAATTCTAGATTTACTGTTGTAAAAAATGATAAAGGAGAATTAATCCCAACTCGTATTTCATCTAGTTAGTGTATGTGCATTGGTTATAGAAAACTAAATGACGCAACTAGAAAATATCATTTTCCTTTGCCATTTCTTAACCTAATTTTAGAAAGAGTAGCTGGACATCCATACTATTGTTTTCTTGATGGTTACTCGAGTTATTATCAGAATCCCATTGCTTTAGAAGACCAGGAAAAGACCGCATTCACATGCCCCTTTGGAACATTTTCATTTAGGAAAATATCATTTGGACTTTGTAATGCACCTGTAACATTCCAACGATGCATGTTAAGCATATTTAGTGACATGGTTGAACACTGTTTAGAGGTCTTTATGGATGATATAACTATTTTTGGAAATTCATTTGATAATTGCTTGAATAATTTGGGAAATGTTTTGAAAATATGTGAAGAAAAAAAACTTGTGTTAAACTGGGAAAAATACAATTTCATGACTAATTTAAGAATTATTTTGGGACACGTTGTGTCGTCTAAAGGTATTGAGGCTGACAAGGCAAAAATAGAGGTAATTTCTAAATTACCATCACCAAAAACAATCAGGGAAATTCATTTTTTTTAAGACATGCAAGATTTTATTGGAGGTTCATAAAAAACTTTAGTACTATATCCAGACCCTTACGTAACCTCCTATTAAAAGATACAATATTTGAATGGACGGAAGAATGTCAAAAATCATTCGAAAAAATTATCAGTCTTTTGACTTTTGCTCCTATTATGCAATCCCCTGATTGGTCCTTGCCTTTTGAGCTAATATGTGATGCTAGTGATTATGCAGTTGGTGCAGTGCTAGGACAGAGAATGGAAGGTAAGCCGCATGTAATGTATTACACAAGTAGAACATTAAACAATGCACAAATGAATTATACTAACACAGAAAAAGAACTACTTGCTGTAATATTTGCATTGGATAAATTTCAATCATATTTAATCAGTTATTCGATCGTTGTTTATTCCGATCATGCTGCTGTTAGATATTTGATTTCTAAACAGGATGCCAAGCCAAGATTAATATGGTGGATTTTGTTTCTTCAAGAATTCAATCTCACAATTAAAGAGAAGAAAAGGGCAGAGAACGTAGTGTAGGAAACGACTTTCCTTAGTGCGGCGGAAGTTGCTTGTGGTGGCACCGGGTTCGGTATGGATCTTTAAAATATTCTTTACCTTCTCCATTTGTTGTAGTAGCCGAAATCAATCCTTTGGTGTCCAACGCTTGGATCAACAACTCGATCTTCCGAACTATTGTTGGGGTTGGTGCTCAGAGCGCCAATTCCCGGTTGTATTTCTTTTGAATACTTCTGTAAAACATTAATATTATGAATAATATATGCAGTTTCTATAATATAATGTATCTTTTTATATGGTAAAGACGTAATGACCTTAGAATGACTAGTCATGGTACAGTTGCAAAAGCGTCGCAACTGACATTGAGTTGTATCATGACGTTGTCATTCTCAGACGGTTCCTGGTCAAGGTTTACACTACTTGGTCAGTAAAGTAAACCCGTTGAGACCGGTACATGTCGTATACTGGAATATATGATTCCAATGGTTTCTCAATGAACCATCAGTCTTGGAGACTGGTATAGACGTGTGGGTGTTTATAGCGGATAAACACTGAACGACTCACTGAAGATTCTTAATATATGGTACACCAACGTCAATAAGAATCTTCTCGGGTTGAGTAGCACTTGTGATTCTTAGAGTTGAGATGCCATTGTGGGCACATGAGACATCTTCTACACTTAGATGGCAGTCACGTCACCGATCTATTTAGATCAGACCTCCGCCTGTTCGTTGGGTGTAGATAGATCCTCAGGGTGTCCTATGTGTATCAAGATAGGATCCGTCAGTTCTGTGTACCAGAGCATATGTAGTCAATATGATTAGCAATCAGATAAAACCATTGGCCTGTGGTAAAGTTTAGAAGCTAGTTCTAAACATCTATATCTCTGGGATTTATCCGGATACCTGTGACGGAGGAATTATACATTTGCCATGACCTCGACCTGTATGATTCAGCGAGATTATCCGTGATCGTCATAATTTGCGGGTGGATAAATTATGGACATGAAATTGGATTTCGTGACGGATATACCTGAATCTAGAGAGTCTCAATAATGAAATAAACTCGTAGAGCACTAGAGCAACACTTATAAATAATGTTGATTATTTATAAAGTCGTTTAAAGGATAAACGCAAAAATACATGCTTAGGGACCTGATAGTTCTTTCCTTAATTATTGTGTATTTACATTTAATACTTGATTAATTTAAATACACATTAATTAATAGTCAAATTGAGATATTTGACTAATATCATAAATATATATATGTATTTAATATTTAATGTAAATATGATACTAATCTAGAGTTGCTAATCTAGAGTTGTTGACCCACTCTTAAATGACCTAGATTTGATCTTAAGCTGTTTCATTGTGTTGAGACTTTAATTGGATGGAAGAATGATGATTGAAGTAATTGATTTAACCAATTTGGTTTAATTTGTTCAATTTGAAGAATTTGAAAAATTAGGGTTTAAGACCTTGTCCAAATTTGGGGATTTTCATTTATGTTGTGTATAAGGATGTGTATATGATCCATATAAAGTTTCATGTTGATTGGATTACATCTTGATGTGTTTTGAAGCATGAAATCACAAAATGCACAACCCCCCCCCCCATTTGGAGGCTCTCGGCCAAATGAACAAAATTTGGGGATTTTGTTGCTTTTGGTGTTTTGAACATGCTAAGTTCATCTTAGAAATGATTTAGAATCATTCAAAATTGATTTGATCAATTTCGGACTAAAATGAACAAAATACCAAGTGTAAGGGCAATTCGGTAAATTCACTTAAATATGATTTATTGAATTTTATTTCATAATTTGATTATTGGATAATTAAATAAATATGTTTATTTAATTAATCCGAGAAAAAGTTTTGAAATCAAAAAATTTGATTTTCCACCGCTTCCGCTGCGTTACCGGATTAGCCCCTAAAAACCCTTACAAAATGCTATTAGAGCGAGTCTGATTCTAGGCCCCCTAAAATGGTTAGCCTTTCTTGAATCAATATTTAATCATGTTTTCTTGACTTTATACATGCTTATTATAATCTAATTTGGTTAGATTTATGGTGTATGACACTTAGCGGAAAATCCCTGATTAATAAGGTTTTAATGTAATTATGTATTTGATGCATGTTATGTGGTCCGTCTTGTCAATACGGTTAATGAATACTTCTCTGTGACTACATCCGAGACCGTGCCTCTACTGTGAGGCTATAGCCGATAGAGATTTATTTATACCGGATGTATATTAGATACTAGATAAATTCAAGCGAAAGCGGAATTCTGAACGTGCCCTAGCTGTCAGGATTACGTAAGTAACTTGAGTTTATCATTGACGAGTTTAACCTTGGTACGTCTCCTTGTGGGCCTGCCTTCGCAGCGACAACGAGAAACGGCCAGGACCGGAAACTTAGGAGTCACTATTGAGTGATTGACAATTGAGTTGTCTACCTGATGAATATACGTAGGCGAGACCGTGCCTCTGCTGTGACCCGAAATATATTCACGGGATCCACCTTTCACTATTTGTATTTAATTTAATTATTAAATCTTTGTATTCAGTTTGGGGATTACAGTTTTGCATGATTTAGTGGGAGAGGCATTTTAGATTAAAAATTCATGATCTAGTTTATGCTTTTGATATTATATGAAACTGCTTGATTTCTGCTAACCGTTTTTCGTGATCTATATGATAGATTTGCGATGGCGGCACAATCCACAAATCAGTTTGCGCGTATGCTTGATGCGAACAAACTTAAAGGCACTGAGAACTTCACTGACTGGGAATTGGATTGAGGATTTTCCTCGATTCCGAAAAGCTGGGATATGTTCTTGAGGGTCCGTTGCCCCTTGCTGTGGGTGCGGACGCTACAGAGGAGGAACGCCAAGTTTTTAAAACTTGGAAGGATGATGATTTAAGGGTTAAATCATACATCCTTAGTTAACTGTCTCCGAAACTCATGAAATAATACTATGGTATGCTAGATTCGTATAGTATGATGACGCGATTGAGACAATCGTTTGAGAACCAAGAACAAGTGATTGTTCAAAAAGTCGCAATGGAACTGTTCCATGCGCGTCTGGATGAGGGGCAAGATGTTAGCCCACATGTTCTTCAGATAATCGATTTGATCGATCAATTGAGGCAACATAATCTCATCCTGAATGACATTCTCGGTAGAAGTGTCATTCTTGGTTCACTCCCAGCTTCATATCGCCAGTTCGTGATGTACTTCAACATGAATGAGACTGTATGTACCTACCAAGAGCTACATAGGATGTTGCTCATGGCGGAAGATGACCTTAAGAAGGGAGTACCGACTCGCCCTATGAGACCTATTTCTCTCTCTGCTTCTTCCCAGACATGGTCAAAGGGAAAGAAGAAGAAAGGGAAGAAGAAGAAGGGTTTCGGTCCTCAACAACAGGCAAAGATAGCTAAGCCTAAAAGGGCTTCTGAAGACAAATGCCACCACTGCGGCAAAGTTAGGCATTGGAAAAGGAACTGTCCTGATTACATCACCCAGCTGAGGAGAGATAGAGCATCTACATCAGGTACATTTATTTTTCCAGTTATTGATATATCTTTGGCTTGTGAAGCCGTTACATCCAATTGGATTTTAGATTCTGCTTGTCTCATTCACATTTGCAATTCGTTGCATGTGCTGAAGGAAAGTAGGAGGCTGAAGCCCGGAGAGATACAGTTGCGATTCGAGAGTGGAGACTCTTTGGATGCAGTTGCAGTGGGAGTATGCGAGATCTCATTGCCGAATGGGACACTTTTGTTAAATGAATGCCATTTTGTACCAGGATGTGTAGCTAATATTATATCACTTTTTGTATTGGATACAGAAGGCTTTTATATTAATATTAAGAACAGTTCTTTATATTTATATGATATAAATAATATTCAGATCCTTAGTTGTCCAAACCAGCATGGTCATTATACATTGCAAACTTCAAAAGATATTTAAATACTGGAGTTAATAAACGCAGTTTACCTGTAATTAATAATATTGAACTTTGGCATATGCGGCTTGGTCACATTGGCGTTAAACGCCTTACCCAATTGGTTAGGAATGGTTTGATACCAGATCTTACCATTGAATCCTATCCAACTTGTGAATCCTGTATTCAGGGTAAGATGACCAAAGCCCCATTTTCTGGTGTTAGACACCGCGCCACTAACTTACTAGAACTCGTACATTCTGATGTATGTGGTCCACTAAGTCAGACTGCTCACAGTGGTTATTCGTACTTCGTTACCTTTACCGATGATCTGTCACGGTACAGTTATGTCTATTTGATGCGACATAAATCAGAAACCTTTGAAAAGTTCAAAGAGTTCCGAAATGAAGTAGAAAAAAAACTAGTAAATATATTAAATGCCTTCGATCTGATCGAGGTGGTGAATATATGAGTGGATTATATGAAGGATAATGGGATTCTCGCTCAATATACTCCTCCAGGTACTCCACATCACAATGGAGTGTCTGAGAGGAGAAATCAAACTTTATTGGATATGGTCCGATCAATGTTGAGTTTCACAGATTTGCCCTATTATTTATGGGGCTACTCTCTTTTAACAGCTGCACATCTTTTGAACAAGATTCCTTCAAAAGCTGTTCCTACGACTCCGTATCAGATATGGTTCGGTAGGAGACCAAATCTTAATTATATTAAGGTTTGGGGTTGTCTTACCTATGTCAGGGTGACTCAGCAAGATAAGCTTTCGCCTCGAGGGCTAAAGTTTAGGTTTGTCGGATATCCTTCGAATACGAGGGAATATATGTTCTATGATACCGAGCATCGAAATGTGTTCGTAGCTCGCTTCGCAAAATTTCTAAAAGTAGAATTTTTGTCAGAAGGTGGTAATCATAGACAGGTTGAGCTTAAAGAAGTCCAACCTGAAAACAATGAACCAACGGAGGAACCTGAAGTTCAAGTAGATGAAGGACCTTCAAAACACACACTCCGTAGGTCGGAAAGGGTATCTAGACCTCCTGAACGCTTGTATTTGATACAAGAAAATAGTCTGGATGTTCTCTTAGTTGAAGAGACAGATCCTTTCACATATAGAGAATCGATGTTGGACATCGACTCCATGAAATGGCAATGTGCCATGATCCGAGATAGACTCAATGCATGAGAATCAAGATTGGGACTTGGTTCCGCTTCCCGAAGGAATTGTTCCTGTTGGTTGTAAATGGGTTTACAAAAGGAAGCGCGGGCCTGACGGTAAGGTTGAGACTTACAAGGCCCGACTGGTAGCAAAAGGTTACACGCAGCGACCTGGCGTCGACTACGATGAAACTTTTTCGCCGGTAGCAATGCTTAAGTCTATTCGGATTTTTCTTTCTATAGCTGCGTATCATGACTACGAGATTTGGCAAATGGATGTCAAAACGACTTTTCTAAATGGATTTCTTGATGAAGAAATCTATATGGAACAGCCGGAAGGTTTTGCGTCCAGCGAAAATTCGGGCATGGTATGTAAGCTTAAGAAGTCCATTTATGGACTTAAACAAGCTTCACGAAGTTGGAATCTTCGATTCAGCGAGATTATTAGATCATCTGGTTTTCTCAAGAATTCGGAAGAATCCTGTGTGTATCAGAAGGCCAGTGGGAGCATGGTCGTATTTTTAGTCCTATATGTTGATGACATCCTAATCATTGGGAATGATTTAGGTATGTTATAAAGTGTCAAAGCGTACCTCTGTCAGAATTTCTCCTTGAAGGACTTGAGAGAAGCTTCCTTTGTTTTAGGGATAAAACTCTATAGAGATGGACAAATGAGGCTGATTGGGTTATCCCAATCAACGTACAGAGATAAGATCTTGGAACAGTATAGTTTTGGTAACTGTAAGACAGTAAACATACCGTTCAGACATGGGATTCATCTTTCCAAGAAGATGTGTCCACAAACAGAAGATGAGAAGGTTAGAATGTCTAACCAACCTTATGCTTCGTGTTTGGGTAGCATAATGTATGCTATGTTATGTACAAGGCCTGATATCAGTTTCGCTGTTAGCGTAAATAGTAGATATCAGTCCAATCCAGGTAATGACCATTGGATGGCCATTAAACATATCCTCAAGTATCTTAAAGGTACTAAGGATAAGTTAATTATTTATGGAGGAAACAAACTGCAAGTTAACAGGTATACGGATTCTGATTTCCAATCGGATCCCGATGATAGAAGTCTACATCTGGATTCGTATTTACCCTTAACGGAGGTGCAGTTTGTTGGAAGAGTTCCAAACAGGGATCGACAGCAGATTCCACCACTGAGGCAAAATATAATGCAGCTTCTAAAGCTGCAAAAGAGGCTATGTGGATAAAGAACTTTATCACAGAATTGGGAGTTGTCCCAAGTATCGAGAATGCGATTCCATTATACTGTGATAATACTGGAGCCATTGCGCAAGCAAAGGAACCAAGGGTGCATCAGAAGTCGAAGCATGTGGAACGCAAGTACCACATCATTCGAGAGATTGTGTCGCGAGGGGATATTGTAGTGTGCAAGGTACCGAGTGAAGATAATGTAACAGACCCACCGACGAAGGCCATACCTCCGAAGCTGTTTGATAAACACGTGGAGTCGATGGGTATTAGATACAATCGTTATTGGCACTAGAGCAAGTGGGAGATTTTGTTGGGGTTGGTGCTCAGAGCGCCAATTCCCGGTTGTATTTCTTTTGAATACTTCTGTAAAATATTATTATTATGAATAATAATGTAGTTTCTATAATAAAATGTATATTTTTATATGGTAAAGACGTAATGACCTTAGAATGACTAGTCATGGTACAGTTGCAAAATCGTCGCAACTGACATTGAGTTGTATCATGACGTTGTCATTCTCAGACGTTCCTGGTCAAGGTTTACACTACTTGGTCAGTAAAGTAAACCCGTTGAGACCGGTACATGTCGTATACTGGAATATATGATTCCAATGGTTTCTCAATGAACCATCAGTCTTAGAGATTGGTATAGACGTGTGGGTGTTTATAGCGGATAAACACTGAACGACTCACTGAAGATTCTTAATATATGGTACACCAACGTCAATAAGAATCTTCTCGGGTTGAGTAGCACTTGTGATTCTTAGACTTGAGATGCCATTGTGGGCACATGAGACATCTTCTACACTTAGATGGCAGTCACGTCACCGATCTATTTAGATCAGACCTCCGCCTGTTCGTTGGGTGTAGATAGATCCTCAAGGTGTCCTATGTGTATCAAGATTGGATCCGTCAGTTCTGTGTACCATAGCATAGGTAGTCCATATGATTAGCAATAAGATAAAACCATTGGCCCGTGGTAAAGTTTAGAAGCTAGTTCTAAACATCTATATCTCTGGGATTTATCCGGATACCTGTGACGGAGGAATTATACATTTGCCATGACCTCGACCTGTATGATTCAGCGAGATTATCCGTGATCGTCATAATTTACGGGTGGATAAATTATGGACACGAAATTGGATTTCGTGACGGATATACCTGAATCTAGAGAGTCTCAATAATGAAATACACTCGTAGAGCACTAGAGCAACACTTATAAATAATGTTGATTATTTATAAAGTCGTTTAAAGGATAAACGGAAAAATACATGCTTAGGGACCCAATAGTCCTTTCCTTAATTATTGTGTATTTACATTTAATACTTGATTAATTTAAATACACATTAATTAATAGTCAAATTGAGATATTTGACTAATATCATAAATGTATATATGTATTTAATATTTAATGTAAATATAATACATATATTTAATATATTTGTATTTAATTAATTAATTAATTATTTAATTGTTAAATGATTAAATTAATTAAAATATAAATATCTTAAGATTTAGATAATTTTTTTTAAGGCTTAGTTGCCTTTGTTGACTTAATTAAAATATCTTTAAAGTGTTTATTAGATATTTTAACAAGTTGATTAAATGAAATTGCAAATGAAATTGAAATTAATTTTGTTGTATTTGCTTGGCCAATTTCGGCCAAGGCTATTATGATACAAGTATATATTGTTTTTCATTTCATTTGTAAATTAACCTAATACACTTTTACAAAAACTCCATTAAAAGAAACAAGAGAAGCTAGAGAAGAAGAAAAGGAAAAACAAGGAAAAAGCTTGGATTTAGTAAGTTTTCTCAACTTACTATTAGAAAGGAAAATATTCCTTAGGATCTAGGCTACATCTTGTGATGTTCTTAAGTTATTCTTTTCTTTAGTCTTTGTGTTTTTTGTGAATGGAACTTTGATGAAAGTGTTGAGCATGTATGATGATGGAAACTTATGACTAGTGTAGTTATAAATATTCTTTTATGGTTTTGGAAACTTTGTTGCTAATCTAGAGTTGTTGACCCACTCTTAAATGACCTAGATTTGATCTTCAGTTGTTTCATTGTGTTGAGACTTTAATTGGATGGAATAATGATGATTGAAGTAATTGATTTAACCAATTTGGTTTAATTTGTTCAATTTGAAGAATTTGAAAAATTAGGGTTTAAGACCTTATCCAAATTTGGGACTTTTCATTTATGTTGTGTATACGGATGTGTATATGATGCATATAAAGTTTCATGTTGATTGGATTACATCATGATGTGTTTTGAAGCATGAAATCACAAAATGCACAAACCCCCCCTTTGGAGGCTCTCGGCCAAATGAACAAAATTTGGGGATTTTGTTGCTTTTGGTGTTTTGATGTTTTGAACATGCTAATTTCATCTTAGAAATGATTTAGAATCATTCAAAATTGATTTGATCAATTTCGGACTAAAATGAACAAAATACCAAGTGTAAGGGCAATTCGGTAAATTCACTTAAATATGATTTATTGAATTTTATTTCATAATTTGATTATTGGATAATTAAATAAATATGTTTATTTAATTAATCCGAGAAAAAGTTTTGAAATCGGAAAATTTGATTTTCCACCGCTTCCGCTACGTTACCGGATTTAGCCCCTAAAAACCCTTACAACTATGACTCGAAACCAACAAACCGAATTGTAGGCTTCACTCACAAAGATTAAACCTCTAAACTATTTAGAGATTTAGGATGTCACAATGGTATTTGGATATTTGGAATTTCAAACACTCTCACAACACTTGTGAATGTTTGAACTCTCTCTATTTTCTATCAAATCTTTCTCACAACACTTGTGTGAATGTTTGAAAAATATAAACCTTAGAAGTGAGAGAAATGGTAGAGGGTATATTCTCTTACACAAGCCAACTAACCTTGTCATTAAGCATCTAATGCTTTCTTGCAATGGCCAACACAAAAATGTGAATGCCATACCAAAGCATAAGAAATCATAAGTTCAAGACAAGGACTTTGTCATTAAGCATTCAATGCTTTCTTTCAATGGAAAACACATAAATGTGGAGGCCATACCAAAGCATAAAATGCATTAGCTAATGACAAATATATTAGGTGTATCCAAGCCACCTAATAGACATAATTGCTTGGATGACATGGTAAGCCATATGGCTTTGTCTCCAATGGTAAATAAAATCAATATGTTAATAATGATTTATTTACCTTCAATTATGTTGTAGTAATTATCTCATAATTATTACTAACTTGAATATTTCATAATCAAGACTTGATTATCTCATAATCAAAGAATTCTAGAAAACATTTAGTTAAACTAATTTAACATAGTTTTCATTTGTGATAATATATATTATTAATCTCATTAATAATATATAAATAAATATAATGTGAGCATATAATTAGACAATCTAATTATATTAGGTTTGCTACAGTTAATCGAGCTAGCACGGGGACCAATTGGACTTGCGGTTCCGAGCTCTAATAATTCCGAAATATTTATTAAACTCTTCAATCAAATATTATGAATTATTAACTCCGCGTTATTCCACTAAAAACTCGTAGTTGAACTCCCCTTACTGTAGATGGATTAAATAAAACCGAACAACTTCGGTGTCCATCGATATAGTCATTACATATGGATATAGCCCTTCACGAATATCTCATAAAAAGAGCCGGGTCAAAAGTCCGTTAAATGCCTCTAAAAATTTTGTCTCTTAAGCACTATTGATTCTATAATGAATAATTAATTCATAACAATTATGAATATAAAACTTTCTATTCGTAATAGAAAAGTTGAGCGCTCAAATTATTAAAGTCCCGAATCAACTCTTAAAAAAGATATTCTACTACTTCTCGTAAGAAGGAGTGAATTCCATGTCTATGTAAAACGTTCCCAGCTACACACTAAACCATATCCCCAAAATACGTATTTATTGGCCGGGAATGCAACACCAACCTCACCATAGTAAATCAAGGACATAGCCTGTCATACAGGAGTTCATAGTACACTCAGGATTAAGATCGAATCCATCTATGACGATCTATTAGATAAAATAAATTTCTTCGGTTGACGGATATTAAAAGAAATTCGTATTTATCTGAGTCCAGTCTTATATGATCTCATCATACAAGGTGCCTCCACTCCCATGTCACTACATGAACGATCCCGGATCAAGGTCGTCATACAAGTATAGAATGGACCGCAGCTATAGATAAACCACAAATAAAGTACCCTATTTGTTTGCTCCCTATAGACTATTTAGATTACTAACTTTAGACTTAAATCCTCTTGTGCATCAAACATACACTAAGTCTGAAGGTACAATAGTAATCAAGGTAAACAAGACAATTGGACAATATGCGATATAAATCAAACAACTTTGATAAAATGAATAATGCATTCATTATTATTACAATAATCAATTCTGTTTTAAAATACATGAAGTTTTAGGACATAAATCCCAACAATCTCCCACTTGGACTAGAGCAAATGGGACATGTCATGTAATCCTAAACCCTTTAGGTGACCTTCAAACACTTTAGCTGATAAGGTCTTTGTAAACGGATTAGCCAGGTTGTCTGCGGATCGAATTTGTGTGACAACGACATCTCCTCTTCGCACTATCTCCCTGATGAGGTGATATTTCATCTCAATATGCTTATCCCTCTTGTGAATTCTTGGTTCTTTGGAGTTTGCCACTGCACCACTATTATCACAAAAAAGTGTGAGCGGTTTATCCATATCTGGAACAACTTCTAGATCTGCCAAGAACTTACGGAGCCAGACTGCTTCCTTAGCTGCTTCACAAGCTGCTACATATTCAGTCTCCATGGTGGAGTCAGCAATACAAGGTTTCTTTATGCTCCTCCATTCTATAGCCCCACCACCTATGGTGAACATCCAGATGTTGATTTCCTAGAATTGACATCCGTCTGAAAATCAGAGTCTGTATATCCTCTCAGAATCATATCCTGACTTGTATATACAAGCATATAATTTCTCGTTCTTCGAAGATACTTGAGAATATGTTTCACCGCTACCCAATGATCTAATCCTAGGTTGGATTGAAACCTACTGAATACTCCCACTGTAAAACAGATGTCCGGTCTCGTGCATACATAAGACTTCGAACTGCTGAAGCATATGGTATATGTCTCATCTCCTCAACTCTTTGAAGTGTCTTAGGAGACTATTCCTTAGACAAATGAATTCCATATCTGAAAGGTAAATTACCTTTCTTGGAATTCTGCATACCAAATCATACAAGAATCTTGTCGATATAGGTTATTTGAGACATTACTAACAGTCGTTTCTTGCGATCCCGAATGATCTGGATCCCAAGTACATAACTTGCCTCTCCCAAATCTTTCATTTGGAATTGGTTAGCTAGCCAGATTTTCATGTCCGATAATATCTTTACATCATTCCCAATGAGTAAAATATCATCAACGTATAACACAAGGAAAACCACCTTCCCATCAATGATGCGTTTGTAAACACAAGGCTCATCGATGTTCTGCTCAAAGTTTTAAGACTTGATCATAGTATCAAACCTTATGTTCCAAGATCTAGATGCTTGCTTAAGTCCATAAATGGACCTTTGCAACTTGCAAACTTTTTGCTATTGACCTTGGGTAATGAACCCTTTGGTTGTACCATATAGATACTCTCATTAAGATTTCCATTCAAGAATGCAGTCTTGACGTACATTTGCCAAATCTCATAGTCACAATATGCGGTAATGGAAAGAAGAATCCTGATGGATTTAAGCACCTACTGGCAAGAAAGTTTCTTCAAAGTCAACTCCCACTTTCTGGGTATATCCCTTTGCCACTAGCCTAGCCTTGAAAGTTTGTAATTTCCCATCTATTCCTCTTTTTCTCTTGTAGATTGCAACCTATGGGTTTTACCCCATCAGGTTGGTATACAAGTTCCCAGACTGTGTTAGAGTACATAGATTCCATCTCGAGGTTCATGGCTTTGAGCCATTCCTCTTTATTTCCATTGCACTATGATAGGTCAATGGATCATCTATACCATCACAAAATGCAACAACTTGCACCTCACCATTTCCTAGATAGCGTTCAGGTTTTCTTACAACCCTCCCACTATGTCTAAGTGGTATGGTATCCTGATAAACTTGCATATGAATTTCAGATGTAGAAGATGTAATGTCTTTGTCAACATTTGAGAATGATGTATTGGTCCTACAACATGTAACTGCTCAAGTAACACTTTACTTCGAGGTTTGAACTCTCTCATATAGTCATCCTCAAGAAAAATAGCATTTGTCGACACAAATACTTTATTATCTTTTGGACTATAAAAGAATCCACCCCTAGTTTCCTTAGGATAGCCTACAAATAGGCACATCTGTGAACGTGGTTCCTGACCGGTGCATTCACACGCGTATAACGCAAGCGCACGTATCGTTCAAGTAGTATAAAAATATCGATCCCCCGAGGACTTAATTCCTACTATTGTTATTAATTATTGATACTATTTATTTACAGGTATCGAATTATAGGGAGAAAGGAATTCATTGCTTTTGGTTCGTTGAATGTGGATTTGCTAATTTAAATAAAGACAGACTCAAAAGAAAATACTAAGGAAATAAAAGAAAAGACTCAATGATCTAGGGTCGTGACTCCACACAATATTATAATAAAGATGAATTGATTCTCTTATCTATGTGTAATAAATTTGTTTGCTAACCTGGAACACGAAAATATGCAAAAGCCTCTGTCGATGGTCAGACGCAAATACCCAGTATAACCCAATTGAACCATATGTCCATGTCAACCAAATTACCTGGATTCATTAAGATCAAGTTCCAATTATGGCTACCCCCGCCCAACAGGTATATGTCTATCCTGTAAGGAAATCTATTAAAGGGTTATCTATCCTCAAGGAAGATCGTGGGCTATTGAATCTAAGGCTGAAACTTAAAATCCCTATGTCTAGTTCATTTTAAGTTTACCACATCAATCTTATTGGTGATCAGACAACAAGAAGCATTAAACTTAAAACTCAATAAACAAACTAAAGAATTACCCAATAAATAATTAAATCAATTATTAAGCCTAGTAATATTATGTTTCATCACTTCCCTAGAATAAAATAAAATGCTGGGGTTAGAGGATCCACATTTAATATTTCTTATATAGGAATCTCACTTATTATAATATATAAATTATTTTATGTTATGCTTTCTCAGGAATTAATAATATTAAACATTTAAAACCAGCCATATAGGCGGTAATCCATTTAGTCCAATTACACCAGCCATATAGGCGGTAATTATCTGTCACATAAAGACCAGCCATATAGGCGGTAAAGTAATTTATTTTTAAACCGACCATATAGGCGGTAATAAAGTCTGACATTAATTAATCCGGTTAAATTATAATTTATAAATTATAAATAAGTGAGATTTACCTAGATAATTATATTAAATATTTCACCTTTTACCCTAGCAGAAATTTAACTACAAAACATAAAAGAAAAGAGAAGAAGAAGAACTACTATTACTATTACTGAAAATTAAAATACATAATGAAAAATATTATTTATATATACAAAACTAGATGCAATCCTCTAAAAACGGGGAAAAGCTCCCAAGGAAAACACACCAAATGAAGTGGTGAAGAGCTGAATTTATAGACATTTTCAGCAACCGGCGTCGCGACGCTGAAGTGCTTGGCGTCGCGACGCCAACATGCATTTTCAGTCAACGCTGCTTTTGACCACGCTCATTGTCGGCATAATCCGGAGATGACACTTGTCACACAGCAGAGCGGCACAATCAGAAGACGACACGTGGCGCACGGTGAATGGCTGGATTTTTGGTCAAATGAGAGATCGACACGTGGCAACATGTGATTTGTCCAATATTCGGTCCAATGAGAGATTGACACATAGCACGCGCTTGCTTTGGTCCAATGAGATTTCAAAACGTGGCAGCCGGCGCACGTTAGCAAGATCGGCGTACGTTAGCAAGATTCGGCGCATGTTAGCAAGTCCAATTTCTCAGATTCTGACATGTTTCCCTCGGCGCACGTTAGCACGTTCGGCGCACGTTAGGCATCGCGACGCGGAAGGTCTTGGCGTCGCGACGCTGAAAATTACGAAAATGCCCCTTTTGTCATTTTTTCTCTATTTTGGCCCCAAATTACTTCCAATGCTTTCCCAACTTTATTTATCTGCAAAACAACACAAAACACATCAAAACGTTCACAAAACCCGAGAAACTATACAAAATATTAGGTTAGATGAGTGGGAAATAGTGATATAAATACCACTCATCAGTTCCAACTTAGTAGTCTTGTTCTTTAGCACATGTGCCAGACATCCCCATATGCGGAAATGTCATGAACTAGCTTTACGACCATTCCATAACTGTAAAGGAGTCTTAGAAACAGACTTAGAAGGAACTACATTCAGGATATACATTGCAGTTTGCAATGCATACCCCCAGAATGAACTAGGTAGAGTGCTATAACTAAACATTGATCTCATCATATCTAGTAGGGTCCGATTTCTCCTTTATGCAATACCATTTTATTATGGTGTTCCAAGTGCTATGAGTTATGAAACGATTCCATGCTCAACTAAGAATTCCTCGAAATTTCTATCAAGGTATTCTCCTTCACGATCTGATCGTAGAATTTTGATGCTTTTACCTGACTGGTTATCAACCTCAACCCGACATTCTTTGAACTTTTCAATTGTATCTGACTTTCCTTAGCGCGGTGAAAGTTACTTGTGGTGGCACCGGATCCGGTATGGATCTTTAAAATTTTCTTTACCTTCTCCTTTTGTTGTAGTAGCCGAAATCAATCATTTGGTGTCCAACGCTTGGATCAACCACTCGATTTTCCGAACTATTACTCGAAACCAACAAACCGAAGTGTGGGCTTCACTCACAAAGATTAAACCTCTAAACTATTTAGAGATTTAAGATGTCACAATGGTGTTTGGATCTTTGGAATTTCAAACACTCTCACAACACTTGTGAATGTTTGAACTCTCTTTATTTTCTATCAAATCTTTCTCACAACACTTGTGTGAATGTTTGCAAAATGTAAACCTTAGAAGTGAGAGAAATGGTAGAGGTTATATTCTCTTACCCAAGCCAACTAACTTTGTCATTAAACATCTAATGCTTTCTTGCAATGGCCAACACAAAAATGTGAATGCCATACCAAAGCATAAGAAATGATAAGTTAAAGACAAGGACTTTGTCATTAAGCATTCAATGCTTTCTTTCAATGGCAAACACATAAATGTGGAGGCCATACCAAAGTATAAAATGCATTAGCTAATGACAAATATATTAGGTGTATCCAAGCCACCAAATAGACATAATTGCTTGGATGACATGGCAAGCCATATGGCTTGGTCTCCAACGGTAAATAAAAATCAATATCTTAGTAATGATTTATTTACCTTCAATTATGTTTTAGTAATTATCTCATAATTATTACTAACTTGATTATTTCATAATAAAGACTTGATATCTCATAATCAAAGAATTCTAGAAAACATTAAGTTAAACTAATTTAATATAGTTTTCATTTGTGACAATATATATTATTAATCTCATTAATAATATATAAATAAATATAATGTGAGCATATAATTAGACAATCTAATTATAATAGGTTTGCTACAGTTAATCGAGCTAGCACGGGGACCAAATGGACCTATGGTTCTGAGCTCTAATATTTATGAAATATTAATTAAACTGTTTAATCAAATATTACGAATTATTAAATCCGCATTATTCAACTAAAAACTTGAAGTTGAACTCCCCTTACCGTAGATGGATTAAATAAAAGCGAACAACATCGGTGTCCATCGATATAGTCATTACATATGGATATAGCCCTTCAGAAATATCTCATAAATAAAGCCAGGTCAAAAGTCCGTTAAACCCCTAAGCACCATTGATTCTATAATGAATAAATAATTCATAACAATTATGAATATAAAAATTTCTATTCGTAATAGAAAATTTTAGCGCTCAAATTGTTCAAGTCCCGAATAAACTCTTAAAAAACATATTCTTCTGCTTATCGTAATAAGTAGTAACTCAATATCTATGTAAAACGTTCCCAGCTACAAACCAAACCATATCCCCAAAATACATAGTTATTGGCCGGGAATGCAACACCAACCTCACCATAGTAAATCAAAGGACATAGCATGTCATGCAGGAGTTCGTAGTACACTCAAGATTAAGATCGAATCCATATATGACCATATATTAGATAAAATGAATTTCTTCGGTTGACGGATATTAAAAGAAATTCGTATTTATCTGAGTCAAGTCTTATATGATCTCATCATACAAGGTGCCTCCACTCCCATGTCACTACATGAATAATCCCGGATCAAGGTCGTCATACAAGTATAGAATAGACCGCAACTATAGATAAACCACAAACAAAGTACCATATTTGTTTGCTCCCTATGGATTATTTAGATTACTAACTTCAGACTTAAATCCTCTTATGCATCAAACATACACTAAGTCTGAAGGTACAATAGTAATCAAGGTAAACAAGACAATTGGACAATATGCGATATAAATCAAACAGCTTTGATAAAATGAATAATGCATTTATTATTATTACAATAATTAATTCCGTTTTACAATACATAAAGCTTTAGGACATAAATCCCAACAAGTAGTTGCAGATCACTTATCGAGACTCACAAACGAGTCACTAATTGATACAACTCCCATCAATGATTCCTTACCCGTTGAATTTTTATTCTCTGTAAACACAATGCCTTGGTATGCTAGTATTGTCAATTTTCTTACAATATGAAATATACCTCCAGACTGGAGCCAACAAGATAGGAGGAAATTTTTGACCGAAGTCAAATGATTCTTCTAAGATGATCCATATCTGTTTAAATATTGTCCTGATCAGATTTTTAGACAATACACATCGGACAATGAGATAAGTGGTGTTATTCAGTTTTGTCATTCAGAAGCATGTGGAGGTCATTTTTCATCTAAGAAAACCGCTGTAAAAATCTTACAGTGTGGATTTTATTGGCCCACCATTTTTAAAGATACACACACTTTCTACAAAACTTACGAAAATTGTCAAAAGTTTGGATCCATTTCAAAAAGAAACATGATGCCTTTAAATCCCATCATTGTCATTGAAATATTTGATTGTTGAGGGATAGATTTCATGTTCCCATTTCCACCATCATTTGGATTTTTATATATTTTAGTTGCAGTCGATTATGCCTCAAAATGGGTCGAGGCAATTCCTTGTCGAAATAATGATCACATAACTGTGATCAAATTTTCAAAAGAAAAAATGTTGAGTCAATTTGGAATCCCTCGGGCCATCATAAGTGATGGAGGTAAACACTTTTGTAACAGACCGTTTGAGTCCTTAATGAAAAAGTATGTAGTCACACACAAAGTTTCCATCTCCTATCACCCTCAGACAAACGGTCAAGATAAATTAGCGAATAGAGAAATTAAACAAATTTTAGAAAAAATGGTTAACCCAAATCGTAAAGATTGGTCTCTTCGACTAACTGATGTACTTTGGGCATACCGAACAGCTTTCAAAACATCTTTGGGAATGTCCCCATATCGTCTAGTTTATGGAAAACCTTGTTATTTGCCCGTAGAACTTGAACATAAAGCATATTGAGCTATTAAAATATTCAATTCAAACCTTGAAAATGCAGGTCATGAACGTAAATTGTAATTAAATGAACTTGAAGAATTAAGGAATGATTCATATGAGAATACAAAAATTCTTAAAGCTAAAACTAAGGCTTTTCATGATAGTCAAATTTCACGAAAAATATTTGAAGTTGGTCAAAAGGTTTTGATTTATAATTCTCATCTTCATTTATTTCCTGGAAAATTTAATTCCAAATGGAGTGGCCCATTAATTTTGAAATACGTTTACCCATATGAAGCTATTGACATTGAGAATCCTAGGGATGGTGATGTATTTAAAGTAAATGGACAATGTCTGAAACCATTTTTGGAGTGTTCAAACTTTCAAGAAACTTTTTTCCTATCAAGCCCAGTATACCATGATTAATGTAGTTTCTTTTCTTTTCTATTTAATACTTCTCTAATTTCAATTTTTCTTAGTTTTGCAGCATTTTTTGTGTTTTCTCTTTTTAATCTCACACCCTGGTAAAGAAGCGGATAACGGTACTCCGTGACTCAAATTCAGTTATTATAGTCTTCTAAAATTACTGATACCCTACAACCTAAGGCATAGAAGAAACTCTCGCAAACCTCCGCAAACATTTTCCTTCTCTTCCCCAAAATGCTCTGAAAAAAATTTACAAAGGACGCACATAGTGGATGAGACTTCTTATGATTCATGGTATTTCTGGTGATATTCTTTGGATAATTGAAGCAAAAGTTCGCTTGGCAGGTGAGTCATCTGATTCTTTTGTTTCTTACATGTCTGGTTTAGGGAAAAGCACCTATGCTAAAAAACGAAGATGTGAGCCTATCCCCGACCCATAGAGGGCGTTCAAGCCGTTACTGGAAGTAAAAATGGAGGAAGATGTGAGCCACAATCACAACTACCAGTATATATTATTTTAAATTATTGCTTTTATTTCCTTTACTTAAAAAAAGTTACTGTTTTGATTTACTTTTTGCCGACAATATCTAACATTTTTTATTCACGATCTATTTTCCTAATAATTATCATTTTAGAGGTATTAGTGCATTTATTACTCACCCTTTTCAGGATTTATAAATTCAGCTCGTCACT
Organism: Zanthoxylum bungeanum; assembly: GCA_019454045.1. Classification (NCBI taxonomy): domain Eukaryota; kingdom Viridiplantae; phylum Streptophyta; class Magnoliopsida; order Sapindales; family Rutaceae; genus Zanthoxylum; species Zanthoxylum bungeanum. Next base: position 361,227 of record SKCR01029728.1, read on the forward strand.
TCTCTCTCTTCAACACATCTAGCTAAGAGAGATAGCGCAAATGGAGACAACTTCAAAACAACGATTCACTAATATATGTGTGTTTTATGGAACTAGCTCCGGAACTAAACCATAATTTATTGAGGCTGTGAGAGAATTGGGTAGAGTTATGGCAAACAGATACATGCACTTATTATATGGCGGTGTCAATCTTGGATTGATGGGGTGTATTTCAAAGGTTGTACAAGAATATAGCAGTCAAGTTTTGGGGATCATTCCAAAAACCCTTAACAGAGGACAACATCATCAGAAAATCAAATGGAGAAGAATGTATTATCCCTGGTATGTCTGAAAGACTCACTGAAATGATCAATCATGCTGATGCTTTTATTGCTTTACCAGGTAGGCTAGGGACATTGGAAGAAATATTCACAGTTGCGTCATGGGAAAACTTGAATATTTACTAAAAACCCATTGGACTGTTTAATATTAATGGATTTTTCGATTTTCTTTTTGTATTTCTTGAAGATGCCAAAAGAAATAGGTTTATTTCAAAACCAGTAAGAGATATCTTTTTAACTATAATAAAAGCCGATGATTTAAATGACAAACTCTTAGCTTATGAACCAAAAATCAACTATATTCTTTACAAATTGAATTGGTCCGGTAACGAGCATGGCAAAAAGCGCAGAGTAAACTTGGATCTTAATCTGTAATCTCTAGTCGTAGCTGTAACTGTCAATTCCACACTAACCAGATGATATCTTCTAAACTCTACTTCTCTTTCTTTAAACATTGGGGACAATGTCTCATTTTGGTTGGGGGAGGAGATAGTTTACTAGATAATTTTTATGTTTCATTGATGTTTTTATTAAAAAAAATATTATTTTTACTTTGTTGTTATTTTGTGTGTAAGAATATATATCCATATATATGCACACAAACTAACAACAAAATTATTTTCTAAACCAAGTGGATTTTTTGTTCAAAGGTGGATGTGTAAGGAGTTTTCACTCCTGTGACGCATCTCAATATAATTTGTAACAAGTTATTTGTTGTTTCTTTCTATTTGAATTATTTAAATTTATGAATTCTCCATAACATTGATTAAATTTGATCTTTATATGCTCATTTGACAAATATTATCAACAATATGGTAACATATGCTCATATGTAGTAAGTGAAAATTTGTAATATTCAGTTCTCTAGTTTGTTGGAGGTAACACCTAAAGGCAGTGAAATTTCTATATATATATTAAAAAAAAAATACTAATCATGGATTTATTTAGTAACTAGACATCTTGTCTCAGCAAGCAGTGATTGTTCGCGGTAGAGTTTGATTTAGTTTAATAAAGCTTTTTACTCAGTAATCAGACATCTTGCCTCAACAAGCAGTGATTGTTCGCGTAAAATGATAGAACTTAAAAAAATAGAGTTTGAATAATGTTTGTTTTCGTAGCCTTTTTAACTCGAGGAATTAAGTCCGTAGGGGTGTCTTAACACTCAGTACCTTAAGGCCAACTGGTCTGGGAATTACTGGCCCAAAGCTCGTTACAAGGGTTAAAAAGAAAGCTTAAGGGAATCACACACTTTTTCTTTTTAATTTCTGAGATCCGAGCCATTAAGTCCGTAGGGGTGCCTTAACACCTAGTTCCCTAAAACCAACTGGTTTGGGAGTCACTAGCCCAAATTTCAATATAAGGATCGAAGATATATTTATAAATAAACCTTCAGTACCAAAAGATGTAAACTCTAACATAATATTAGGATAAAAATATTACTCTCTTTTCAACAAATACCTGTGGATATTGTGGGCACAATATAGTGATTAATACCTTGTTTTATGAGTATATGGAAGAATGGTAAAAAGTACAGGAGAAGTCATTTATTTGATCATTTAGAAAGAAAGAAAACAATTATTAACTTAGATAATAATTATGCTTTTAGATTTCACTTGAATTAATAGGGACTAGTAATAAGCTGGTTGGGGGGGTGTGATGAACATTAAAAACTTAATATTTATTATACGATAAATCAATCATTTTACACTTGTAGTTTCACTAATCCCCTTAATTTGGCACGTTTGTGAAATAATATTCTAAGTTATGTTTTGAGTATTTTTATTGTGTTATTTTTGTTATTTAGTAGGTAAAATACTGCTCAGAAGCTCAACAGAAAAAGCCAGACATGGAAAAAGGGCAAAAATGGAAAACAGCTTCCGCGTCGCGACACGCCTAATAAGATGAAGGCATCGTATGATGCGCTTAACTCTCGACACGTGCCATTAGGTACCATTTGCGTCGCGATGCGCAAAGTCTTGACGTCGTGACTCGTGGGCATTTCTCAGCCTATAAATTGAAGCCTCCGGTAGAAGAAATTTTCATGCTTCTTTTCCGAATTCCTCTATAGATTTGGAGAGAGAGTGTCTTGTGTGTTTATTTATTTAAAGCTTTTTGTAATGTCTTTTTCTTTCAGTAATAAAATTATAAGTATGTTTAATTACCAAATGAGTAGCTAATTTATTTTCGCTGGCGTAATTGGTGAAGCTTTTATAATGAAAACTTAGATCAATCTCGCCCACATTATAATAAATAAATTATAATCTAATGATTAAAATTTGATTTAGATCTAGATTAATTATTGACAAAATTGGCTACCACCTATATGGATGGTTTTATCTTGCTACCGCCTATATGACTGGTTTTATCTTGCTACCACCGATATGAATGGTTTTATACAATTTTGGCATAATTGAGTACCTTGGCAGGACTTTTTATAGACAAACGGTATCACCGCCTATATGGCTGGTTTTATACGGTATCACCGCTGCAGGCATTGCATTTTCGAATGTGAAATCCGATGATGAGTCTCAGTTGGAGGCACTACCTTTTTAGCTAAGGATATTGCGGGAAACGGAGGTCGGAAGGGGAAATTCAGAATAAGTACGTCATCAAGTTCATTTCACAAGTTCACTGTCTTCGTTAGTGCTGCGTTCGTTACTTCGTTCGAACGTCAGGCATATTGCGGACGTTCGTGTAGCTTTCCGAATGGGCGTTCGAACGGAGTCGGTATTTCTGGTTTTGCTGCTAGCCTCACACTCCAGCCCAATTAGCCCCCCAAAGCCCATAAAACACATCCCAATTAATAAAACACATTTAAAACACATGGGAAATTAAATTAAATATTAATTAGATAATATAATTAAATAAAATAATTAATTAAGTCATATACCAAATTAAATAAAACAAATAAAATCTAAATAATCACCTACCAAAATAATAAAAATACTTATACAAATTAAAGAAATTGCATGCCTAATAAAGATAAATCAAATATTATATACCAAACTTAACAAATATCATGCCTAATTAAAATCAATCATAACAAATTAAATATTTTGTATTCCTAATCTAGCCAAGATTTGTCCCCCCTCAATCAAATCCCTTCCTTGTGAGACAAGGTGAAGCCCTAGCCATTCTCTATATAAACAACACTAACCCAAAGCCATTGTCTCCTTGACACAGCTAGCACACGCCAATCACAAGGATAAGTAACAAAAAATATTCTTTTCATCTCCTCCACTCCATAGCCGAACACATCACCCTCATTAACCCCTCCATAACCGAAAATAACAAGCCTTTATATCTTCCTAAAGCCACCGAAACCAGCCCTATACAGCAGCCCTCCATCACCGAAAATTACAACCAAATACCGAACTGCAGTGAACACAAAAACTGCACTGTTTTACACGCCCAAACTGCAGTAATTAACCCCTAAAACAGCAGCAAAATACACTTAAAACATTCCCTAAAAAACTTAAAGTAGTAACATAAAAAAAACTGCACTCCTATTAGCCCTCAAACAACCCTTAAAATCCTCAAAACAGTAACATAAAAACTGCATTCATAATCCTTAAAATAATCACACAAGACTGCACTAAAAACCCACACAAAAACTCAGAACAGTCCGTTGAAACGTCAAAACAGGTGACCTGAACAGTGAGCAGCAAAACAGAGGCCGAACAGTAACAGAACGGAGTTCGAACAGCAAGCAAAACAGCAAAGCAGTGAGCTAGGACGCTAAACCAGTGAACCGGAGAAGTTGAGGAGCTGTACCCTTCCGACGTCCATGAAACGCAAGCCTGAAAGTTGGAAAAAAGGTTAAACCTGAGGGTATCTTTCACACTCGTTTTTTTTGTTTTTTTTTTTATTTTTACTTGTATTATTTATTGAGTATTGCTTGCATGATTGTCATGTTGAAATGCATGTTGTGGCCCTTGAGTAGATAAATATGCATGAATTATGAGATGTTGTATGTTGTGGCTGTGGAATAAAATGAGAGATGTGTCAACTCTCGCGGTATATCGGATGGAAACCGGGACATAAATTTCATAGCTGATTCCGAATGGACGGTAGTATGATCTGTACTCGGGATACAACTCCACGTACCACTTGAGTAAATGACACCCTCTTTTGTTTTGTGTTGCTTTGGTTTATTTATTTTTCGTCACTTGAATTCTGCATGTTGCTTATTTATGCATGATTCAATCGAGCGCATGGGCTTAGTAAGTGGAATGAAAGATCCCCTATGGGGAGGGGTTAAAGGCCTTTACCATGATGCTTTGCCGCGCCGGTTGATGTGTGTTCGGTTGAATGCAAGATACGTTCAATCGGGCATACTAAGTTTGATATTATTGCTTTTAATTCTTTGTATGCTGATTCAATCGAGTGCATGGGCTTAGTAAGTGGAATGAAAGATCCCCTATGGGGAGGGGTTAAAGCCATTTACCACGATGATTTGCCGCGCCAGTTGATGTGTGTTCGGTTGAATGCAAGATACGTTCAATAGGGCATACCAAGTTTGATATTATTGCTTTTAATTTTTTGTATGCATGATTCAATCGAGCGCATGGGCTTAGTAAGTGGAATGAAAGATCCCCTATGGGGAGGGGTTAAAGCCCTTTACCACGATGCTTTGCCGCGCCGGTTGATGTGTGTTCGGTTGAATGCGAGATACGTTTAATCGGACATACTGAGCTTGACATTGTTGTCTTTATTCTTTGTGTTGCATGCATCAGGTCTGGTTCCGTTCGAACGCGTTCTCGAACACTACTCGAACACGAACCTTCTGTTTACAGTTCGAACGCGTTCTCAAACGCTACGTGAACGCACACGCACTTTCTTAGTCTCATCATGCATCAGGTCTGGTTCTGTTCAAACGCGTTCTCGAACGCTATACGAACGCGAACCTTCTGTTTACCATTCAAACGCGTTCTCGAATGCTACGCGAACGCACACGCACTTTCTTAGTCTTATCATGCATCAGGTCTGGTTCCGTTCGAATGCATTCTCGAACGCTATACGAACGCAAACCTTCTGTTTACCGTTCGAACATGTTTTCAAACGCAACATGAACGCGCACCCACTGAACTGAGTCCTTTTCATCAGATTTCATATATAGTTTTCCTAGTAGCTATCCCCACATATATGAATGCAATGTGTTTAATGTATTACAATTCATATACCTATGTCATGATAACATTTGAGTATTATTTCTTGTGGTATATCGGATGGAAACCCAAACATAAATTCCGTAGCCGATTCTGAATGGACGGTAGTATGGTCTGTACTTGGGATACAATTCCACGTACCACTTGAGAAAGTGCTCACATGTGTGTTTGTGTGGTTAGTATGTGTGCTTGTGTTTTCTTGAATATAATATGCCAGTGAAGTTGTATGTTTGTCGCTCCTTTGATGTTATTTCAAGCATGCAATTTTATATGTTAAATATATGTAAACATAGGTGTAAGTTTTATTTTGTACATGTGAATTTAGAAGCATGATACTCTTGGAAATAAGTGCTACTTAAGCCTGATTAAATCATTACATAAATCATTTAATTACAAATGGCATAAGTAATGGACCATTCCGAACCCAATGGTTTGAGGTCTTCCCTTGCGAGGGGTGAGTGCGGCCTTAAATCTCATTTTCCCGGTTCACACCGGGTGGCGACTCCATTATTCTCTGGTTTAGTCCCCCGTGGCTACTCTGTACTCCCGACCGGGCCGCGAGCCCGGGACAGCATGCGTCGCCCAGTTTCTGTGTCCCACAACCGCCTTTATGACTGGTTTTATATTTTTGGCATACTTAGTACCTTGACATGATAAGTTATCGATAGAAATGACTACTGCCTTTATGGCCGGTTCTATATATTGGCATAATTAATTCCTGAGATAAATTAATGGGATAATAAGGATAATTTATATATTATAATTAAGTGAGATTTATAAATTTGAAATATTCAAAGTGAATGACATAACTCCAGCATTTCATTTTATTACTACATTTTCACTTAAAAGTTTCCAACAACTCCAACAAATCAAACCTTTTTTTTTTCTATACTTATTATTCTATTTTATTAAATATATTCCTTGTGGATCAATCTCGGACTTATCGAGTTATTTTATTACTTCGACACTCTTATACTTGGGAGTAAAAGATCAATTTTTGAGCGTGTCAGCATGCATTAGTTTCATGATCACGGTCCACAGGCAATTTTTAGTTCATGCAGCCAATATATTATCTCATGCATCTGTAGTTCAGATTAGTTAAGTATAACTTATACATTCAGTTAGATATTCAGATAAGATATTGCATTCCAGAATAGATAATCAGATCAGTCCATGCATGTCTAGTACAGTTTTTAGGTCTATCCACTCCCAGTTAAGGTAGTTAGACCTACATTCCAACTCAAGTAGTTAGGCGCAGTTCATGCCTATCCAGCTTAGACATTCAAGACATATGTATGTTCAGGTTAGATATTCAAGTTAACTCATGCACCCTAAATTAGTTAATCAGAAATAACACATGTATGTTAGTTAGTTTTCAGATTCAACTCATATATTTACAAATCAAGGAGGCATATGAGGTTTATGCATTTCATGTTAAGTTATGTATTTCAGTTTAGCATTCAGGTTTAGCTCAAGCATATTCAGTTTAAGTGTTAGCGCCTAGTCATGTAGGTTCAGTTTAATTTAAAGATTCAACACATGCACTTTAGCTCAGGTAATTCTAGAAGAAGTTAGTTAGGATTAAGACATATTCAGTAGACAACTTTCAGTTCAGGTAGATCCAGTATAGGTCATATAGATTTCAGAATCAGGTTCAATTCATATAGTTTTTTGTCAGATCATGTCGGTTCAGCCCACGTGAGCAGATTAGGATGTCAATAGTTAGTTCTCAGTTCAGAGAGCTCAATATAGTTCATGCAGACTCAAGTCAACTTACATCATTTAGGCCATGACAAAAAACATATTATTTAGTCTATGATAACTTTAGGTCAGGTTCAGGGCGACAACTCATAATAGTAAAGCTAGGTTCAATCATGTACCTAGTTATCAGTTAGATGAAGTTCCAGAACTTTATGTCATGTATTCAGATTTCAATTACCTCATTGGATTCCCAGATTATTATTTATGTTGTCGTGAATCAGTACTTTAATACTCTCTTATACTATATTTCAGTTTAATCCTGTATTTCACTTCAAATTATTTTATTGGCCCTCCATTATTCACTCATCGGGTCTTTCAAAAGACCGAACCCACCCCACTTTTCAATTATTTTACATGCCATAGATTCAGGCATTGCTTGGAGGAGACAGGACCCAGTGGCAGTCATTACCCACCTCGGGCGTCAGTTCAGAGTCGGGCATAGTCGTCAGTGTCAGATGATGTCAAGATAAGCTACAAGTCCATGTATATGTGTCAAGTATTATGTCAGTTGTATTTGGAGTTTTATGTGTACAGATTTGTGATATGAAATAGATAATTTTTCAGGTTTATGATGTGTATGTGTATATGATTGTGTGTTGTGAGTTAGTCATTTCAGTATAGTTAGCAGTGTATGTCAGGGGTTTGGCTGATGGCTAAGCCGTCCCTTACCCATCACATGTATGAAAATACCGAGATGTGACACTTAGATCTACCATATTCTACAAACAAATCATTTACTGTCTGAGGAAAATAAGTTTGTATTCCTGCAAAACAAAAATAAAACACAAAAGACTAACACATGGCTGGAGAAACTACCACTACTAAATGTTGGATCCACAAGTCGTTCAGTGTTTATCCACCTACACGTCTATACTAGTCTCCAAGACTTATGGTTCATTGAGAAATAATTGGAATCATATATTCCAGTATACGACATGTACCGGTCTCAACGGGTTTACTTTACTGACCAAGTAGTGTAAACCTTGACCAGGAACTGTGATGAGCGAAAAATATATCAATATTTACCGCCCCTTTTACCTAATATTTTATTTAGTTTCTCAGGTTTGATGAACATTTTGATGTGTTTTTATGTGTTTTGCAGATAAATAAAGTATCGGGACTTAATGGAATCAACTCAGGGCTAAAACGATGAAATCCGGAGGAAAAAAGGTCAAAAACGAAAATTTACTGTACGAGTCACGAAGTGCAGTCCTAAATTCCAGTTTTGCGCAAGTTTGGTATTTTGACCATAACCTTTTCATCCGATATCCGATTGAGCTGATTCAAGTTGTAAATTAAAGAAGATGCAAATATATACAACTTTGAAATTTTAAATATTTTTGAATTCCGAAGGTTTCATGACCGAAATTAATGAACAATCCGAAATTATGTTATGTTTAATTACTAAAGTCATTTTCAAAAAAATATAAAAAATTTGTCAAACTTCCACCAAACATGCAAGCATGTTTGGTGAAGTGTTTTGTTCCATGTTTGGTGGAGTGTTTGGTGGAGCAATTGGAGAAGAAATTGGTGGAAGCCTTTAGATTTTCCTATAAATAAAAAAGCCATTTCATTTGTAATTCTGATGTTTTCCTTAGGTTTTTGTAAGGAATTTAATGATTGCATCTTGTTTGTTTATTTTTTGTAATTTTAATTATTTAATTTTTTTCATTAATAGTTGTAGTTTCTTATCTTTTATTTTCTTTTATGTTTTCTAGTTAGATTTCCATTGGGGGAAGGGTGAAGCTTTTATTATTCTAGTTTAGATCAATCTCCCTTAATTATAATATGGAAATTTTAATTTAAATTAAAGGATTACCGCCTTAATGGCTGGTTTTATTTATTTGACATAATGTGACACCGCCTATATGGTCAGGTTTTAGGTGACAGATGATTTCCACCTATATGGCTGGTTTATGGACAAATAATAACACCGCTTTATGGTCGGTTGGAATTAATTGAAAATCTGACTTAATCAGGATACCGCCTATATAGTCGGTTGGTAATATCATTGATAATTTCAATATATAATAAGGGAGATTTCTAAATTAGAATTAGTAAAAGTGGATCCCCTAACCCCCAATATTTTATTTTTTATTCTAGGGAAGTGATGAAACACAATATTCACATACTTAATAATTGATTTAATTATATATTGAGTAATTCTTTAGTTAGTTTAATGAATCTTAAGCCTAATGATTCTTGTTGCTTGATCACCAATAAGATTGATGTGGTAAACTTAAAATGAACTTGGAAAAGGGATTTTAGGTTTCAGCCTTAGATTCAATAGCTCACGATTTTCCTTGAGAATAGATAACCATTTAATAGATTTCCTTACAGGATAGGAAATACCTGTCGGGCGGGGGTAGCCATAATTGGAACTTGAACTTAATGAATTCAGGTAACTTGATTAACATAGGAATATGATTAATTGAGTTATTTTGGGTATTTGCATCTGACCATCGGAAGAGGCTTTTGCATATCTTCGTGTTCCAGGTTAGCAAACTAATTTATTGCACATATATAAGAGAATAAATTCATCATTAGAATAATATTGTGTGGAATCACAACCCTAGATTTTTGTATATTTTGTTTATTTTTCCTTTTTATTTTCTTTTGTGTCTTTATTTATTTATTTAGCAAATCCACATTCAAACAACCAATCAATCAATCATTCTTTTCTCCCTTAATTAGATACTTGTAAATAAATAGATTCAATAATTAGTAACAATATTAGGAATTAAGTCCTCGTGGGATCGATATTTTTTATACTACTTGAACGATACGTGCGCATGCATTATACGAGTGTGATTATGCCGATCAAGTTTTTGGCGCCGTTGCCGGGGACTTTTATTTCTTGAGTTGTTAATTTTGAAGCTATCTAATTTACTTGTATCTAATTTTCTTTATTTTTTTCTGTAACTTTTATTTATTTCTTTTATTTTTAGGTGGTTGAAATGGAACAATATTGGGAGATTGAGAGATTACGAGTTTTACTAGAAGAAGATACATCCTAAATTTGGGAGCAACAGTCCGATTTTCTGAGGCCTGTTGTCCAGCCCAACAATTATCACTGGATGTCAAAACCAAGCATATTGCATTTGTTCAACAGAACGCAATGGGGAGATGTAAGATATGTGATGGTAACCACCCTATTGATCAATGCATTTACATTTCAGAGTGGCAGAATTATCAGAATCATTCAAGGTACGAAGAACCATCATATTTCATTGAACCGTATTCTCCATCTTATCCACCATCCACCTACGATCTTCATCAAGAACCAGAACCATCAAAGGAAGATCAGATGATTTACATGCTCAAAGATTGGCTCGAGGAACAGGAAGCTCAAATTGATGCACAATCTCAGAGACAAGCAGAATCCATACAGAGAATGATAGATCAAGCGAGACAATTAATAGAAAACCAGAGCTACATACCTCAAGGAGCATTTTCAGATAACACTAAGGAAGCCTTCGAGTACCAAGCATTTCATGATGACACTTTAGCAGAGGAAGAGGATGAGCAGTATCAAGAACCAGAGGTATCAGTTCAGAAGCTCACACCAGCAAAGTCTCGATTTGATTTTTATTACTCTTCTGACTCTGACGAGGATGAAGAATCAGAGCTATTTGTACCAATAAAAATTGAGGATAAAACTCTGTATCATCAAAATGAAGATCTTGGAGGTTGCATCGCACAAATATTTGAAGAAGATCTACCTTAACCAAACATTTCAGTCATATTAGAGGATGAAGACCTAAAATCAGACATCTATTTACATCATCAGGTTGACACTTATGGAGCATGCATTTCACAGATGACAGATGAAGAGCTGAAAGATGAAATTTTAAAATACACATGTGAAGAAAAGGTGGAGTAAGAGGCAGAGCAAATGGAGGAGCAAAATTTTAACCAGTTAAAGATCTCAGATATTCAAGAGAAACATCATTGCTTTGGGGAGTACAAATTAAATATATCGCCCAAAAGCTTGACAGAATGGAACTCTCATTCCAAGTCAAGCACCATACAAGACCTCCTGATTTTCTTTCTTTCTTTTCAGGAACCATTGGAGCAACAAAGATAAAAAGTATGGCACAAGCAATGAATGGGATAAAACTCTTTTTGCCACTTTACCGTTGGAAGAGACCCTTCAAAAGCAACGCACATAGGATTGTCTTTAATTAGACATCCAAAATGACGTTGAAACCTCCTTAACAGATGAATTTCAGTCACGTCTGGCTGAAGATGAAAAATTCAGCGCTAGTAGGGAGGCAACCCCTACAATTTGTTGTAAATTCTGTTTCCATATTTTGTGTATACATGTTGTAGAGTTTTTAATATTGTGTGATATTTTTGAAGGGAAAAGCACAAACGAAGTATTTTAAGACAGAAGAAAGGGTGTTTGGCAATCACAAAGAAGAGAGCTAATTCATTTGTGATGGCTGAGTAAAGAATGAATTCTTGAGATGCATCCTTATGAATTTATACTAAGCTAGTGGCGTATTACGTACACAATTCTGTTGCCTTAATAATTGCTTTGACTTTTCCCGATTTATTTTAACGTTCATCTAATAATTGTCATTTTACATATACTAGTGCTACTATTACTCACCCATTTTCAGGTTCTATAAATTCAGCTTTACATTTCTCTCTTCATCACATTCAGATAAACATCCAAATAAGAGAGAGAAAATGGAAGCAACTTCAGAACAACGAGTCATTAAAATCTGTGTGTTTTGTGGATCTAACTCTGGCAATAAACCAGAGTTCGTTGAGGCTACAAAGGAATTGAGGAGAGTCATAGCAGAACAAAATATGCACCTAGTATATGGCGGTGGCAATCTTGGATTGATGGGAAGCATTTCAAAAGCCGTTCAGGAGGGTGGCGGTCACGTTTTGGGAATCAATCCAAAAACTTTGGCGGATGAACACATAATCGGAAAAACAAATGGAGATGAACGCATTGTCTCGGGGATGTCTGAACAACTCCTTGAAATGGTCAAAACTGCTGATGCTTTTATTGCTTTACCAGGTGGGCTCGGAACGTTTGAAGATGGTGTAGCTCTGGTTTTCTGTTAATTGTCTCGTCTGATCTGTCAATCTCTGAATGAATTCTGATTGTCTCTGAATACTTTCGAGTTGATTCTGGTATGTTTCAAGCATCGTATCCAACTCTTCATCTCGTTTCTTGAACCAATCTTTGAGCATGTCAATCATCTGATCTTCTTCTGATGGTTCTGATTGTTGATGAAGATCGTAGGTAGATGGTGGATAAGATGAAAAATATGATGGTTCTTCGTACCTTGAATGATTCCAATAATTCTGCCACTATGAAAGGTATATACATCGATTGCTCGGGTGGTTACCATCACATATTACACATCTCCCCATTTCATTCTGTTGAGCAAATGTAGAATTGCTTGATTCTGACATCCAGTGATAGTTGTTGGGCTGATCAACATGCCTCAGAAAACTGGACTGTTGCTCCCAGATTTGGGGTGTATCTTCTTCTATTAAAGCTCGTGATCTCCCAATAATGTTCCATTTTTTAATCACCTGAAATAAAAGAAAGAAATAAAAATTACAGATAAAAATAAAGAAAATTAGATACAAGTAAATTGGATAACTTCAAAATTAACAACTCAAGAAAAATAAGTCCCCGGCAACGGCGCCAAAAACTTGATCGGTGCATTCACACGCGTATAACGCAAGCGCACGTATCGTTGAAGTAGTATAAAAATATCGATCCCACGAGGACTTAATTCCTACAATTGTTATTAATTATTGATACTATTTATTTACAGGTATCTAATTATAGGGAGAAAGGAATTGATTGCTTTTGGTTCGTTGAATGTGGATTTGCTAATTTAAATAAAGACAGACTCAAAAGAAATTACTAAGGAAAATAAAAAAAAAGACTCAAATATCTAGGGTCGTGACTCCACACAATATTATAATAAATATGAATTGATTCTCTTATCTATATGTAATAAATCAGTTTGCTAACCTGGAACACGAAAATATGCAAAAGCCTCTGTCGATGGTTAGACGCAAATACCCAGTATAACCCAATTGAACCATATTTCTATGTCAACCAAATTACCTGGATTCATTAAGATCAAGTTCCAATTATGGCTACCCCCGCCCACAGGTATATGTCTATCCTGTAAGGAAATATATTAAAGGGTTATCTATCCTCAAGGAAGATCGTGGGCTATCGAATCTAAGGCTGAAACTTAAAATCCCTATGTCTAGTTCATTTTAAGTTTACCACATCAATCTTATTGTTGATCAGACAACAAGAAGCATTAAGCTTAAAACTCAATAAATAAACTAAAGAATTACCCAATAAATAATTAAATCAATTATTAAGCCTAGTAATATTGTGTTTCATCACTTCCATAGAATAAAATAAAATGCTGGGGTTAGAGGATCCACATTTAATATTCTTATCTAGGAATCTCACTTATTATAATATATAAATTATTTTATGTTCTGCTTTCTCAGGAATTAATAATATTAAACATTTAAAACCAGCCATATAGGCGGCAATCCATTTAGTCCAATTACACCAGCCATATAGGCGGTAATTATCTGTCACATAAAGACCAGCCATATAGGCGGTAAAGTATTTATTTTTAAACCGACCATATAGGCGGTAATAAAGTCTGACATTAATTAATCTGGTTAATTTATAATTTATAAATTATAATAAGTGAGATTTACCTAGATAATTATATTAAATATTTCACCTTTTACCATAGCAGAAATTTAACTACAAAACATAAAAGAAAAGAGAAGAAGAAGAACTACTATTACTATTACTGAAAATTAAAATGCATAATTAAAAATATTATTTATATATACAAACTAGATGCAATCCTCTAAAAACAGGGAAAAGCTCCCAAGGAAAGCACACCAAATGAAGTGGTGAAGCTGAATTTATAGACATTTTCGGTAACCGACGTCGCGACGCCAGCACGCGTTTTCAGTCAACGCGGCTTTTGACCACATGCATTGTCGGCACAATCAGCAGATGACACTTGTCACACGACAGAGCGGTGCAATCAGAAGATGACACGTGGCGCACGGTGAATGGCTGGATTTTTGGTCAAATGAGAGGTCGACACGTGGCAACATGTGATTTGTCCAATTTCGGTCCAATGAGAGATTGACACATGGCACACGCTTGCTTTGGTCCAATGAGATTTCGACACGTGGAAGCCGGCGCATTTTAGCAAATCTTCTGTGATGATGACACGTGGCAGCCCGCGCACGTTAACAAGATCGGCGCACGTTAACAAGATTCGGTGCACGTTAGCAAGTCCAATTTCTCAGATTCTGACACGTGTCCCTCGGCGCACTTTAGCATGTTTGGCGCACGTTAGGCGTCGCGACGCTAAAAATTACGAAAATGCCCATTTTGTCATTTTTTCTCTATTTTGGCCTTAAATTACTTCCAATGCTTTCCCAACTTTATTTATCTGTAAAATAACACAAAACACATCAAAACGTTCCCAAAACCCAAGAAACTATACAAAATATTAGGTTAGATGAGTGGGAAATAGTGATATAAATACCACTCATCAGTTCCAACTTAGTAGTCTTGTTCTTTAGCACATGTGCCGGACACCCCCACATGCGGAAATGTCATAAACTAGCTTTACGACCATTCCATAACTCTAAGGGAGTCTTAAAAACAGACTTAGAATGAACTACATTCAGGATATACATTGCAGTTTGCAATGCATACCCCCAGAATGAACTAGGTAGAGTGCTATAACTAAACATTGATCTCATCATATCTAGTAGGGTCCGATTTCTCCTTTTTGCAATACCATTTTATTGTGGTGTTCCAAGTGCTGTGAGCTATGAAATGATTCCATGCTCAACTAAGAATTCCTCGAAATTTCTATCAAGGTATTGTCCTCCACGATCTGATCGTAAAATTTTGATGCTTTTACCTGACTGGTTCTCAACCTCAGCACGATATTCTTTGAACTTTTCAAATGTATCTGACTTTCCTTAGTGTGGTGAAAGTTACTTGTGGTGGCACCGGATCTGGTAGGATCTTTAAAATTTTCTTTGCCTTCTCCTTTTTTTGTAGTAGCCGAAATCAATCATTTGTTGTCCAACGCTTGGTTCAACCACTCGATCTTCCGAACTATGACTCGAAACCAACAAACCGAAGTGTGGGCTTCACTCACAAAGATTAAACCTCTAAACTATTTAGAGATTTAGGATGTCACAATGGTGTTTGGATCTTTGGAATTTCAAACACTCTCACAACACTTGTGAATGTTTGAACTCTCTCTATTTTCTATCAAATATTTCTCACAACACTTGTGTGAATGTTTGCAAAATGTAAACCTTAGAAGTGAGAGAAATGGTAGAGGTTATATTCTCTTACACAAGCCAACTAACTTTGTCATTAAGCATCTAATGCTTTCTTACAATGCCAACACAAAAATGTGAATGCCATACCAAAGCATAAGAAATGATAAGTTAAAGACAAGGACTTTGTCATTAAGCATTCATGCTTTCTTTCAATGGCAAACACATAAATGTGGAGGCCATACCAAAGTATAAAATGCATTAGCTAATGACAAATATTTAGGTGTATCCAAGCCACCTAATAGACATAATTGCTTGGATGACATGGTAAGCCATATGGCTTTGTCTCCAACGGTAAATAAAAATCAATATCTTAATAATGATTTATTTACCTTCAATTATGTTGTAGTAATTATCTCATAATTATTACTAACTTGATTATTTCATAATAAAGACTTGATTATCTCATAATCAAAGAATTCTAGAAACATTAAGTTAAACTAATTTAACATAGTTTTCATTTGTGACAATATATTATTAATCTCATTAATAATATACAAATAAATATAATGTGAGCATATAATTAGACAATCTAATTATATTAGGTTTGCTACAGTTAATCGAGCTAGCACGGGGACCAAATGGACCTACAATTCTGAGCTCTAATATTTATGAAATATTAATTAAACTGTTTAATCAAATATTACGAATATTAAATCCACATTATTCCACTAAAAACTTGAAGTTGAACTCCCCTTACCGTAGATGGATTAAATAAAACCGAACAACTTCGGTGTCCATCGATATAGTCATTACATATGGATATAGCCCTTCAGAATATCTCATAAATAAAGCCGGGTCAAAATTCCGTTTAAACCCCTAAGCACCATTGATTCTATAATGAATAATAATTCATAACAATTATGAATATAAAACTTTCTATTCGTTATAGAAAAGTTGAGCGCTCAAATTGTTCAAGTCCCGAATAAACTCTTAAAAAACATATTCTTCTGCTTCTCGTAAGAAGAGTAATTCAATATCTATGTAAAACGTTCCCAGCTACACACCAAACCATATCCCCAAAATACGTAGTTATTGGCCGGGAATGCAACACCAACCTCACCATAGTAAATCAAAGGACATAGCATGTCATGCAGGAGTTCGTAGTACACTCAAGATTAGATCGAATCCATATATGACCATATATTAGATAAAATGAATTTCTTCGGTTGACGGATATTAAAAAAATTCGTATTTATCTGAGTCCAGTCTTATATGATCTCATCATACAAGGTGGCTTCCACTCCATATCACTACATGAATGATCCCGGATCAAGGTCGTCATACAAGTATAGAATAGACCGCAACTATAGATAAACCACAAACAAAGTACCAAATTTGTTTGCTCCCTATGGATTATTTAGATTACTAACTTCAGACTTAAATCCTCTTATGCATCAAACATACACTAAGTCTGAAGGTACAATAGTAATCAAGGTAAATAAGACAATTGGACAATATGCGATATAAATCAAACACTTTGATAAAATGAATAATGCATTTATTATTATTACAATATCAATTCCGTTTTACAAGACATGAAGCTTTAGGACATAAATCCCAACAAGTAGTTGCAGATCACTTATCGAGACTTACAAACGAGTCACTAATT